>JAWWEV010000001.1:82803604-82818115 GCA_035583235.1 Hafferia zeledoni | reverse complement strand
TGGCATGGACAGTTAATGGCAGGGGAGAGAATTTACATAATAATTCCAAACTACAACAGCTTCTTACTGTATGGGCTTCCTAAGCAACCCAAAAAATGAAAGTGAGATGGAGTCTGAAAAGTCTGAGCATGCTCCATCATGAAGACTGAAAGCAAATATTCTTCAATTTTTACATGATTCTTTGTACAGGGCTGATATGAACCTTCCAGACGTACATTAAGAAACATGTATTGTAACTGTTACTTGGGTGTTTTTTTCTCTCTCTCTCAGGAATTAGTGTAGTTAATGCCACCTATTCTCTGGTGGGGTTTTTTTGTTTGTTTGTTTTGTTGTTGTTGTTCGGGTTTTTTGTTTGTTTGTTTTGGGGGTTTTTTTTGTTGTTTTTTTTTTGTTTGTTTTTTTGTTTTTTACTTTGAAAGCTACAAATTTGGACACTCTTGCCTTTTGATTAAAGAATTTAAACCACTGATTTTTTTACCACTGCTTGCTTTCTATTGGTATTGGCCATGAAGATAATGTAGGGCTCTTATCTTAAGCTATATGGTATTCAGAAGAGCAAGTAAGGTGTAAGTATGCCTCTGATGTATTGTATGGATCTTGCCTTGATTTTGAGACCTGAATAGAGATTACAGTAGTCACAGCCATTACAGCAGCCACAAAAATGAGATTTTAGAAGGTTACTTCTCCAACTGTTTTGTTACCGTGTTTGTTCGGATTGTCGTGATTTGAATGTCTAGGCAAGAAGAATGTAATTTTTGCCCAGTAGAGATTTCAGGGCATAATGGTTCTCCTCTTCTGAGGTTTTTGGTTTTGTGTTTTAGTTATTTATTTATTTATTTTAATTAGTTGAGAACCTTAAATAATCTTTCCAAGTTATTGCAGTGAAGAAAAGAGCCTCAAGAAGAGCTCATGGACTAGTCCTTCTACCTATTTATACCATATATATTTGGACAAAATGCCAAAAATGCCTTAAAGTGTAACATTCTTTCCTTCAGAGCATGTCTGAAACTCCCTGCAGCAACTTTTGACTGCCCTGATAGTTCTGCCAGAGCTGATGGTAAAACATGGGAAATATAGAAAAATAGAAAGAATATAATTAGCTATTTTTTTCTAAATGCCATCTCTCAAAACAATTGCTATCTATATAATTATATGTATGTGTGATAACCCATTGCCTGTGGAAATTCACAGAAGAATTTGTCTCAAATTAATATTCTTATAAATTCTTCACTAAGAAGCACGTTTAGTACGCAGTATTGTCTTTCCTTGGACTTAAGAAGTGAAGTGTAAAGAATCTTACAAATCATTCAAAAGCTTCCCCTGATTCATTGAACTTAAAATAGATTAGTCTCAAGGGAAAGTCAACTTTCCAGACACTGCAATTACAGTGAATGATAGCAAGCCAGAGACATCTGTTTAATGGAAACCTACAGACCAGTATAGCTAACTACATAATTCACTTTTTCTTCCTGCTTGCACCAGGGATTCTGTGCTGCTGATCTACTCAATGCTAACATCTCTGCCTAGTCTGATAGCAAAAAAAAAAAAAAAAAAAAAAAAAAGGAGTAATAAGATATTTGTAAGATATTTGACATGTGAGAAAATGTAAAGTTACAGGTGATTGAAATTACTTTGTCACTCACCAGAAAGACTAGCAAGAGAACACTGGGAATGAATTTTACTCTGTTTCTGGAGGTACTCATCCAGATATTAATAAAACTGCTGTATGGTGCCTCGAGGACTCAACATCATAACTTTCTCAAAGCAACTTGCTGAAGAGAATAATTATATACAAAGCATGTATTCCTCTGTATAGCCTTTTAAGCAGTGGGATTAGCTCTTCTAAGCACAAAAAAAGCTCCAAATAGAAGCAATTTCAGGGGATAAACATAATGTTAAGAATTCCAAACCCCACCTATGCTTTGACTAAGGTTCTGCAGCCACAGTATTTTGTGCAATACTCCTTTCAGTTGTCAGAAAAGAAGCATGGTTTGGGTCCTAGGTCTAAGGAAGCATGACTTCTACTTGGAAGAAATGTTAAAACAGGCCAAAACCCACTTACAGTGTAGGAAACACCAGTGCTGATTCAGTGAGCCATAGTCTGTGTTAAGCAATCTTCCCTGTTTGACCATCCAGGAGCCACTCTGGCAGTCACACTTGCACCACTGAGCTGGGACCAAGGCCCCTTTGCAGCTACACATCCACACTCACAGTCAGACCAGGTTTCCTTACTAGCTCCACTCCAGGTTTCCCATAGCAGAGTCTCAGACATCCAGATCCTTAAAATAATTTAATCTTAGTGCAATAACTAAACAACAAAATAACAGCTCAAGCTGGTGCCTCCAAAGAGGGACCCTGAACAAAGGACCCCTGGGCTTTTATACTCTTACAGTCTCAGGCTGGGAAAGCCTGTGAGTCATTGGCTCCTGCCGTGACTCTGAGTGTCTGGTCTGCTGGCTAGGCCACAGGTCCCTGTGCCCTTTGTTAGGCAAAGGATCAGCAGTTCACGGTCTCTTGCCTCAGACTGGGGCTCCTGCCCACCCCAGAGCTCAACGTGCAACTGGCACTGCAGCTGTACACCAAGCTACTTGCACTGAATGCATTCTTTAACACCCTATCCTTTCAGTTGGTGTTGGTATAGGGAAACTCATCAGTGTTATGTTTTTGTTAAGCTGCAGCATAACCCTAATGAATCAGAATCATAGAATATCCTGATTTGGAAGTGAACCGCAAGAATCATTGAAATCCAACTTCTGGCCCCGCACAGAACCATTCCCAAGGATCACACCATATGCCTGAAAGCACTGTCCTAGTGCTTCTTGAGCCCTGGCAGACTTGGTGCTGTGGCTACTCCTCTGGAGACCCTGCTCCAGCACCCAACCACTTTTTCTGTGAAGAACCTTCCCTGATAGAACTTCATGCCATTCTCATGTCCTGACAGTGATCACCAAAGAGAAGAGATCAGTGCCTGCCCCTCTGCTTACCTTCATGAGCAGGTTGTACAATATTGCATGAAAAATGACAAAAGGGTAAGTGAAGGACAGGTTTTCTGGGAGAATTTTCCAAATGAGAGGGAGATTCTGAAAGCAAAAACCTACTGTCTCACTGCAAATTACTGCTGTTGGAGAAGCTTAGTCTGTTGCAGGTGGATGTAATGTGGAAAGGTCCTGAGAGTGGTAACATTATCCAGGTGTCAAAACTAGACTTCTTTCTTTGGGTGATCACAGAATGGACACAGAGGAATTTTTGTTACCTGTTTTCCATTTCTGGCATCTGGTATAGCTTGGTCAAAGTTAGAACATCTAATTCAGATTGCAGAAGTATGCCAAGAAAGACATCACAGCTATATTTGGCTTAAAGCACTATTTTATAATGGGCATAGAAAATGGCTTCCCTGAGCAGTTTCAAACATGGCTCCTTTTTGGGTCTTCTGTGTAGTGTTAGTCTAATTTTATGTCATGATGTTTTTTGCTTTCTCTACTTCCATGTAGGGAGGGTGCAGAATTTAGCACTGTCTGAGGATTCAAGAGTGGTAGCTGATGGCCTAAAATAACCTGTTGCTTAGGTTTACTTAATTTGTTAGAGAAGTATATCCTGAAATGATCTGAAGCAACTGGAAATTTGTAAAATAAATAATAGAAAAACGATTACTCAGGGTTATTTTTTGCAGCTATATATCACAAGAATAACTGTATAACCAAGAAATTGTCTGTTGGAAAACTCTTGAGCAAGCTTATGATGTGGATTACTGTTTCTGAAATACAGAATACTAGCAGCTGCTAGTACAAATTTTTTTTTTTTAATGTCAGTGTCTGCTCATAAGCCCTCATCATAGTTTAGCCTACCCTCTCCCTTGTGCAGGAGGCCTTTCCCACTAAATCCTTAAAATACCTTTTTAAAAATACAAAGATAAGCAATTTGCTGGGAAGTACTAGAAACTCTCCAGGTCAATGTACAATCCAGTGAACTTCTATCTACAAAACACTAGGAAATAAGAAGCATATTTGCTAGCATACTAGTCACATGTTGACTTCTCCAGAGACCCATGACTTTTCATGGCCATTTCATGCATGCTGAAAACTATGATCATCAGCCATATCCCAGCTTCTCAAGATGCCCACCTTTCCTCACTCTATTTCTGGACTACTTCTCGAAACAAGGCACAAATCTGAAGTTAGGCAGCAAAGGAAGGGAATCAGAAATAATATTCCTGTTGATTTTCAGGGCTTGTGATAGTAGTAAGTTTTTGAGCTTAATGTACTGCCTTAATTTCTATGATTTTGAGCAAGATGTTTGTAGTCAGGAAGAAATCTAGTTATCATTAATACTCTGCATCCCTGAAAATGAAGTTGGTGTCATTTGGCTGCCCGGAGTCAACACTGGGGGTTTAGTGCTAGTAGGGGCATGTTACAGGCTCTGTGACACCTCCTTAAATCCAACAATGATTTTAGATCTTTCAGAAGCTGAGCTAGTTCACCAGTGTTTAAATTTAGATATTTAAGCTGTATGTGTAAGAGGCTGATGTTTGAACTGCAACTGAACTATTTTCTGTCCGATAATATAATTTTAAATAATATCTTTAAATCATCCATTATCACTGTGCCCCTAAAGTATGCATTTAAGGACAAATTTGTAATGCTACATAACAATCTATTCTATAATTCATATCTAACACATCTTCTGTTTCCTCAAAACCTCTAAATATGTTTCCTAAGTCTTGCAAACCTATTTTCTTTCCTGACCTATACCTTATCAATCTTTGATCCAGTTTCTCACACCTCTGTGACTTAACCAGAATCTGTCTGGATGAGGCAGTAGCATTGCTTCAAAGCTCTTTAATCATTGTATTGAATTAATGCAGTTACATGCATGATGCATTAGAAATCTCACCTTGCGTCTCCATATTTGCAGCTCCTTTTGAGTCCTCTGTAACCTTTTTTTTCCTCCATCCTGAAAGGAAGATTTCCAGCCTCCATAGGCTTATCTGTTAATGTTGCTAAACAGAGCAGCACATAGAGATGTTTGCAGTAGAAGGAAGGTGGAGGAAGAATAAATACCACACCATCAAATAAAATAACTGTTGCTTTATTTCCTTAACTAGATGGAGTCACTATACATATAATTGAAATGGGTTTTGTATTCAAGAAGGAACTTTCACTGTTTCAATACTACACCTTCAAGATTTGAAATCCAAATGTTTAGTTATACGTGTAAATTGCATAAAGTAATTGTTCTTTTCAATAATAACACTGAGGCCCTTGGATTTCAAAGGGAAAGGGTTCCAAGGGAACTGAAGGTAACTCGCAGAGAAATATTCACAAGAATAAAATTTAATATAAAGCTACAAAGAATTAACTTCCTTTTATAAGCAAAGTGGATTCTGATAAGGGGCAGGTATGGGTTTTTTTCAGTATTCCTTCTGGCTGCAGGATGTGGTACTACTTTCCAGCATATTCTCAGCAGGGTTGGATCAATACAACCTTAATGATATCAGTAGAATAACAATAACGATTTATGTTATCTGAGGATCTGTCACTTCATATTTAATCCTTAACCTATTCAATTTTGTCCTCAATTTCTAATGGTTGCTATTCCCAAAGAGAATTTCACAATCCATGCTTGCTTTAACCTATTTAAAAACAAAATGCATGAAATGCTGGCAGATATCTCTATAGAAAAAAAAAATATTTCAACCTTGTCACTTGTAGACCAGTACTGACAAATGGATTGGCAAGGTCTAATTAGAAATGCATCACTGATGCAATCCAGATGCAGAGTGATATGGGCACTCTATCAACAGGGGTTTAGCTCATGTCCTATGGTAAAGCTGATTGCCTGCTGATTCCAAAACTTCATCATAACTATTAATTTCTTTCAGAAATTATTTATTCTAAATTTAGTTCTCTATAGCTAGGTAAAACTCAGATTAAAGTTATTATTGCTGTAATGCTTTGTTGTGGTTTAGTTTGAATTAGAAAGGTATTTTCAGGTTAATGACATGAGTAATAAACATAGTGATATCAGTAATAAACATAACAACATAGCTTAGTGTTTTTTTCTGTGGACTTTGGTAAGGATGACCTTTCAGTATTATGAGGGGATTTAATTAGGAATATTTCTGAGAGATTAAATGAGTAGTCTTTAAATATGTGATATTTACAATTGGAGGCTTTCAATTAGAAGCTGTTCCAGCTGTTTGGCTTAAGATGTGAGAAGGAGGATTTAGGAAATCATGTAAAGATGTGAGGAAGATGAAAAGACACATGGCTGGTGGACAATGAAGAGCGCTGAGATCAATATAGAGAGGATGTAAACGGAGCATGAGGGAACTGAGATCAGTGGAGGATGTGGCAGTAGAAGAGGTTGCAGCAAAAGGGAGACGTCCACAGGGTCAGACAGACAGAAGGAGGTGGGTGCGTGCGTGCGGTAGTTAGGGAGATGGGGAACTGAGGTAACAAGAAGAAAAAAGAAATTAAAAAAATGTTAATTTCCCCATGTATTCTTACCATATAATGTGTAGACTGAACTCCCACACTCAAAAATGTCCTTTTGCATGGCCTATCATCCACAGTACATGAGCTCTGTTTGGGTTAGGACTGTATAAAGCATGCTGGGGTTTAACCTTTCTCCAGCAGACATTATGATTAGCCCAGTTTAAACTGGTGTTCATTAGCAGACGCAGTCATAAGCAGAAACTGTTGCCAATAGGGAGTTAATGTTGAAAGTATGCTTCACTGGAATCCAGCCAACAAAATACCCTTTTCAAAAAAAAAAAAAAAAAAAATCATCACCTTTTGAAAACCAAAATGTTAGGGAATCTGGTAATGAATGGTTCAAGAGATGCAGCCAGTTCACAACTGAAATTTAATCCTTCCTTACTCTTTGCTACCCTACTCAGCATATGCTCACCCATCCCAGCTTAAATGGTCCCAGAGTAAAGCTTGCAAAAAAATGTATGCAAAGGTCAGAATAGCAAATTGCTATAAAAGGTCCACCGTGGGAATCAAGTATGACAGGTGATCAGTGTTAAGGAAACAAAGAATGTACTGTAAAGAGGCATTGCTCTCTCTCCCAGCCCCAAATGGCCTTGAAATACTCTAGTTCAATAAGAAAATCTAATAATGTTCTGCCTTATTAATAAACACACCACTTTTATATTGCAATAGATTTCATTACAAGACTAGATTTGGCTTTCTCAATGTTAGTACAGGCTGCATATGAAATAGTTCCATACTTTTTGCCCATCCTACTATGAAAAAGCAATGTTCAGCCTACTATAAGAAGAGCCGGAGGATGACTTCATTATTTTTTCATGTTACACATGTAGGTAAGGGGACCTTTTGCAAATTTGTTCTCTATTTAGGTAGGATCTTCCAGATCTCCTAAGACTGAATGTGTTTTATGCTGTTCTTCTCTGGACAGAAATCATACAAATCAGAGCAGACCTTTTTTTTTTTTTTTTTTTTTAAGTAAAAAGCAAATGCCTCTGGCCAGCAGTAATTGCATTTGCAGCTCTAAAGTTGCCTCTGGGTCTGCCATGCATCTAACTAAATATCCTTTTTTTTCAGTGAATCACAGGGTTTCTTTGTTTTCAGCTAGTTACAAATGGCTTGTGCAATGCCTATCCTGGAAAGCTATGAAAAATACTTCATACATAGCCAATAAAGATGGCAAATTTAAAGCTCATACAGCCAGGTGCAGACTTCCCACTTTATGCACCTCATTTAGGAAATGCAATCCATTTTTCTATTCATTGTTGCCAGGTGACTCTCTGTTTAGTCTGTACAGTCAGTGGAGAGAAGGAGACACCTCATTTACACATCTTGACTTGCTCTTAACAGTGGACTCTACTGAAATCAGCTATTTTTGGAGGTCATACTTAAAGTTTGGATTCTTTTCTTGGAGTCATGAGTCAATATTGCATAAAGCCCTTCCTATTTGGATCCCAGTTCTAACTTTAAATGCACAAGGAGACAGAATCCTGTGGTGATCCTGGCTGAAGCTTCCTGAGAATTTGTCCTACCCTGTAGTAGAAGAGATTGCTCTTTTCAATGATGCAGAGGGGACTACACAATGGCCATCAGAAAACTCAAAGAAAATCAGGTAATCTCATTGTACTTGTAGCGCTTTTGTTGGGGCACTATGAAAATGAGTCATAGCTGCCCCAGATTTTGATTTCATGAGCCTCTAAATTCCAAAAAGGAGAAGCAGATGTGATTTCACACCTCTGGAAGAAGGCTGTTTGCTAGAACATGTTACTCATCCTTGTGACTGTGGCCGTGCCTTTCAAACAAAGCAAAGGAACAAAGCAACCTCATAGCACTGAAAAACAGCAAAAAGCTGCCTTTTTTTTTTTTTTTTTTTTTTTTTTAATAAATTAATGTACAGATAGTGAATATCTGGAAAACTCTGAGTCTCTGGATCTTCTTAAAAATTCCAGTCTTTCAGGCATATAAAACAATTCACTAAAGAGTATCCGCATAGTACCATCCAGTAGCGCGACATTGTCTTTTATGTGAAGAGTGATTTACAGTAATTACATATAGTTGTCAGGAGGAAGAGAATTTAAGACTGTTGATATGAATTTAGCCTCTTTTCTTATTTGATAAAAAAGTAATCTCTGTTGAGTAGAATTCAGTCTTCAACACAAACAAACAGTTTTCCTTTTGTATAAAAAAATATACTTAATGATATAGCACACCAGTTCTTAGAATTCAAGATAGAGCATTTGTCAACTGCTTGATATAAATGACAGATGTTTATATGTAATAGAGCAGTGGAACAAATTTTGTTAAGAAGGGTATGAACCAGATGTTCACAATATTGGCTTTTTGAGAGGGAAATGTCTTTTTACATTGTCTATGGCTCATGAGCCAAAAGAAAATGTGTTTATCACAGGAACTCACACTTGAGACCTTATCCTTTCAGCAGCAACATAAAAATGATAAAGCATTGGGCATAAGAAAGTATTGAAACAGCAGTTACATTTTATAAATACTTGTAGGACCATGATATAAAATTTTTCACACTTCCTTTATCTGCATTGTATCAGATTTAAATCTAAGCGGAAAGGGTTTAAAAGCATTACTGCCTGTAACATCTGCTCAATTATTTCTAATCAATCATAATAAAATCTGGAGGATTTTGAGGAATAAATATGGCACAGTCCTTTGGTTTTTTTCTTCAGCTTTATTATTATGTACAGAACAATCAAAATATTTTAAATTGCCTGTGTTCCTCTAAGTGGTACCTGCTTACTGTTCTGAGAAGGGGTTAAAAGATTTCATTTTCCTTAGTCCTTGTGGTACTTCTGGCAAAGTTTTCCTCCTCTGTTAATCGAAATGTGAATGGTAATCCAGATCTGCAGATTTTACACCAATTAACACTCAAAGTAGCTTGAAAAACAACAACCAAAACCACTTTAATTTCGACTTGCAGAATGTTGGAATTAATCCCCTGTTTTAGAGATTGAATTGGGGCCATAGAATAGGGAGAGGGTCCCTTGTTAAAATAGATTAGTTCTTTGAAAGTATGCAAGAGGTGGATGGAATGGAAGAGAATCGCCTTTGATAAACATTCAGCATTCAGTTCCTCATTAGTCTGCTAGGGTTATGTATTTTGAGAGTCAAATGAATGTTGTAGAGAGTATGTAGGGAGACTTATTAACAGATGTCCATGACAACCTCAAGACAGCATATTAGTCAAAGACTAGCAGTGTATCTAAAAACTTTCAGAAAACTGGCTGCATTTTATGATCTTTTCACAATATTTTTAATGTCTTTTCTAACCACGTTATATACTGTATTCTTTTGGTCACATTCTGTAACAAAAATAGGATTCTAAACTCTCTGAGACCACATCTTTTGGGGAAAATGGTTATATGAAAGCTGAATTTGTCTTCCAATTACATAAATGGAGAACATTATTCCGTGCACTTAGGGCTGGTTTCACACGTGCATAAAGGAATCTTAATCCTAAATGTACATCTTCCTAGGATATGATTATTTTAGTAATTTGAAGCTACCCTCTAACGCTTAAGGAATATCAGTGGTGTAGGTGCCAAGACAGAGTGCAGGCCCCTTACAATGTCCTTTCCAATCTGCAGGAAACAAAAATGAATTATCAATGATGGTGATAGCTCATGTGATGAAAAACAATAAAAGGACAAGTTATAGCTCAACACTGTTAATTCAAGTATTTAAGGTCCTTATGAAAGTATAAGAAATGGGAAGAACATATGACTTTCTTAGATCACTTTCACTGCATGAGGCATTGGCACTGCACTTCACTGGAGTGCAAAAATGCCAGCAAAGCTATAAGTCAGGTATTTGTAGTTTATTTTATTAGTGCTACGCTGAACCGCAAAATAGATAAAACAGTTTTATGGCTTACATCTGGCTGAATAATAAAACATATGGCTCTGGAGTAAAGCATGTGCAGCTGTAATTTACTGTAAATATCCAACTCAAGATAGCTATGGAGATAAAAAACTTACGGCATGCACTCAGGGTTTATCCCACTATCCATCACTGCTTGAATATTTATGATACTCCGACATTTGTGGTTTATATGTTAATTAACCACATTTTAGGAGTTTTCTTTCGGGCATTTTGTTCTATGTACAACAGATATGGATTCATAAGGAGGGGACACTACTGGACTAGTTTTTTACTCCTAATATAATGGTTTAGCATGTCCTTCCTAATAATGGAGTTACTATTGATTTTGTAGGACATTTTCTAATGTAGACTAAAATGTGACATCTTTCTAGTACTTTATTTTAAAAAACCTTTCCTTAATCATATTTTCTGTGAACATGGGAAAAATTTTATTCTCTTGTTTTTATTCTTTTGTGTAATTCTGATAATAATAGGAGATTAAATAAATCAGGCTTTGTTGGTTTTGGGGCCATACAGCTAAAACTGGAATTCTAGGTGTTTTTTTAATATATTTTGCTTTCACAAATCAAAACTAAACCTTTTTTGGACCTTTTATATAGTACTATGGGATTGGACTGACAGATAGTGGGTTTTTTGTCAAAGTTTGAACTGACTGTTCTCTAATAGTTTCATTGATTAGATGGGGTGTGCCTGAATTATTCCATCATAAAATCACACATAATCACAGAAAATGCCAAGTTAGAAGAGATTTACAAGGATCATTGATTCCAACCCTTAGCCCTGCACAGAACCATTCCCAAGAGTCACATCATGTGCCTAAAAGTACAATCCAAATGCTTCTTGAGCTCTGGCAGACTTGGTGCTGTGACTGCTTTCCTGGGGAGCCTGTTTCAGTGCCCAGCCACCCTCTGTGTGAAGAACCTTTTCCTAATATCCAACCTAAACCTCCCCTGACCTAACTTCATACCATTGCCTTGTGTCCTGTCACTGGTCACCACAGAGAAGAGATCAGTGCCTGCCCCTCCTCTTCCTTTCACGAGGAAGCTGTAGACTGCAATGAGGTTCTCTTCTCCAGGCTGAACAGACAAAGCAACCTTAACTTCTCCTCATATGGCTTCACCATCTAGCCAGACTGCAAGATCAAAACCTATTTCTGAATTTGAATACTTAGATTCAAAATTTATTTCTGTGACTTTGGACAGGGACCTATGTCACAACCCAAATTGGAGAAGACTTTACTCCTGTTTTGAATCTGGATGTGTCTATATGGGATTACACACGAGTGACACTACAATTATTATGTCTGTATTGCAGTCAAATGTGGCATCAGACTTTGAAATTTGTGTTGACGCTGAGCAATATTGATGCTAAAAGCTAGCCTGAATCCCAGTTAGTACTGAACTCAGAAAATGACTTTATTACTCCACTATCCCCTCCCAAGGGCCTGTTTCAGACCTTTGCTGTGCACCTAAATCTCCTTTCCAATCACTGAAGAATCTTCTTAAAGGATTTCTCTTAGCACATAGTATCTCCTGCAGGCACATGTCATACCTGAGAATAAAGGAATGGCATAGACACATAAATGGACCTCTTTTGCTGCTCTTTCCTCTGTAGGAATTTGGTTTTTCCTCATTTTCCATACCCTTGCATGAGAGATGCCGTAGCACTGAATGTTGAGTTCGACAATTCCCACCTTTCCAGACACAGTGAAGATCTTCTCAAGGTTTTCTTTGTTTGGGAACATAGTTCTCCTTATGGAAATTAAGCTTGTAGATCCATTAGTGAAGTGCAAGTGTCAGAAGGAACGTTAGTCACTGAAGTAGTGAAACTAATTGCCAGAAAAGCATGGAACAACTGAAAGATGAAACCCTGTATTTATCCAAAGCAGATTCCTATAGACACAATGAAACAGAGATGCAAATGTCATCTCTTAGCTGTCTGGAAAAAGGTTCATGGGCATGTGATTGCTTCTGCAGAGAAGGAAAGAGAAATCAGAAGTCTCTATAAAACCCAGAGACACTGGGGTCTGTTGTCACAACTTATTTTCCTTTCCTGTTCCGATAAATGCTTGGCCCAAGACCTTGCTCCAGTCAAAACCAGTGTGGCTTTGATCCATACCTGGGGTTCATTATATAGTACTGACTTTTGGAGCTGTCTTTGAAAACCAGTTGCAGTTTTGAGGCAATGCAAAATGCAGTACCTATTCTTTAAGTCAGGCAAAAGGTAATAAGTATTACATACTTCTATAGGAATCCTGTATGCATAAGAAAGGACCAATTGACTTCCTGTTTTGAAGGACATTTATTGATATTGTCTATGAAGTCTTACCAGTTTGCATCCTAGCTATTTCATGTATGAGTTCTTCTCTTCTGTTACTCTGAGGGGTTTACAGCACCCTATGTTTTAGATGGACTGTGATCTAGCCAAGGATACTACTCATGGGTGGCTCCAGTGAGTTGCAAGCTACGTAAGAAATGTTTGGTGTAACTTTAGATTCTTCTGTGGAGTGAGGTATTATTCTGAGTTAACTATGGAACTGAAGTTGTTGCTACGCGGGATTTTTGCTGTTCCTGAGTAGCTAAGTCCTGGTGCAAATATTTTTGTCTTTCAAAAAGAGACAGGTTTTAATTCGATGAGGTGTCTGGCCAGAGAAGTGACTGCCAGGTTTCAGAGTGGATGCTGTTGTGTTACTGCTACAATTTTTCTTCAACAGCTGGGGGGAGCAAGAGAACCAGAATCTCCACCTGGTCCCATATTAGAATTCTTACCCCAGTAATTTGCTATAAAGGAAAATAAGGAAATCAAGTGGATAAAAATTAATCAAAGAAGAAAGACTTAAAAAAAAAAATCATTGCAAGGCTTATCTTAAAGCAATTTCACAAGAAAATAAGATCAAAACCAAAGCAAATTGCATGCAACCTACGAACCTAGAAAAGCAACAATTACACAACAAGAGACTACACAAAAGACTATGCCCTATCATTAACTCTTCTTACACAGCTACATACTTAGTCAGTAATTATGACAGAAGCATGGACAGAAAACAGACTGATCAATGCAGAATCTCTTTGAAGACAAAGGAAAAAATATCCCATAAACCCAAAACAACACAATAAAAAAATCTCTTATCAATAAAATTTCTGCCAAGCTACAGAAAGAAATGAAATGCAGATTTAACGAATTAACCATGTGATTAACACACAGCGGGATCACTTCAGGCGTTTTGCTTTGCTTCTTGCCAGAATGTAATCCTACTGAGAGTTATTGCTGCCTCAGTATTTCCACAGTGGTATCATAAAAAGATTTCAATGACTTTATAGAATCTGCGGCCTCATACTTTCAAAGCTGTAGTTTGAAACAAATTCGTGTTTTGAACATCAAGGCACTTTAATACTACTTGTTATATACCTTAAAGGGTAGAATAAAAAATCAACAACAAAAAACAGGCAGTCTTCTGGAGCCGATTGTGGGCTTGAATTTGACATCACTTTCATTCTGTTTCTTTTGAAAGCTGTCTTTGAGCCAGTGTTAGGCTCAGCCTCTTTAGAATGATAGAAGCCTCCCATTGGTATTTATGGGTCTGTAGATTGGGATGCTAAAACTTAAATGAAGGGTATATAACCAACCTGTATACAGAATCTAGAATAAAACAACAAAAAGAACTGGTTTTGATGCATGCAGTTGTGACCAATATTAAATAATCCAACCCTTTGTTCCTTTAATTTGTGGGAGGAGGGAATTCTTCCATGTGCATCTTGTATTTTAGGAAACAGAAATTCATCTCCCTCCTCTCTGAATGAAGAATTTTAAAAAAGGTTGAACAGCATGATATATTTAAATTGATGTCACCAATGTAATTTAATCACAAAGAGGCTTAATAAATAAAAGCAATAATTCAAAATAATTTTCAAATAAAAATAGAACAGTGGATTTTATTAATAATATACTCTTACACTACTTTATTTTTTTTTCTTTTTTCAGTCAGATATAGGTTTGTGTCCTAAAAGTTTTTGCATGCAGATGTAAGGAAAACATAACGCTTACTCAAGCCAATGCAGGATGATGGCTTGGACATTTTTGTGGCTGGTGGTCAGGATTGCAAAACATCTTT
>JAWWEV010000001.1:82772437-82801108 GCA_035583235.1 Hafferia zeledoni | reverse complement strand
AAAAATGTATGACTGGAAAAAAAGGGTGGCGAGGTTAAAACAAGACTTCATGGAGAGTTAGTGTTATCTAATATACTAACACCATCAATAGTATAGACATGTACCATAATCATAATTATTATATCAAAAGATTAAAATGCTAAGAGTATAGAGCAAAGGGAACGCTGCTTTACCTGTCTTGGTCGATTATTTTTTTTTTTCCCATTACTACTCTGTTTTAGTGCTGTCTTGCATTCTTTATTTCTCTAGTTTCTTGGTGATTTAGCATAAATATAGTAACATTCACTAGTGTTTGAGTTTCAAGTTTATCTAAGCTTTAATATAAATTATATTTACCCAAGTGGGTCTTTAGCTCATTTTCTCCAAGTCATTCCTAGTTGCTTTGCTGGCTAGTACTATTATTTAGAAAATAATATAAAGTTCCAAGAAATAACATGCAATCTCTACTGGATGGAAAAGTAATTACTTTTTGACTATGGCCTAATTGTGCTGTTCATTTCTGCCCTGCTTTATTTGATCTGATTTGACCTTATTCTGTGACCATAGAAACAAGTTGAAACATGTGAGGCACAGCAGTTAAGGATGTCTTTCTCTAATTCCCTTTGCTACTTTCTTGCTATTATTTCTTTCACTGGATTTTCCTCTTGTTCAGGTCTTCTAGTTTCTTGCCAGGGTTTCTCTTTCTTGTAGTTGCTTTCATCTCTCCTCATGGTATTCCTTACTTGGTGACTGTTGGCTCTTTAATTGGCATAAACATAATTCTTCCGAACAACTATGGTCAATGACCATTACCTCTTCTTCAATGCCCCAAACTGTGATATTAAATGTTTTTTTTTTTCTACTTTGATATCTACAAATATTACTTGTTACACAAGTAAACAATAATTACCCAAGTAAACAATACTGACTTTTCTGTTCTGGAGTTGGCTCAGCTTCATGATTAATTAAGAACTTGGATTTAAGAGTGAATTTGATAGTGTCATAAGCTGAAAAATGTGCAAACTCTTTGGATGACTGTCGTAGCATTCAAGATGGTCATGATAAACTGTGAAAAAAAAATTTGCAAAGTAAAGCCAATACAGATAAACATTAAGTGCTACATTTAGGAAGAGGGAATAATGAAATAAAGAACAAATATGAAAAAAGGATTAAATAGCTGGTGATTAATATACAAAAAAAGAAGGCAGGAAGCTACCTTGAATCATATCTACTGTACATTAATAAGACTTAATAACATCTATGTCTGTACTATGCAGTCAGGAGAAATTATGTGGATTCTGGTACAGATGCTTGCCACTTGCAGAACTGCGTTAGGATGGGACCCATAACCACACAAGCATCTACACCGCAGGAGTCCTGACTCCATACATAGACAGTGTGTCAACCCACTACACTCTACCACACTGCTCTTTGAGGAATGGTGACAGTGGGACCCTGTGGTATCTTACAATAAACACTCATCAAATACAAAATCTTGTAGCATCCATTGTGCAATTACTGAAAAAAAAAGAAAAAAAAAAGAAAAAAAAAAGAAATCCTTTTCAGGAATATACTGATTGGAGTATTGTACCTCTGAAAGGGCAGGTAATTATTTATTTTGTATTAGTATTTAAGTTTCATCAGTCCAAACTTCATCTTTCCATGCAGCTCTCACACTTCAAGAAAAACTGGCAAGAGTCCATAAAAAAATTATCAAGAAGAAAAGGAGGTTAGATAGGTGTCCTGTGATAAGGGGAATGGGGTTTGCTTGGTATAAAATAAGAAATTCTAAAGAGGGACATGATTGCATTATCTTCTAATCTGTAAAAGATGCCATAAATGTATGGTGCTGACTAACTGATCAAAATCATCCACTGATAGAAAGATGTTAAACATTTTCCTTCAAAATTTCTGAGGAGAAAAATGACTGTAAGAACCAAAAGAGGGTGAAATAGGCTTCCTAGAAAGACTGTGGACTCCAGTGTACAGGGACATCACATGCCATTGTGTAGGTCTTGCCCCTCTGCACTAGGATGTACTAACAAAGTCTCTTTCAGCTCAATAAATTAAAAAAGAGACAGTGTGAGGCAGTACCAAGATATTGTATTACTTGGCACTAGGATTGCATTATTTGTCTTCCAGGCAAGAAGACAATACAGTGTCACATGGAGCAGTAGTTTTATGGATGTTTCTGATCACTGCATTACGGAAAGGCAGTGATGGAAAGAACCTCAAAGAGCCTTTTGCTCAAGTCCTTTAAACTGGCGAAGATTCAAATACTTCTGCTGCTTCAGAAGTGATGCAGAGGAGCACGTTACTTGCAATTCTAGATTGATTCATTATTAGTGCTGAATTTGGACTTTATTATAAATTTGTTTTGCTGATATTTTGTCCTTCAATAAAAAAAAAGTGTCTTTCTTTAGCTTTGAGAATAAGTTACGCTTCTGCAGGAGCTACCTTATTATAGTAAAAATTAATCTTGGGTTGCACTTCCGATGTTTTCATAACTTCATTAAAAATATTTCAAAGTATGCAATTTTGAAATTATTTTTAACACCTCCTCCCCAATAAAAGGACAATTATATATATGATTTTTTAAAAACTTTATGAAATATTTTTTGCCAGATATTTTGTCAGTAAAAAAGAATTGAAATTAGGACTTTCTACTAAATAGACAGTGAAATCAGAGATTTTTTTAATCAATTTTTTTCTTTTTGTCACTCAATTTTATTGTTTCTGCAACAATCTATGTTGTTGTAAATATTTTGTAAACATATCCAGCAAATTTAATGGCTAGATTGTACCACCATAATGACTGAAGATCATGGAAATAAAATCTTTTAAATTTATCAGAAAACAAAGGTAATGTTGCCTCCAGGATCTGCTGGTAGTTGAATACTACGTTAAAAGATTTGATTTTATGAGGATTGCTGTGAGATAAGCAAGGATTTGAATTTACATTAGGTTACTCTGAAGAAACTGCCTTTTCATGTATGCTTCCCCTAAGCAAAAGGAAAGGTGGTTTACTGCGATCATCAACAGTAACTTTTCTTATATTTATCATGGCCTGTGAACACTTAGACAAGCTGTTTTAAGACAATTCCTGTCTCAAAACTGATACTATAAATGCTCACTCAATGATTTATTAATAGCAATTTATTTATAAGGAGCATCTCTGAATTAAACTGGTGGAGCAATAGCACCATTTTCGATGCTGTTGAGAGTCCTTGCTGCTTTTTACTGTCAAGGTATAGAGTTGTGTTTTCTGGAGAAATGGTCTGTGTTTGTATGTGTTTGTGTGAAAGAGAGAGAGAAACACAGAAATAGAGAGAAGGAGCAAAAAATAGAGATAAAGACAGGGAGCAATTAAGAAAAAGGAAAAAAAGAAAAAAAGAGAAAGAAGGGAAAATAGAGAAAGAGAAAGAAGAGCAACAAAAAGTCAAAAAAGAAAAGAAAGGAAGGAAGAAGGAAAAAATTAAGAAGGATAGAGAAGGTAAGTAAAAATAGGGGGGGAAAAAAGAAGAAAAAGATAAATAAATCCCTGCGTTTATGAATATTTTGCAGGTTTGGTTGTTTCAGCACTACTTATCAGAACCCACACCAAGAGCTGTTTCGGGTCCTGGGGCAAATAAATTCTTTTCCCCATCATTCCTCACCTGGTAAAGCACCTGGGTGGTCCTGCCATGAGACTCCTCTCTACTCAGTGCTCTCCTCCCTTCCTGCTTTCACTGTAGCACTGAAAACTTAAACATGGAGCAGCAGTGGCTGCCAAGAAGTGAGAGGGGCTGAGCCAAGCAGAGGAGGGGACTGTAGCCAGAGGAGCAGTGGTGTTCCTTCTGGTCCATCTCCACACTAAGGGGAGCTGCACCTCTCCTGTGCTGTTCAGCCCACCACTCCTTGCTTCAGCTGGCCCTACACAGTCATTCGTTCTCTAGCTGGTGTCAGCACATCTTCGTTGGCATTTTCATAGTTCAGCTTACATTCTCACTGCACTTGCAGTGGGCATGAAAATAAGGGCTTGGTCTAATTACAGTGGCTTGATGGCAGGTTGTTGTGTCTGTCTGTGTGAGAGCACAGCACGACTGCTCATTTTAGCCAGCACCATTTTGTGAGGCCTGTGGGAAGCCCAGCAAACCACCTGGAGAAATCACATAATCTTTGTGTGTCCTCCCCACTTTCTCTTTGTGAAAGGGGACTAAATGATGTGCCTCCTGGCTTATACTAATTTTCCAAATAGAATCCCCTCTCTCCTGGAGATGTGTTCTTGAACTTGAAATTAAATTTTTGAATCCACGGAGGTCTGTTAGATTGGACAAAGTTTCACACTGTCACATTTTAGCATGTTGAAAATAATGATTTATGTGACTGAAAAGAAAGCCTTTTTATTCAACAAGATTTCATTACACTGTAAAAACACTAATCATGATGGTGCTGTTAGCCCAGTCACACTGGAAAAGCTTGAGAATGCAGCCTTTGAAGGAGAACACTGAAAACATCTTCCTCTTTTTCCTAAAGCATGAAGGGTATACAGATTTGGGTTTTTTTAAATGAAACTGCCATATCCTACAAAACAAGCTTCTCCAAGAGAAGATGTTGATCTGTATCTAATACATATATAAGGTTAACTGTGGTGTGAGAGGCAATAGACATTAATGAAGTTCTCTGGTTCACTGCTTCAAGGGAGAGAAACTTTGCACGAATCTAATTTTACAAGGAAATTGCTGAAAGAATGGATGTAATAGAAGGGATATAATAGAACAAGGTATTTAAAAATTCCATGCTTAGATGGATAAGCACTTCATAATTGTATCTGGCCACTGAGAAATGTGCACTTACTTCAGAGCAACCACTGCTCTTTAATAATCACTAGCCAGAAAATTTAATAACTGACAATTTGATTTTTAGTATTAAGGTGACTTTGGTTTGAATATATCTAATGCCTAATGATCTAACAGAATATTTTAAAATCAAGTGTGGATTTCTGACTTGAAAGAAGTCAAATACTAGACTTTTCCTGAGCTGTATTAAAATAATCAGCTTTTGAGGATTGTGAAGAAAATACCTTAATACCTAAATAGTATGGCTGAAAAGCAAATATTGATACTTTCTGGGAAGCAGGATACAAAATGAAAGACAAAATATATTTCTATTGCACTGTGCATCAAGTATTTTTACAAACCTGATTACAATGCTGATTTGCTGTTTAATGAAAAAGCTGAAAAGCATCACAAAAAGAGGAAAAGACAGCTCATTTACTTTGCTGAAAATATAAGCATTCAACATACCATGAAAAGAAAATTTGCTAAATGGTTAAAAGAAATTCTTGGTGCATAGGGTCCAGGATAACAAGTAAGCTTGTGTCTGTTGACCTGAACCGGTGCTTGAGAAGTGACTAGATGAAACATGGTAATATAAACCAAGATTTCAAAGAGACACAAAATCTGGTGATCCCTCAGAACTACTGCTGTGGGATTCAGTGGCAAAAATCCCATTGATAGAAGGACTGGCATGTGCAGGACCAGTCAGTAACAAAAGGACTCACCTTTTTGCAAATTTAGGACAGGCATTTGGTATGTAGGAGAAGTTTGACTTGCTAGTTGAATTGTTGCAGAGGGATTTGAATTCACTAGCTGAAAAAAAATGATAAATGTATTAAGTTGTTTTGCACGCTGTGACAGATTAAGGGTAATCTTTTGAAAAACTCCTACATCTTATTTTCAGGAGAGTCACCGAGGTGTTTAAATGGGGCTTTGGATCAGTGCCTCAGTTAACCAGTGTCTGATTTTCCCTGTCAGTTGCTTCAACAGAGAGTCGTATGGCAGCCTGCAAGCTGTCTCGCTGTTCCTTGAGGAATCACTTTCTGACTCACGTCTTAGCAGCTATGCATAATGGAGGATTGTACTCTGCACTTGAGGGACTAAATTGTCATATTTGTGTCGCTAGTCTATGCAAGTGGTACTAACCCAGTATGGTCTACAACAGGTCCTCTTGGGCCATGTGTCTGTAACTACAGAGGCTGGAGCAGATGCTCCTGTACTGTGTCAGCCTTCTTGCACTGTTGCATGAAACACTGTGAACACTGGGTTAACAGTGAAGTTATGACACTACTGTCTCTACTCCTTGTCTTCCTTATGGTCCCTCTTTTGTTAGCTTGTTCAGGCATCTTCAGAAAAATGCAAAGATATTCTGCAAGAATAACATATCCAATGAAATATGTAAAGCAGTTGTTTGCAGACTAGCATGAGCAAAAGATAGCTAGGAATCACTAAGTGTTAGCCTAAGCACTTATGTGCTCATCACCCTGATGAATGAGTCAACCAAGGGTTGCTGCTGCCTGGACTAGTGTTTGCCAATAAGGCCCCCACAGGTCTTCTACAGGTTCGAGAGCATCAGAGAAGTGTCATGGTCTCCCTCAATGACAGTCATTATATGTTCATCCCAGGACTCCTGTCTGGTACCTCACCACACTAATCCTATTCCTGTCTATACTTGTGTTTTCCCTCCTGAATCCTTGAGTTATAGATAATCCCACCTTAGCAAGCTCAACTGCATTTGTAATTTTGACCTTAACTCTGTACAGTCATTCTCACAGCTTTTTCTCAGCAGAACAGGCCAGGGGGCAGGGGGAAGCTTGCTATGGGACCTATGGAAAGACTAGAACATAAACCCTACAGCACAGAAAATAGAAACTTCTACAACAGATTAACTGCACTAAAAGAGTGAAGTTCCTAATATTTTTTCCTTCTTATACATGATTTATTCATTGTACTACACTCTTGAGATTTCTCTTTATAGTGCTAGCCTTTATTTTGACCATTGTTCTCAGATGACAAAGAAAAATTCTTCTTTCTGTTCATTTGTAAAAGTATATCAAATGTGTGTTTTCCAAACAGGGTTTAAATGAAGAAGTAGAAGCTTTTTTTCTTCATATTCTAAACATTCTTTCCCAGTATATTCCCTCCCTAAATTCTCTCCCAAGGTCATACCTGCACTGTTAGCTCATAGCTTTCTGAGTGCCTACTTCTAGTTCTGTCTGAGCATAACTCAAATAGCACCACCAATCCTATCTAAAAAACCTTTTCTTGGTTTAAAGTTCACCCCAATTTACTACAGGCCAGCTGATTTGTGGTAATTCATATAGCTAGTGTGATATAATTCATATTAGCGCAGCAGCCAGTGAAAGAGGAGAAATCAACATATGGGAGTGAAAAATGGCTGACCTATGTCGTATTTGCATTAGGGGTTAAAAATACATACCTGGACTCTTACTGGAGATTCACCAATGTATGTAATTTTTTTTAATCCAATCTGGTTTTTAAATGTGCTTATGCTTTTAGCTACTTATCAGCCTCTGTGTTGAATCACACTATCCAAAGCTTCAGCTTTACTCTAAATAAGTCATAATTCCTTGCACATGCATCCTTTGCATGAATGAAGAGTAACCACCTTCATCAACATTTTGCTCTGTCTAAGCCTAACCTATCAGCCTTAGTTATCAGTACTAATAGTACTTATGCAAATAGAAAGATTGAATCAAAGAGGTAATGGCCTATGTGACTTACATAGAATTTACTATAGGCAGTATTAGTAAAATCAGATCTATATAAAGCACATATTAATGAACTTGCGTTATGCGTTCTGTCAGAATTTTTTCTAGAAGACAGACTTTTAAATAGTCTTTGCATTGAGGATGAAAATGTGATATGCAAGGTCTGCTAAAAAGAAGAGTAAAAAAATGCAAACGAATTCATTATATTTGTTGAGAGGAGCGGAATAAACTGAAATAAAAAGCATACCACTGACACTTCTCATGACAGGCAATCAGACAGAGGGGATGAGTCCATCTGAAACTTGTAGGTGCCTCAGGAATTGAGCCAGTGCAATTCTCTACAGGTCAGCAGGGGATAATAAGAAAATCTGTCAAAGTGGAGGGAAGAGTCAACTTTCTAGACCACAAATCTGATCTGAGAACAGTTGAGAGACAAAGAGTTCAAAAGGTTAATGCTGCTATGCTTATTTAAGTGAACGTTAGCACTGTTGTGAGAAAACAGATGGAAGAATTATTTGACTGGTTAGGATTATAAAACTGAGCAGAACGACCGACATCTTATGCTAGAATCTTGTCACAGTGAAAGTGTAAGCTGAGGTCTTCTTTCTCTTTTGCTTACAAGTAGTTTGGATTAATGGCCTTCCAATCATCACAATTATGTGCTCCTATTTAAGGAATCAGTGGGGAAACATCTGGGTTTTACATAATGTTCACAATCATGTCTTTCGTCAGATAAATTAACAGCTTTGTTTTGCAGTGGCTGTAGAAAGAGACAAAAACATTGGAGCACAATGGTGCTTACCATTTTTCTGTCAAGATGGTGCCACTATTAGGGATGCCACTATCAGTGATGATCAATGTGAAGCAGACATATTTACTGGGAGTCTGTTCGAGCACAATGCAAGAGAACAAATAGCAAGGTGGGGCTATTTTGTGGATAGATTACAACCTATTGCTCATGACCTGCCTTTATTACATCCCTTTCTTTCCATGTGAAGAGAAGAGAAACCCAAATAACGGCGGGTTCTGTTGCTCTGATGACAGCTTGAGAAAAAGTAATAAGGAATTCCTACAGCTATAAAAACAGAGTGAGGAAAGGGTGCCAAGTTACTCTTGGAGCTGTCATTCTTTGCAAGGCTCTTTTATTTTCACTTACTTTTGTACAATACTTTATGGCCAAACAGCTATTTTTATAGCCAGATGAGGACATAAGTCATCCTTTGAGGAGTCTTGGACAACTGGCGAAGAATTTCTGGTAAAACCTCAGATGGCAAGTCTTATTTCTCTTCTGCTTAGATACTGTGCATCTTGAATTTTTGGGCATCTGAAATTATGGATTACCTCATGTTTATTGGATCTGCTGCTTGGACTTGAGCTATGTCTAGTTTGAACAAACAATGAAACCCAAGAAGTATTTTTACATTTTTCTTTATAATTTGTCTTTCAAAAACAAGCCAACAACCTTAATACTACTGCACTGAAATATATGATTTGGGTTTGAAAGCACTACTGTTTCATATTCTTCATTCTTTTACATCCTATTTTTTTGTTTTCTTTTCCATAATGCAGAAAAAACCCCCAGAACTGGATGAATATTGAACAACAGTATTCATGAACATTCACAGGAATTTGAAATGACTGTTTGATCTCTCCATATCAAGGCCCCTTGTTATCTGCTGCTCCTGCGGTTTCAGACAGAAAGTTTTTTGTTCCTGAGGAGGTTTGGGGAATGGCTGATTTGTGTGAATACCCATATTTGCATGCGAACGAAGCTATTCCTTTACAAACAAGAGTGTTCATTATTCCTCTGTTTAAAAGGATACACTAACCCAATTAGTGAGCTGGAAGAATATCCCGTGATTTAGCTAACCAATAAAATGCTCCAAGTAGGAGGCAGTGAATACTTAAACTGTGCAGTATCTGAACCCCCATGCTGGCATTTCCCAAACCTTTGAAAGTTGAACCCTCTCTTTAGGAAAATAAGAACAATTGCACTCTTCACCCCTCCCATGTGTTATTAAAAGCATACCAAAGAGAACAGACGCTCAGAGAAGTCTGTGTGGATCTGTGTGTTCAGATGCTTCCCCTCCCTCCAAAACATGCTTTGAATAGTGTAGAAAGCAACTTAATGTTGATGCTTAAAAGCAACTGATCTAACTCATCTTGAAAGAAAGAGTACCATCACAGCTCTAGAGCCACCACTTCAAGCTTTCTGCAGTCTCAGGCAGGTACCAGTTAAACTCAAGCAACATTTACTGCATAACCTATGAAAGAAAAGATGAGGGACTGAGGCAGTACCTCTGAGTATTTCCTCATATTCTGATTATAGTCAAATATAGTCCACCTTTTCTGATTCTGACAAAAATTAGGGTCTACTCATCTAACTTGTGCAAATGCTAATTTCAGACAGTAGGTACAATAAACAAAACAAAACAAAACAAGCAAAGAAAAGGCTCAGAGGAATCCACAGGATCAAGAGGCATTTCACATTTTGAGACTCAAAGCCTCTTTCCAAATGATTCTCAAACAGAAAAAGGTATTTGCCACAAGTATTACTGAGGATGAATAATCCATCCAGCTGTGCTAAGAAGCATCAGAAAAAAAATGAGTTCTTAAGTTATTTCTGGCTAAGTTATACTACATATAAGGAGGTTTATATGATTTAGGTAAGATCTGGAAAAGTATCAAAACTTCTGAACTTATACTCCAGTTTCCACACCTCTGGGTTCAGGGTAAAACAGAAGATTTACAGAGCCTGGCACAAAATGAAAAAGCCTGAGTAATATTCATCAGTACTCCCAACCCTTTCCACAGCTGCTATTTACCTCCGCCTCCTCTTTTTTTTTTTTTTTTTTACTCCAAGGTTTATTCACACACACCCCTCTGCCGACCCTTAGGATATTTAATTAATTTTCTAAATTACCCTCTTTTCATCTCAGCTTCTTTAATAACTGTTACTTCTTTACCCCACACTGTTCACTTTATCTTATCATGTGGCTTCTTACATCTACTCTGCAGATAGGTTTTCAGGGCTTTTTGCAGCTCTGCCCCAGCGCCTCATCTTTCATCACCCCACCTCTTTGTTCCTCTTTATAGTGCCTCCTCTTCATACCTTGTTGCTGCAGCTGAAACTCTGACATTTCCACACTGTTCCCTGGATCTGGGAGAAAAGCAAATATAAAACAGCTGAATTCCAGGAGATGATGTTGGCATGAGAATGTACACAGGCACTGTATTAAAGCACTGGTAAAACAAGACCTCCGTGTTAGCTATAGAAACACGACACATAGGCCTCATTCAAGATAGGATTATATTCTGCCTCTGGAATTTGAGCTTTTGATTTTTTGGCATTGACTTCAATCCTCAACCAGTATTTGCTCTGTGTTTAAATCAGAGAAATTTCATGTATCTTATCTTACTTTGATGACAAAATGATCTACCCTAACATGGTGAAAAATTCAAAGACCATGGTAGAAAATTTTCCCAGTTTTAGAAGTCACCTACCAGAATCTTCAGATGACTGAGGACTAGCTGCAAGGCAGACACTACAGAGCTCAGAGAAACAGAGGAAAAGTATCTCTAAGTTTGTTTAATGGAGGAGAAAAAAATAATGGAAGCTCCATATATCCTTTTCAGAGTGTTATGCTGCTGAGATCTGTGATATTGTTCCCAGAAGTGCCTCCTGATTTGCTTTCTTCCACAGCCCATGATATGATCACTCAGTTGTCCTGAAGCATCCCTGATTTCTTGCAGTTCAATGATATAACTTGGAAGTTAAGTGTGGATATCCTTCTTAGACAAAAAGAAAAGGATGGCTATTAGGAAGCAAATAACCTGATCTTATTTCTTCTTCCTTGTGTTCTCCTACCTTCTCTCTTTATTCTTTTTTGAAATAGCCAAAGCTTATAAACACAGTATATTGGCTTTAAATGACTTACATTTCTTGCATGTATTCCAGAATTCCTTCTTTGTTTGAGTAGTTTTAGGTTCTCTGCAGAAATAACGTACCTGCGTAATTTTCAGGTCAGTCGTGTCTTTAGTTCCACAAAATGCCTTTCAAGTAGCTTTACTTAATAAACTTTAATGATAAATAATGTAGTGTATGAAGTACTTATATATCTAGCTTTTCAGTGTCCCTGTATCTTTCAATCTTTTAAATGAAGTGAGGAGTTTAAGATTTATAAGCTAACCACAAAGAGTCATTCAGCTGTTAAAGAAAATAGTGCACAGAGCTGATGTGCTCTTCTAGATTCATTTGTTCAATTTGCTTTCTCAAAAACACAAAAAAGATCCTGTTGCTCCATGATCCCATCCCTCTGAGTCAAAGGGGGATCATGATGGGAGTGTTGGCCAATTTCTTTCCAGCCCTCAAAGTCTCCAGACAAGAAGAAAAAGCTTGTTCTTCATCACTTTTTGAGCTCTGAAGAAAGGTTTAAAATGTCCCCTTCCTCACCCTTGCTTAGAATGAGGTTTCTTGAGGACTTTAGCCACCCAGACATGGTATTTGAGAGCAAATTGTTTATACTTTTTTCTCCTTCGTCTCCTAGGTCTTCTGCAAGTTAGCACAACTTCTCATGAAAGTCTGTGTTAACAGCAAAGCTACTGTTGATGCCAGTGTAGGCAGGACTTCACTAATTTTTCTAATACAGCAAGTTTTCTAATGTTAGTTTAGCTTTTACAAAAGTAATCTAGAAATTAGGGCTGTCATTAGTACCTGGAAGGTGACCCTAATATGTGTGGGAGCCTTAATGAGGTCTTTGGAAAGTGGGTATTGATGACTTGGTCCAGGGTGATTACATTTTGATCCATGTCCTTAACCGCAAATAAATACTTTTTGAACAACTGTAACTAAAAGAGCTTAAAGCAATTTACAGCAACAGCAAAAGACTCCACTGGGGAACAGCATGACATCTATCCACTTTCTGCCTCCATTCCCACAGGGCCAACTTGAAATGCCTTGGGGGAAGGACAAGCTATTCTGGCTATGCCAGCTGTTCTTGTAGCATCATTATTCACTGGCACAGCTAAGGGTACTTCTGAAAATGCTCTAACTTGCAGAAGGAATTGATTTGTATGTAGAAGCTTTCAAGACCAGAGAAGTGGGGGATTGTAGGGAACTGATGGAAAAGCTGTCACTCTAAAAGTCACTGAACACTTCTCTGACACTACAGGAGTCTAGTCTTTAATGTAACACTGAAAATTAGATGAAGAATTTTATTTCCACTCCCTTTTATAAATCATTCTTGTTTCCTGTGCAAACACAGACATTTTTGTCATTAGGCTAAAAATAAAACCTTTTGAGAACTCAAGTAACTTGTCTGTCTAGTTCTTTTCATGCAATGTTTTTTCTGGTAGTATCAATAACAGGATGTGATGACCATTTCTCAGTGTAATAATTTGGTCTAGTCACTGATATAAACAGCTTGCACTTTGACCTTAAAATTTATTCACAGCAGGCCTAGTCACAGACAGTTTAAGTAAGAAAAAGATTAATAAATATTTTGCAATCATAGACATTCTCTTTCCTGTGTTAAAATAAGTGTAATAATGTGACAGATAGAATCCTGTGGAAATAGGTGTCTTCCATAGAGCTGACTAAGGTAATATTGACATCACTGTTGACTTTCCAAATAAATTTAATCTATAAACCAGAGCGTGGTTATGATGCTCTCTCCAGTGTATGAGCCTAGGGAGTCTAAAGTGTTGTGCAAGAGGCATGTCCACATTTGGAGTAACTAAATGCTTCTTTGGAAGTTGGTCATGCTAATAAGTACAATGTATGCACATGGAGGAGAATTAAAAGAGTTTGTAAGAAGTTGAGGGTCCACTGTCATTTCCCTCATCCCTCCCTTATTTCCTCTTTATTCACCAAACTCTCATCAAGCCTTTCATTGCTATCCTCCCCTGCTGACTTGAGGAAGTGTTTTTGAATGGTGTTCTCTGAGTTAATTTTAGGGTTTAGGTCTGAACGATCCATGTTTCTGTTTCCATCCTGATCAGGAAATATGAAGCCACAGTTTATGTTCATGCTCAGGTTTGCAAAGAACCATTTCCCTAGCACTTACTTTAATCTTGTTCTTCTGGGAGGAAAAAACCTTCCAGTTTAGAATCAAGCCAAATTAGTTTCCCCTTCCTGAAGTATTTTTGGTGTTTCCAGAGCGAAAAAAATGCTGAAAGTCAGGAAAACATTAATCTATGTGCAGACCTATATGGATGCTCGTGCTTTGTTGAGAAAAATAATGAGATTGCAAATCAAGTTTCTGAACCTTGTCTCATATACATTAGATGCACAAAGGGAATTTTAGTTCTACTGGAAAATTTTCCCCTGCATTATAGGAATATATATTTAGAGAGACTGATTACTATAATGAATTATAACAGAGAGTGTGACTGTAAAGAACTGCCACTTTACTTGGCTAGTCAAGCCATCCTGTGGGCTGAGTATTCACTGCATTTATAAGGGTCATGCCTTTTATGTTATACTTGGGGAGTTGTAGTTAGGCTATTTAAAGCAGAAATTGATGTCTGTCAGGAGACTATGTATGAGACCATGTTTTAAGATGCACAAACCAAAGGCTTGTAAGAATTTCTTTTTCATGTGCATTACTTCTGTGCTAATGTGGTGAAATATTCATCATTTATAAATAAACATTACAAATAGTCCCACAGAATATATAGGGGAAGACTGAAATTACAGCCAGAAGCAGGGGTTTGCGTCC
Source organism: Hafferia zeledoni (assembly GCA_035583235.1). NCBI lineage: Eukaryota > Metazoa > Chordata > Aves > Passeriformes > Thamnophilidae > Hafferia > Hafferia zeledoni. The sequence continues at coordinate 82,786,861 of JAWWEV010000001.1, read as the reverse complement.
CAGTAGCCCAGTGCGGATACAGTCTAAGAGGGATCTTGTTTGAGCTGCAGCCCTGGGAGCCTATGTCAGCGTGCATGAGTCAACAGCTATAAGCTGACTGGCTGTTGCCAGAGCATGCTCATCTGATCCCTGTAATTTTGCCAGGCCAGAGAGGTAAAAAAAAAAAAAAAAAAAAAAGGATACAACTTGAGTCTGCGGATGAAACACGGTAGCTTTGATTCTTTGTGCTCACACCAACGCTATGTTCTTATTTTTTGTGACATTCTGCTCACACCAACACTATGTTCTTATTTTTTGAGACATGCTAACTTCAGTGGAGTTGCCTGAGCACAAATCTTGTGGAAAATCAGGTCTGGTGCTCCCATGAGAGTTGGAATGTATGACTAACCCTCTACAGCTTATTTCTTTTGAGGGAACAATTTATGGAATATTGGATATGAGAGATTTCTTTTGAAACCATATGGAAACATTCGTGTGTTGTTTTGGTGGGTTTGGGATTAATGTAACAAACCATGATACTCCATATTGTTACCTGGATGGTATTGAAGTAGAAGGTTCACCTTTCTATGGATTCATTCAAAAGCATTTGGAGGTTTTTTCCAGTATTAGACTGTGTTGGGGACAAAATATTTACAAGATAAATGGATTTACACACAGGTTCAGTTGAAAAGGCTGGTTTTCATAAAAAGAGCAAACAACAACAAAGTAAAGACTTGGCCTGGAATACAGGATATGAAATGGCTTAGTCATGTCAGTCATTGTTGTTGTGTCCTACTAAAGTAATTTTCCCAGGAACCACATGTAACAGGTAATTCTGGTAAACATTTGCCTTATGTACATGTAGTCTCTTTCCTTTACTGTATTGGAAGCACTAGTTAGGTGTGATTTCATGTCAGATTAGGTCTGGCTTTCTGATATTACTCTGACTGGTCTGCTTGAGGAGAGATTTAATCAAGGGCTGCACTGCTGGAAGAAACCAAGGAAGAATCCAGTTTATGGTCTCACCCAGAGCCTCTGGAAGTGCACAGTGAAAAGCTAGCCCCCTTTCCCATGAGAGTTTACATCACACACCTCTCTACTACTTTAGCTATTTGGGTTTCTGTGTACCATAACACACAAGTTCCTGTGTGAAGGCTCACAGTAGCTTTGCCTGTAGGTAAAAACAATGTGAGTTTTCCTTGCAGAGATTGCAGCTGAGTTCGCTGTAGAGATTTAATAAAGAATGATGATCTGTGAGGCTGCTTCTGTTCTTTGAGCACCTGTAAAAGATGATTAATTGTTACCCCCAGAAATATTTTTTTAAAATGTTTTCTCACCTTCTTTTTTCCACCTGTCTCTTATGATACTACATCTGAACTTAGAATTTGTCACAAAATGTAGGTAATGGAAATGCCTTACCTGTTGTCACACAATTGCATTTTTTTGGAAAGTGGAAAAGAGCTTAGATAGAAAAGTAAAATGTACAGACCCATATCATAAACTGTATCAAACATTCTAGCTCTAGATTCTTCCTTTATCTTTAATATTACAGAAACAAAAATAATCAGATAAAATTCTCAAGTACCTACAATGAACACAGAAGACAGACAGGAGGGTCAGTCTGGACAGTGTTGCCAAAATTTCAGCTATACAGAGCCCTGAGGCCACAGGGACCTAGTTTTTCCAGGAACAGAAGGAAAAGTTAGTGTGATATTTGCTGAGGGTAGTGTACATGTTGATACATGCTAAGAAGCCCTTTAGTAATGGTATTAGGGTTCTTCTAGGACAACAGATTAGAAAGGTGGAGATTCTGGTTGTAAATCCAGGTGGCCCCAGGCCAATGAAGACTACATGATTATCATCCCCAGTGAACCTTGCACTTCAGCTGTAAAGTACCTGTCTTCTGCTGGGAATTCAGAATAAAGAGGAGGATGCTAGAAATAGGAAAAAACTCTCAGGGGAGGGAAGAGAGCATCAAGTAAAAGGGTAAATGAGACTTATGAAGGGATAGTGTTTCCTCAAACAGTCTATGTTACTAGGACATATCTGTGGTGAGCAGCTGTTATGCAGGTCTGAGTCTTTCCTGTCAGGGGACTCCATGGAGCAAGTCTAGCAAAAAAAGTAAAAACAACTCCAAGATCCTAAAAAGTATGGAGCTGGTTGTGACCTGCAATGGTGACTCACAAGAAAGGGAGGTACCAACGCTCAGGCAGCATGTCGGGCACACCAGCTGGTGAAGGAATTTGTTGGCATTGCACCCCAGCTGGTGCAGACACTTGGACTTTCAAACTCTGATGGAGGTGCTGTAATGCCTAATGTATACTGCATCTCCAAAATTACTGGGATCTGCATTTTTTTTCCTACAAATAGCAGCACTCGCCCTAAAACTGGATAAATGATTCTGTGTTATGAAAATATTTCTGACACATATAAAGCTGGGGACAACTCAAAGGATGCTATGCTTAGGGAATGAGACTCATGAGGAGGCTATTATAGCCCATACAATTGTTTGGGGAAGTATTCAAAACATATGTCCTGAAATAAACATCTCCTGCTTACACGCAAACTTTTCTACTGCTACAGTTCTTTTACAGGAACACCGTCTTCTATATTTAATCCCTTAAGACTTTAATAAATTTTACTGGTGTTAGGATGGGAGGTTTTTTATTGTTGTGTTTTGTTTTGTGCTTTTAAAAATTTCCTTCTTCATTCCTCTTTTCCACAGCTTTTTGAAAGCACTCTTTGGTCTTACCTTGCCTTTTATAGCAGAAGCCAGTTGGTGTCTATTAATTGTTAACTGGTCACAAATTAACAGGACCTATTAATTGTCTGTGCCTTGCACGTTCAAGGCTTCCTACGACTAGAAGGAGCAAGTGGGCTTGGTACAAGGTTGTTTTCATCTTCACCATGTGTTTGGCTGATTATGACTATATTCTTCAAATATGGTAGGCATATGTGCTTGCTTATTTCCCTTATGGGTCATGTGCACACTGAATGTGCTGCTATTGGCAATTTTTGTGCAAGTGTTCCGGTTTTTTATTAGGACAAGATATATGTTATACTAAACTGTATTATAAGGTATTTATCTACGTATAGATGTCTGTCTCTAGGTATTCAAATCTCTTTTCAAGCTTTTTGGTAGGTCCATTTTTTTATTATTTTGTATGGGACTAACTAATTCAAAGCTAAAGAATTAAATGCTTCAAATGTTACTTAAAAGAGTCAATAATCCTTGTTTCTCCAGTCATGCTGACTTTACAATTCTTTATTAGATTAATGCATTTCCATCACAATGTTTTTCTTACTTTACTGCAAAATTAATCATGAGTCTATGTTTTCTGAAAGTTGCGTAAACTAGTAAAGAAAAATCATACTTAGCCTTTACATTTCTTTCATATTTAAAGGGAAGTACCTTGTATAATTTCTGTTAAGGTCTGTAATAAATGTTAAGTATTCAAATACTTCTACTGTAAGAGGAGCTCTAAGAAGTCTCATTCTTTTAGAAAAATCAAGTTTTTCTAAGCCATAGAAGGCTTCAATATTCCAGTGGCTACAAAATCCAGTTATTTCAACTGAATTGCAGCTCTCAGGGTTTGACTTCAACTGTGACTGCATGCTACAAATTATAAGGTATGCACAATGGAAAAAATCCAAAAAACATCAGTAACAGTGAAATGGAAAAGATGTTAGAGAAGTAAATTTCCATGAACAGGTTGGTGTTAATTGTGCTATCCAAATTAGCTTTCTGAGTGTTGCCCTTTACTGCTATGAAAAAAGCAACAAAAAAACAAACCCAAAATCCCCCACCAAACAACTAACATTCCCACAAAAATGTCAGTATAAACTCCCTTTATTAACCTGGCTGTCACTAGCATTTTTTTCCTGCATCGCTTTGGCTCCAACTCACTAGAGAATGGCTGGCTCCCACTGTAGTCATCAGCAGTGAGGAATTAAGCCACAATGAATCAGGTGAGCTACAACAGGGTTCTAGCACTTATGAATGTAAAAGGTCACCAAAATTGCTAATGCTTAATCTGGCGACATGAGGAAGGAAAACAGAATGTTTTGAAGGAAAGCATTAAAGTATTTGAGAAAACCCTTACAAGAATAATAATATTCATAAAGGAAAAATATCTGTCAACTCATTATATAATTCTATGGCTGAAAATCTTTGATAGAAAACATCCCTTTTTATTAAATGTAGTCTTCTGTTATTTGTTTGAATTAGTCTTAGCAGGTTTGGGGGTTTTTTCCTTGCTTGGAAAATTGATAAAGGGAATTTTATTTGTGAAAAGCAGCTGTTGGGATTAATTGTTCCATTTAACTACTCGGGTATGTAAGGTTTAGTATAACCTAACCTGCAAAGAAACTTTTTTTTAAATCTACAAAGTTTCATGATGTCAAATACCTCTTGGACTTTTGTTAACAGTCCTCAGATAAAGAACTGTAATTCCTTACCCCTGACACTTACAAAATGCTAATTATGCTTATTCATATAAAATTTCATTTATATTTACCTAGTACAGAGCTTATATACATTTATACCAATAAGTAGAAATAAAGTAAAACGAGTAAGGAACTTGTTCTATAATTTATACTTTAAATTATGTAGAAATGCCTCAAACAAGTGAAATGAAAATATTTACTTTTGAACATAGTTTTTAGTCTTTTGCTTAACTTATAAACAGCTTATACTCAAAGAAAAGTAGAAAGGAGAAAGAGAATTGGAAAGATAATTGGAAGAAAAAGTGATTTCTCAGGTCAGATTTTTGTGGTATATATAAAATGTAAATTAGAAAATGCAGGACCTTATAGTGTCTTGAATTACAGGACTCTCTCTCTTTTAATTTTTTTTTTTAATTTTTTTTTTTTTTTTGAGAAGCCCTGTGTGTTTAAGAGACTGGTTTTTTTTATGGTGTCTAAGATTTGCTAAATGAGTTATGAAACCAGTAAAAGCCTTCCAACAAACTATCTTGGTTATTTGCAAGGATCAAGGAAGGATTTTGTTTGTTTATTTTTTTGAGAGATGGATTGAAAGATTTTGAAAGGTGACAAGACAGTCAGAAGGGTTTGGAGTACTGAGGAGATCCTGATAGTTCAAGAAAATGTCTCATCAAACAGGACTGTCAGGCATCTCTTCACTCCTTTGAACCTTCAGTGTTGATAAGGAGGTTTTAAAGTTGTTATTTGTAGGAAAATTTGGTTTTCATGTATCTGATTTATATGTAGGGGATTTGCAGTGTGGGCGCCATAACAGAAAGTGACTGCCTCTTCATTTGAACAAAAGACTAATATTAATATCAATTTCATTAAGATCTGCCTTTCAGCAATTTTGTTCACAAATCCAGCGGAAAAAGAAGTAATCTCTGGAGTCACTTAGAAAATTCTGTCAGTAGTAGATTGCATGTGCATGTGTGAAATCAGCAGACTATTCACAAGAATTTTGTAATTAATGATCAAATACTTTGAAAGATCTTGTTAGTAGCAATCAAAGTAGAAATGGTAAAAAAGGATGGTGTGTCCCTATTTCATCAGCAAAGCAGATTGTAACTTTCCAGAGTATTAGGATGCTTCAAGTTTTCTCTAAGTTTATTGGATGAAACAAAAGACTGGATCCTGGGATACATCACTGAAGGCTGCTTTTGTCAAACAGAGAAGAAACAAGAGAAGGCTGACCTCTCTCTTTGCTTACAGAAAGTTTTATATTTTCTAGGATTATATATTTAAAACACTTTATATAGAAGGCCAGGCACTAATGTTATGAAGTCACTGAGTTTTCATATGTAGTGCTTCCAGCCAGCAACAAGAGAAGCACTGAAGTTTCTTTGGAGACCAAATCAGTAACTGAAAGTTGATCTTTCCCTCTTTTACTCCCTTTCCCTCCTAGAAAATGGCAGACGGTCTGATGGTTGGGGGGAGGAACCCCCAAACAGACTGCTGTTAATTGACAGAAACAACTGGAAAAGATACAATTTGATCTGGTCACTTACAAACCTAACATACTTCAGTCATTTAGTCACTTACTTCTTCCATCATACTCTTATCTCTGGTTTATTATGCTTTATCTTTTTCACAAGCCATTCTGGGGCTAAGTCTGTAACATATTTACATTGGGCTAGTTTAACAAGATAATTCTCTTTTTTTGCAAATACCTGCATAGTGCATCTTGACCTTCTATGTGACAATATTTATTAACAACAACAAAAAAAATCCTTAGGAGAACATGCCAAATAGATCCATAAAATTTAATATGAAGGCTTTTCATCCACTTGCTGAACATATGTATTTCATCTGCAAGACAAGCATAACCTGGGATGTGAGTAGCAAAGCAGAATCTGACCTTCACTGAGGTTTGAGTATGACTTAGAGGAGAATTTTTTTTATCTCTGTACTAAAAGCGCATAAAACGTACACTGGAATTCCTGTTATTGATTTGGTTCTGGTATTTGTTTCTTTGCAAGCCTATTACAGGATCCATGACTTTTGGGATTTTCAGAACAGATGCATGTTTTTAACTTAAAGAGATGTGTGGGAGAAGTGCAGTGAGCTGTGCTCATTTCCATTATGCTTAGAGGCTTTTGCTGTCACTGAGGTTAAACTGAGAGGTCCAAGTTAAAGCACCCATCTGTTAAACTTTGCATGGCATGAAACGTGTTACTCTAAACCTGTGAGAAAATTAAAAATAAATCCTTTGATTCTAGGAAGGAAAGAAATCAGAAGTTGTCAAAAAAGCAAAGGCAAAGCAAATAACCAATTCTAGAACAAGGAAAAGAGTAGAGATGTAGCTGGCGACAGGACAATGTCTATTATGGCATTATATGTAAGAAAGGGTCTTGGACAGATCCAGGTGAAAAAATTTTGAGAAAATAACAGTACCTTTCACCAATTACAGTACATAAACCAAACTCTGAGGATCTACTGTTTCTGAAGTAATGATTGAGGGGAAGGCCTGCCTCAAAAGCTGTGAGAAAGATCTTTTGTTTTTCAAGCAGTGTATATGAGCTATTTATTTTATAGATCTTTCAAACCATTGCTCTGATGAGTTGGGAATCACTGACTAGTGAGATTGAGTTTGCTGGCCCTTGGTGAACTCCCACTCTGGGGTTCAGTGGTGAATATTCCTTCACTATCTGAAGAGCATGACTAATTTACACAATCTATCTCCTTCTGTACAACTTTCACTAGAGTCAATGGGAGCTGTGTGCCTGAAGCCAAGGGCAGAATTTGGCTCAGAGAGAGTATAACAGCTCCAGCGCTTTTCCAAATGAAATACATTTAGAGTCTGACATGCACAGTTGGATGTAGTAAGTAAAAATCAGTTTTACTGGATACAAGGCTTCACTGACTAGTGCTACTTCCCTCATCATTGTTAAAAGATGTGCTTTATAAGAAAAAACTGTGCTAGATCAAACCAGAGACTTATCTTACCTACTATTCATGGAGTGGTACTTTATGTAGCTCCTTAGCTTCCAGGAGCTTCATGGCTAAAGACTTTGTGTCAGAAGCTGCATTTTTTATTTAGCTCTCCATCAATTATAATAAAAGTTGTACCAAGCTTAATTGATTTCTTTGTCACAATTCCTTGAAACACAGTTCTTTTAACTTATTCCAAATAATTTTCCCAAATTCAGTAGCAACACAGTTGACTGATAAAATCTATACCTCATTTAAAACAGGCATTCAGCTTGTCTAGGCACTTGTGAACAAGAAGTATTTTACTGCTTAGTGCAAGTATCTTAGTTCCCCAGGGTCAGGAATGTGGATTCTACCATGGCTTTTTCTTATGAGGTTGTTCCTATAAAAAGCTGTTCTGAACTGTGTGCAAAGGACTGTCTTGTGGAAGTAGTCTTTTAGTCTCTTCTTTCTTTATCTCCATTATGTATAGGTAATTCCTATGGGATCATCTCTTCTTGTAGTCACAAAGTTTAATTGAACACAATTGCACATATGGACAAGAACTCAGCTATTCACAATCTTTTACAGTCTACAGGAGTCTTCCTTGAGAACCATTAGTTGTGGCTGTTTGTTCTTCCCTAAAAACACAGTGGCTTACTGCTATTTCCCTAAACAAATAACTGTAGAAGAAAAATACAGTGCTTTTCAGTGTTAACTGCATATCCATGAAGTGATCTTGTTTCTGGGTTGGATTTTTTTTAGGCTTTTGTTGTGTTTTGATTTGCTCCATGAGGCTTCTGCTTCTTTTCCTTCGTATTTTTTCTTTGCTTTTAAATTTACAGTTCCCTTCTCTAGTGAGAAAATCCAAATGAGGAAATCCCTTCACTAGAAATTATTTTCACAGAAATCACCAATTCGTTCAGCTTCCTTAAAACAGCCAGTCTTCACACCAGTAAAGAAATTTGGTCTCTGACCTGGCAAAGTTCAAGACTTTTGTAATTTTTTTTTAATTTTTTTTTAATTTAAAGCAACAAGGCAGGAAACCTTTTTGGATTATGTGATAGTTTTCAATACTTCTATGCAGTGCAGCATACAAGACCAGACTATTTTTTCTTGAAAATTGTGTCAGGACTTTGTGCAATGTTCCCAGAAAACACTCCTTTTCTAGCTAGATATTTCGAGAATGGAACTGTCAAAAATTTCACTGATGCAAAAGAGATTGATAAAAAAATCAAGGTGAAAATGTTGTGGTTAATACAATGGAGGATGTTTGGGATTCTTTTCCCACTCAATATGTGGGTTTTAATAACTGCTGTTTGTTGTTAATTACAGAACATACTGCATCTTCTAATAAACACATCAGAGAAGAATCAAGTTAATTTGTTATATTCCCCTTTGGATATGGTTCCCATATACACAATATTTAGGCTCAATCCTGTGACTGCTCTTTTTTCACTGCTATCTTAGGGAAACTGGTTCTCAGCTATCTGAACTACCAGGCCGGGCTGAGTCACTGATCATGCTCATAAACTAAAATGCTGCACTGTACATGTCTGTGAAGTTAGGTGCCTTGAATAGACCAAAGATGCCTAACTCATATGCATTTCTTTGAACAATTGAATCTTAGTATTTGATGCTGAAAGCCTGCCCTTTATGTGAGAAAGTTTGCAGACCCTCAGAGAAAGAGAAGCACTGATAAGATTAGAACATTATGTAAGGTGGTATCTATCACCTAGGAGGATCTTAAAATATTGTATGTGGCATCTGAAATATTTCTATATAAGATTACATTATACGATGTAGAACTATTAGTTAAATGTGCCACAGCTGGTACTTTAAAACATGTACATGTAATAAAGGGGAAGCAACCTATATGGAACAGACACAGAAATGGAATACTCAAAAGCCTGTGTTTGAATAATTAAACAGCACAAAATTGTTGCAATCCAAGAATATTTTCATTAATCAGAACCAATCAAAAAACCTTAAGTAAAATGTAGTTAATTTTATGTAAGTTTCAGTGGTTCTTAATAGAATAAATCTCTTGTGTGAAATATTTAGGTAATGACTATCATAAAGGAGACTACTTTAGAGTGTAATAATGTGTTCTGAAAGTCTGCTTTTCTGTGTCAGTTAGGAGGAAGATGTCATTATACTTGATGGTGAATTCATTGTGCCTAATACTCAATTAGCTGTAGCTGAGTCTGTGTGCCAGCACGTCCACAGTACCTTCCGCCACTGTCACTGTGTGATTTAAGAACATTGTGATCCTCTGCCATTAATTATGGGTATGTACCTGCATTTAAGAAGGTTTGCTAAAAATACCATAAAGTTCATTATGTACTCCTATGGCTATCTACTCTTATTAATTTTGAAAATGCATGCAATTTATATTGGTATTGAATACACTCTAATTCATGAAAAGGTCTGATTGCAGAGTGAAGGAGCAGGCGGCCTTTGCCTTGAGGAGGTTGCCACCTGAAAATACAAAAGACATGTAGGGTGAGGGCGTATACACAGAAATGAAGGGCTCATCACACAGGAGGAGAGTGGGGATGAGAAGGGTTGAGTCACAGGTGAGGAATGAGCAACAGCCTGTCAGGAAACACCCTGTGAGTTCCAAACATTTTTATTTTGTTTGATAGTGGTTTAGGTAGGTGGAGATCAGTTAAACAGGACAAAGAAAAGGTGGGGAAAGAGACACAAGGGCATTTCAGGATGTGGAGAAGAGAAGAGGGAGCAGGCATGTGATGAAGATGAGGGTAGAAAAAAAGAAGAGGTGTGGGGGCGAGATGGGTTCAAACAATCAGTGGTGGGAATGGATAATTAAAAATCATGTGTGTCTGTCAGACTTTAAGCCTCTTTTACCTTTGCTATGTCAGCTTCATTGTGAGACTGGATCCTCCCTGTAGTTTCTTCCCTGTTCCAGGCTGCTCCTGTAATTGTTTAACACAGTTGTGCATGAACCGTATGTGCAGACTGAAGCCATAAAATTATACAGTGCACTTAATTGAAAGATTGAAAAATTACTTTACAGCGACAGACTACACAATGGTTGACACTTAGGGACTGATCTTAGACTACTGTACTCAGTGAGTATAATTTAATGTTGTAACTTTCAAATATGAAACCAATGATTTTTACTTTGGCAGAGGGAAATTGTTCTTACACCACATTAACTTTTAGGGCTGGAATGGGAACTTCTCCCTTTACCTACACTTCTTAAAGATTTAGATAGCTAATAATTTTTCTAACTTATGCTTGAGACAAAAAGCCTGAATTCCAAAAATGGTCTCTGTGTGTGTATTTCCTTAGGTCAAGTGATACATTAAATGTTAATATAGAAACATTTTGCTTGTGTGCTTGTATTTTTTTTTGCTTTCAGAAATGATACTAGATTAACAGTAAATAAATATTCCAATAAGAAATCCTAGGTCAGCTCTAAACCTTTCGTCACTGCCACTCTTCCTTTCTCAGGGAAACAAAACACAAATAAGGTGCAATTTTATCTGTCTTCCTCCTTGGTCTCCACAACTTCTTTGAATAGAGAAGCTTGTTTGTTCTGAGAAGTTATGCTAAACCAGAAGAATTTGAAATGGAGAGGCTCTGTGTTCCCTAATTTTTTCATAAAATGTGATGAAAACAGCAAAGTAGATCCAAACAGCATCTAAATTGTTTGAATAGTGACACATATCATGGCTGAGCTGTATAGGCTGCATGCCTGGTTATTTAAGTTCAGTTACTGACTGCCAGAATTACACTCATGGGACCCTAACATCTCCAATCCATAATCTTATTTTCCAGTCAAAATTCAGAAAAAAAAATCCATCCTAAAAATAAAGGAAACCCAAACAAACCATTCTCTGTATGAAGCCAAGGTTTTTTTGCAATTCAATAAGTCCAAGACTTCTATCCATAAGCTCTGCATTTGCATTGTCAGCACTTACTCTTTTAGTGGAATTAGAAAAACAAAACATCAATGGAAAATCAAGCTGATTTCAATATTGTTCAACAAAGCAGGAATCAGCTGACACTGTAGGAACTTCTTATCCCATTTTCTCCAAACAGCAGGGTGGGTGCACTTTTTGTATTAAGATATTTTTTTCTAAAAATTACACTGAAGACTGCAGTTTGGTGTCATTTATAAATATTTGAATTTCATAATTGTTTCCATATATTATGGAGATAGAACCCACTAGAATTCATGACATATTGAACATTCTTAATGCTGAAGTCTCACTTTCAGTATGTAGTGTCATACTTGCATCTTTTGATCACATATGCTGAATCTCTCACATTAGAATAATTTTTTTTTAATTTATTTTTCAAACAGCTTCTCTTGTGGAAGTGCAGCTAATGGCACATTATTTGCAGCCTCTGTGCAGTAACACTTTGTTCAAACCAACACCTCTACCTAGAGCTCATTAAAGCAGCACTTACATGTCCTCAATACAAAGGGAATAGTTTCAGGATGAGCACTGGGTGTCTGATCTCCTTTTACACAGATTATCCTTTTTTTTTGCCCCTGCTCTAGGCATTGCATGAGTGAACTTATTGCTGTAATACTGTAGCAAGAAATGGCTTCTTCTCTCTTATTAAACTGTCAAAAATTTATCTGAGAACCAGATATTCCACTGCAGTGTATTAGGAAATTTAGGAGATTGTATAAAATTCTCACAATCAAAAGTGCAAATGCTCATCTTCTACCAACTTAGAAATTACAATTTCTTGTAAGCATTATTTTTTCAGCTTTGTAGAATTCAACCCTTTTCATTAATTAAAAACATGATGGTTAAAAGTGAATGTATTATACATTTGGGATGTTTAAAAATCCAATTTTGTATCTGACTGAATGACACAAGTGCCACTTTTGAAGATGTAACTTCAAACACCTCTGGTTTGCTTTTAATTTCCTTTTCCATTCATAGCTTTACAAAATGTAACCACTGAGACCCAGATAGTGAAGAAGAATCTTGTTCCTGGGGAATGATCAGGCATTTCATTTCAGGAGTAAGACAACTTTTACCAGGCACATTGAGTGAGTCTTTTGGAAAGTCTAGTTGATGACATCAGGCTTGGGTCTCAAATAGTTAGATGCTTACTTTGATTAGGGCCTTACTTCACTGCCATCGAATAAATAAATTAATAAAGATATTGCTGATGACACAAATACCTAAATGAATTGAAATATTCTCTTTATTTTTGCTGGATTTGCCTTTTACATGGTGGGATGAGGCTAACACAAGGTGGTATCTATAGAGGAAGATACACCTTCTTGGCAAGTGCAAACAATTAAGTAACTGCAGCAGTGTCTGTATTCTCCTGACTAATTATTCTGGCTTGCTTCCTGAGTTAAATAATGGTCCAAGTGAAACAAGCAGGAAACCTAAATGTCACATCCTCATGTATTTCCCAGTGAAGTGAATGCTCAGTCTATACTTAGATTGATAGGCTTGCCTGACTGCCATCATAGGACTCCTCTCTAACTGAACTAGCAGAAAAACAGTCCAGTCTCTAGCTGGACCTACTTTTATGAGAGGAATCAAGCTCCATCCTGGTGATAGAAAGTATCATGAAGGACAACAGTGAACAATGTTAAGTCATTCACAGTCTTACATTTCTGATACACATGATTATTTATGTTTGCTGTTGCTATAGTACCTTAAAGGTCCATCCAAGGATTACCAACAGCTCCAGAATCACTGTATGGGCCATCACAGACAGCCATAACAAAGCACAACTCATACCCTGAATACTTTACATTTAAAATGGATGACAAATACTGAGTAGATGATTGGAACATGAAGCCAACAGAGTTATCAGAAACATTTGCTACACATCACAAATCAGTGACAGAATCAAGAATAGATGACTTTTACAGTATATGGACTTATGTTTGATCATATAATTTCTTTTTTCACTGGTTTCATGGAGATTTAAAGTTGTGGCAACACAAGCACATAAGCAACTGTAGCAATGCCTATTATACAGATGGTCACATGTCTCCTAGAGTCTACAGCAGCAATGTGGATTAGATCCAAAACTGGGGGTATAGATACTGCACAGATAAGCATTGTAGTGGGCACCTTTCTGGCACCTGAAAGGATATCAGATGCCATTTGGAACCATGAGGTGAATTCCTAAGCTCCCCTTTAAAAAATTAGGAACAAAGAATAGAAAACTAATGTCGCTTTTCTCGTTGGGAGGATGTATCAAGTGAAAACCCTGAGGGGTCTCTCCTAGGTCATATATCTTTCAACATGTCCATAATTATCTGCACAGAAAGCAACTAACAGAAAAATGGAGCTTGCTAAGAGTCACAAATAATGAAACACAACAAGAAACTTCTTCTCTGTTAGAAGTATCTTACTGAACTGACTGAATGGGTGTTATGAGTTTAGTTAGGCCTAAATTTAAGCTTTGATTTGTAAAGTAGGCCTCAGATTATCAGCTGACTTGAGCTGGGTTGGGCCAGCTGACTTCTACTGGCCAATGGTATTCATACCATATTCTGATGTCATCTTGAATATAAAAGCAAGTGTAGGAGGGGCTTAGTTCAGCTCCTTCATGGCTGTAGTGCTAGGTGAACGTCCTCTGTGCTACTCTGCTGATTAGGCCCAGCACCACCTCACCGCCATATTATCTACAGGAAAGTAAAATGTTTACCCTTAGTCTTCTCTCTGCTTGGGTCTGTCCTTGGGGGGATTGAGTTTTCTTAGGTGATTTGTAGCTAGAATGGTGGGATTTGTGTTCAGTGGGGAAGTGAAAGAATTATTTGTTATATCTAACTTGTGTTAGTGTGTGTTATATTGTAGTTTTCTTTTAATTTTCTCCAAACCTGTTTTAAGTTTTAGGGGTTTTTTTTCTCCTTTTTCTCAGTGCAGGGAGGGAGGCTCTGACTCTGTATTCTGGCCAGCTCAACTGAACACAGATAAATTGGTGGCATGTACAGGGAAGGACCAAGGACCAGTAGACCTTGGCGGGTGTCCCAGGAGCTTGGCAGGCTTCCCGGGAGCTTTGTTATATAAACATACCTTGCTATCTGCATTG
>JAWWEV010000001.1:82760533-82772337 GCA_035583235.1 Hafferia zeledoni | reverse complement strand
ACCTTGGCGGGTGTCCCAGGAGCTTGGCAGGCTTCCCGGGAGCTTTGTTATATAAACATACCTTGCTATCTGCATTGTTTTGGTACATGTAGAACATCAAAACATAAACAATCGTTTCTCCCTGGAAGCTTGTGTTAGCCCTTCTTCTGACTGTCTTTCTGAGTTCAGACAGCTCCAATTGTATCTGCTGTGAATGTTCCCACTCCAGGGAGAAGTCTTACAGCCTAAGAGACCAGTCTTTCTCTTCTGCCCCACCCCAACAGAGAGTAAACCCCAAGCATGAGTCATGTGGTGAACTGTGGTCCTTCCTGTGTGACCTGGGGGAAGACATGAGAAAGTGGGATGGTGAGTCTACTTCTATGCTTGAAACCTGGGTACGAGTATTAAAATGGAAGAAAGCTGGCAAAAAAGCTGTTCACGTCATTGAAGCAGAGATCCCAGAAAACAGTGAAGAACAGCAATAAGGCTGCCCTGCCTCCAGCCAGAAGGAAGAGAGTGACAACTGAGTCTATTAGATGTTGCTGAATGGGAGATGTGGCCAAGGCTTTACCTCTACACTGACTTGTGGATGATAGCCAATTCCCTGTGGATGTGGCTAGACTGATGGAACAAGACTAATTGGAAGCATGGAGAGGCCCATGTGGGCTGCTGATATGTGACAGGACATTGCCTCTTGAATAGAATCTGTGGAGATTCGCCATATGGATGCTCATGTGTCCAAAGGCCAAGCTAATGAGGAACATCACACCTGGACTAGCATAAGGGAGAGTTGTTCCTGGCTCAATGAGCCCATGATGCCTCAGGCCACCTATAGGTGGGCACGAGGCCAAAGAGTGGATTTGACCATGGACACTATTTCCCAGGTTATCCACAATGGTGAAACCTGTGTGGTGATTATACAAGCCAAGATAGTGAAGCCCATGTGGTATGATGGGTTGAAGACCCCAGTGAGGGGATGGAGACCCCAGAGAAGGGGATGAGATGATCCCAGTGTGTGCCTCAAGGACATTTAACCTTAAAACAAAGTAACTTGCATTTTGAGTTGTGTCTAGCAGAGAATGAACCACAACTTGAAGGAGACCTGAGCTATGCTAATGTTGGTGTCCAATGATGAACTGTTTTTTCTTGCCTGAAATACCCCATCCTAATTCACTAATGCCTATAACCTGAAGGGGTGGAGGATGGTTCTGAAAAAACAAGGACTGTTCAAGCGCGGAAAATAAATGGATGTGGGATATGAGTTTGTCTCCATTTGATATGAAATAAAAGGTGGAGATTGTGGTAGTTTAGGCCTTAGTTTTAGTTAGGCCTAGATGTAGGCCTTAATTTTAGTAGGCCCTGGTAGTGTTACGTAGATTAGTAGGGACAGGTGTCACCTGACTTAAGCAGCCAAAGAAATATTTCATACCTGATGATGCAAACTGAGATATAAATACAGTAGAGTAGGAGGCATCCTCTCAGTTCCCATCATGGCTGAGATAGAAACAGGACGCGCTGCTGCTGTCCTGCTGAGGTAGGCCTTGCTGCTGCCCCACCACCACTTCACATTTTATTTTAGTTCAGGGAAGTAAACATTTTATTGTTATTCTCAGTTCCTTGCTGGGTGTCTTTTGGGGTGATATCCAGAGTGATAGGATATTTTTGGTTGGAGGTAGAGGATTGTTGTTATATTTAACTTGAGTAGGTTTGTGTTATATTGAAGCCTACTTTTAATTTTCCCTTTTTAGTGTAAATATATAATTAGTTTAAGTTTAAATCTTAGAGGTTTGGGTTTTTTTTCTTGGCTAGGGAAGAGAGCTTTGTCCTTTGGTTTATACTTGGCATTTTGCCATAGAATTCAAAGCAAAACCATAGAAAATTGACTGGCAAGTCAAAAACAATACAGTAAATCTGAAAATGGTATAGGGAAGGATGACAGCAACGATTACAGGATGACTTCAAGACAACAGGTAACTAAATAGACTAGGACTGCAGTTTGAGAAAGAAATTGTTTAAGTGGGGTATGAATGATTTCTGGAAAAAAATCATTGACACAGAAAACTTGTGTTGGAAAACTATTATTTCTACTAATGCAAGAACTAGGGGAACATAAACAAAACTGGCAGGGGTTAGGTTGAAAATGAACAAAAAGAGAGACTGCCTCCATGGTAGACAACCTGTGGAATTCTGCACCTTAAGTTATTGTGGATATTGAAAGATTACCTGGGTTCAGCAAAGTGATTAGACATGTGGAGAAAGATAGTATTCCACATGGAGTTATGGAGTGGCTCAGGAAGAGTGTCTTTTGCAAGTTTATGAAAGATGTGAAAGTCAATAAGGGAACTATAACTATATTGTAGTCCTTTTCTCTAGGTATCTGATGTTGGCCAGTTGAATATGATACTGCAAAAGGTGGAATGCCCCTCTATGTCTGTTTTTAGGATATTATACGCAAACAATGGGCACAATTAGGTCTGCCATAATAAGTCATAACAAGTGACATGCTGAGTAGCATACCATCTAAACCAGCCATACATACCTCGAGAACAGATCTGTCACAGTGGTAAAAGCCCCATTTGACCTCAGTGGTAGCACAATGCTTGAGTATGCTGTGGTGCTTTCACTGGAATATGATGGACCTTAGCAGGAAACACTTAGAATCAAACAGGGTCAGGCCTCAAAGCATAATTAGGTAGGAAGCTCTTATCAGATAATCTTTTGCTTTGAACAGATTGCAAAATCTCACTCAGGCAATTTGGCTGCTTTTATCTCACCAAGCAGCAAAGCAAGGACAAAGGCAGGATCAGCTCTGCGGTAGGGTTCTGTGGAGTTCATTCTTGCATCGTGTGACTCAGAAAATAAGCTTGGTCTCGCTGGAGTTGAGGCTGACTGGCGATCACACTGATCGTCCTGGAGTGGAAGTGTTCCATGAGAAGGTTTTGCAATAGGTAACACAGGCCCTTTAGGAATCTTCCGTTGTGTATAGTCCCCTTCAAAGCAATTGGATTCCCTTCATCTGTCACATTAACATTGCAGATTTGAAATGAAAATAATAATAAGTAAAAAAATCAGGCTCGATTTAAAATTAGAAAGAAAAAAAGCATTCTACTTCTCTAAATGACCTTGCAATATATTTGGCAGCTTTGACAGAAACAGAAACAAAAACAAAGAAAGAAAGATGGAAAGAAAAGAAAGAAGGAAAGAAAAGAAAGAAATCCAGTGAAGTTTATGATTGAATTTACAAACTGTTATTCTCCCTTCTCCAAATCTCTGGCATCGCAGGTGAAGCATTGTGTGGCTGGTATCTTGACGTACCATTCACTCTCAGGCTCTGCAGGGAGTGTCAGACCATCATCTCTAATGTTCAGAGCAAAGCTGTGAAAACAAACCGCAGCAGATTAGTTGGGCTGATGACCAGGTTATTTATTTCTAACCACTTTGTGTGCCCTTACATCTCAACCAAACAATTACCCTTTTCCATTCTTTTATTTGTGCATGCACTTATCAAGAAAAACAGTATTTGCAAGGGGATATTTTATTAAATAGGATGATTCATTTAAGAAGTGTTTCTTTGACTCTAGAATGCCAATATATTCTGCTCCTTAATTAAGAAGGTAAACAACACAAAAGACAAATATCAAAATGCTAGTTATCTGAAATACTTGATTGCCTGAAAGAGAAATTAAAAGCAGTTGTAGAAATGTTGGAGCCTGTTCTGTCATTTTGAACAACTGGTCTTATACCAATAGCTTAGTTGTTTACCATAAGGTCACTCAAAGTGAGTGCCATTTTGTGAAAAGTAGTATTGTTGTATAGCCTTTAAAACTAAAATATAAAAAAGATGAGGTAGATACTTCAAAGGTGAATATTTCTTCCCCCATTTACTTTTTTTTTAACCTTCAAAATGTTTAAAAATTATTTGTCAGCTGGATTTGTCCCCTTTTTCTAACTTAATATATTTGTGGTTAGACGTGATGGCAGATGAATGAAGTATAGTAGCAATTTCTAGGGTGAAATCACAGGGAATTAAAGAAGAATTGTTACACAGCTTTTATTAAACGCACCAGATATCATGTTCCCTGAAAAGAAAATACTATGCAATATGATTTGAAAATGACTTTCTTTTTTTTTTTTTTTCATTTTAAAACTGCAGCACTTTCTAAAGGGTTGTCATTTGTTCTTAAGAATTGAGACTTAGCATCCACTTTTTATTTAGTCCAGCAGCAGAAAACATTGAGCTTGCCCTGGCTTTGTTGTGAATGAGTAGACGCTGTCAAGTTACTAATGCTTCAAGAAATCCACTGAGTTATTTATTCTGCTTTTATTTCTTTAAGGCTTATGCTCTTTATTTTTTTTTTTCCCCTGGGGTTTCTGTTGAATTGTATACAGACAGTACTTGTTCATAACTATCCATGCAAAACCTTGGCTTATAATATTATCAATTGCTCTCAAGAACACTGTGATTTGCTATTACTACATACATACATGCTACAATGTTAATATTTGTGACAAGCCTGACCCAGGATTAATAATTTGCATCTTGTCCAAGTGATTGATTGCAAACTGAGTCGAAGAATGGGGGAGAAAATAAAATCCTATCAAATTCTTATCTCAAACTCTGTAGAAATGGTAAGTTTTTCTTCTCTGTGCAGAAAAATTGGCATAATGAAAGATCCACAAGAGATGTGTACCAGCACTAGAGATCCCATTTTATCCTTTTCCCATTTTGAAGCATTAATTTTAATCTTTTGAATAGAGTATGCAAACAGGAAGGAGAGATTACCACAGGAAGAAAGGCGTTAAAGAGATGTATTGAAATCCATTCCTAGGCTGCATAAATATCACTGTGGTTAATTCCTCCATTTTTTTAGACATTCCTCACTCAAGTTATTTTTACTCATCAAATTTACACTTCATACCTTTAAAGAAAGGTTGAATAAAAGACTCTTGCTCAAGGCTGTCTTAATGAGCCTGAGATGCAAAGTCTAATTTTAAATGGTAGATACTTTGACAGCACTTTCAAAGCCAATCCCTTACACACAGCCCTAGCTCAAAGCAAATGCTCCAGGAATAACTTGTTTATTGTTTATATAAAAGCTCACTTCAAACTGTTACTCCTTTGGTGGAGAGCAGCTGGAGTAGGAAGATCATGCATTAGTTTTCTTTCTTTCCAGTGAGATTATCTCAAAGACATTTCTCCCCGTCTCCTCCTTTGCCCTTTTCACGTAAAGCAGAACTAAGCACAGCTGTTTGGGAGCGTAAAAGGTGAAACGACATCTTTATGCAAATCTGCACCTTTTCAGTAAACTTAAATCAGTACTAAACTCATGTAGACACTCTTATTTAGCTTAGAACTATCTGATCTGTGACTGTATCAAATTGGAAGAAGTTTATCTGCACAGCCACTTAGTCCTCTTTAAGAAAGCAGGTTTAAAACCATCAGCAATTCCTGACCATTACATCACTCAAAAAGAACCAGCATGCTCCATCTTCTTTTCTCAGTGTGTTAATTTCCCACACACTAAAAATCTGCCAAATGAGCGAGCGAATGTCTGTTGTTGCTTGTACGGTCTGATGGAGCAGAGTGGTCTCAGATCAGCCAAATCCCAATATGGACTGAAAAGTCTGTGAAGTCCATATCTTTTAAATAGTAAATTTGCTGAACATTAGATTATAGTCTGAATTTCAGCTTTACCATAAGTAAGTTTCATGAAGTTTCTCTGTCTAAATGCTTAGAAATGGCATTACTAGGCTATGTGGTTTTAGGAACCCTTTCCTTCTTCTCAGCTCTACTGGAGAATGTATCACAAACGCAGCAACTCTGTCAAAGCTAAGACTCTCTTCTGAAAACACTTGAGATTTGTCTAAACTCAGGGAAAAATGTGTGAATTGTACTGATTTGGGTGGGACAATTGCTAAGCTGTTTTTCCAGTCCTGGGAGAAGAAGCTGGAGCACGGGGTCAAGAGACTAGGTTGACATGGAGTAAGGACTTTGATCTAAGTTAAACAGAGGGCAACTAAAGAGAGATTGATCAAATATTGCTTGCTGATGCTACCAGAGAGGACTGGGTGAAAAAAATGAGCATGTATCCTGATTGCAGTCCTTGCACAATCTTACAGGTGGCAGATTTATATAACTGAGGAATCATCTGAGCATCGTGAAGTATATCCCAGGAGGCAAATATGGATTAACACAATAAAAAACCTTAGATCATTCTGAAAGGAACCCCAAATAAAACAGAACAGGCAAGGCCTCCTGAATGTCTCAACATTTGTAAAGGGTCTCTAAGTACATTAGGGTTATGGCAATGTTAGGAGCCTTGCTTGAAGAGAGCTAGAGCTGTCCTCCTCCTAATTCCTGTCTGGAAAATATTCATGCATTAAACCTGAAAGGACATTTTGCAAATAAAGTAGTGAACATATGCCTTTCTGAGGCAGAGCTGTGCCTTGGGGAATAAAAATGTGTGTATGTGCACGTTTGTGTCAAGTTGACTAGAGTCATTGTAGCTCTGTGATGCCTATCTCTAAACACCTCCTCTGGATTGTGTCAAGCACTAATGGAAAAGATAAAATAGTCTGTCTGAGGAACACATGTGGGACTGCTTGCAGATTTGGCTGAATTTTGGTGATGGTTATTGGGATGTGTGTAGAAAAAGGAAGAGTACAACAGAAAGAACAAAGTTGTTTCTGGGAATTGTCATTCAAACCAGACCAAGATTCTACCTTGACATAAGAGATATGCAATTTTGCTGTAATGAGAAAATTAAGTCAATAAGGAGTGCATTCTCTCAGAGGGCTACAACACAAGCTTGTTTAGGATTATGGTTAAATTGTGGTACACTTCACAAAAAAATAGATGTGAACATTTCAGAAAGCAGTCATCAAGAACCTTGTTGTTTGCCAAGAAAAATAGGCAATTATGAACATTATGTCCAACTATGCATCATATTGGCTCCAGTCAAAACCATTTAAATCCAGTCAAGCATTGCTTTCACACATAAAACCCTACCCAATGCTTGATTATACCTCAGTCTACCAGGTATGCAGCCTAGGATGTTGGCCAATAAAAATATTCCATTGTCTAGGAATTTTAATCCATGCATCTATATTTATAAATGTCATAAATTTGATTGCAAAAGACTGCAATTATCAAACCCTTGCTGTTTTCACTTTTCTGTCCAAATCTGTTAAATAGCCTTTGAAATCAAAAGCAAACAAATAAATAAAGTCTGATGAAAAGGGACACTGTCAAGCTTTTAAGTGGAAAAACTGGACATAGAAAATAATTTAGCTTTTCTACAGTCCTTTACCCCTCCCCAGGTGATGTTGCCTCTCAGCAAAGTAAAATTATTATATGGAGAAAATGGTTCAGACTGCATATACCCAGACTGAGAAAAAATTGCTTCAACATAGATATATTAAAACAAACAAACAAAAAAGCCTTACAGGCACTTTTGTGGTCTCACAGAAACAATGAATTCTATTCCTCCTACTGCTCTGCTGAGGTAACTAATTAGATTTTTTTTCCCTTACAAAAGCCCTTTATATTGGAGACTTATTCTAAAAATGTGTCACTTGCTGGTATGCAAGCACCAGGTCATCTCAGCAAGTGTCAGTAGCACTGGGAGTCTTAGCACAGTAGAGTGACCTGTGTTTTAACATTATGTCAGTTTGGCCTGCTGTGAGCATGCCATTAAATTTACAACACTGATAGACTAATTGAAGGAGGGCTCTCGACACTTACAGGAACTGGAACTGAGTCACTATTAGTAAACCCAGGCATCTTCTGCATCCTAAAACAGCTGCTTGGGGATCCAGCTTTCTGAGTCAATGTTGCTCAGCCATCCACTGGATGAGTATTTTCTTTCACCTTTAATTTGTTTTATTTGCCTTTTTTTTTTTTTTCTTCCTAGCACAACTTTCAGTGACAGACACTTGCCGGATTTCATTAAAAAAAATCATGGTTAAAATATCTCTGCCAAAAATCTTTCCAAGAACAATGGTGCTGTCAAACACTCCAGACAAACTGTGTGGTTAAATGCTTAACTCTTGAGTACAATGACCACAGCTTAACTGAAAATAAGATTTTATCACTACTGGTATTAAAAATGGCACGTACAAACTTAAATAGGAAAATGAATGGATCAAACAGCTTTGGTCGGTCACTTCATGACCAGACATTCCAGGAATCTTTGAGAGACATGTGCAGTAGCTGACAAAAAGTAGTTTTTCAGATATTATCAAAGATGAATCTGCTCAGAGGTAGTTGATTTCATTTTATTGCAGCCAGTTTTGGAATGTACCTGCCAGAAACAGGAATGCTTCCTTCATTTAGCCTGATTTATCATTTCAAGAACTAACAGTGCTCTTTCATAAACTACTGGAGCTCAACTCTGGCACAAGTCCAGTAAAGTTACACAACTTACTTAACACTACAAAGAATATAATGCTTCTATTTACCCTTCAAATAATGCCCACCATTTTTCACAGCATTGTACTAGAATTCATGAATAAATTCTCATGACATATAGGGCCAAAAGATATTTCTTTTTCCTAGCAGAATAAAGAGAATAGGAACTATATTTTTAAAGCCACCCACGACCCTAAAAGTTCAGGTAGATACCTAAGATACAGTATAGACCCTAAGATGAATTTCTTGGAAGGAGTGGTAGGCACCTAAATACCTTTGCAGTGTGCTGGCAATAGGCAGCTGGGTTCTTAGGCAAGGATTTAGGCATAAGCCGCTCCCTCTTCACACCCACCTGCTGAATGACTTACACCTCTACCTAATTTAGATGAGTGCTATCTTTTTCTCCCCTTAGGGCCCAAAAGAATTTCCCTGGTTATTTGCCCTGTGTAGCCAGGTACACCTTCAAACATCTGTGGTCTAGCCATTTTCTATAAGACTCTTTCACTGTGGGTGCAGGGTAAATTAGTATCAAATTGGGCCCTGGGTGAAATAGGCACTATTGGCCACCTTTCACTTGCTTTTGGTATATTGTGCGGGTGCTTGCAAGGGGAATGTTAGTGTTATGCAAACAGTGATAATGTAATCCAATGCGTCAGTGCTCCATGACTTTCTTGCATTTAGCCTTGGTTCGCCCTCCATACCTGACTCTGGTAACCTCACTATTTTTCTTCTTATCTTTATGCAGTACCTGAAAATTTGCCTTCACAAAGATATCAAGGTACCTAAAAATTAAAGCTGCCTCAATTCTTTTGATTTTAGCAGGAATTTAGAAAACTAATTAAGAGATGGATATTTGACTATGTTTGTAGATCTGAGAGTTGGCGAATGGTTAACAGCCATCTCAATGTGTGAGAAAAATAAAAGATTCATGAGAGTGGGTTTTTTTTGGGCAATGTGAGAAAATGGTACGAGTGATGTGAGAATCCTAACATTAATACACAGGCATCAATCTGATTTCACTTTTCAGTGTTGATCTCTAATCATAAATACATTAAACAATCAGCAAATCAAACTCTGACTATTATATTAGTTCACAGCAAAAACTACTCACAACATAAAAAAATGAACCTTGAATGGTTTTTACTTGAACTTTGTATGTAACCATATTAAGATGCTGAATATTTCAAAGGCTGAAAGTATTTATAGCTTTTGACTTTTAACCATATTATATCCTTTGCCTTATATTTCTTGTCCTCAGCAAATGTCAAGTGGGTGTTGTGTGGAACTGAGAGAGACCAATCTTGAGAGAACATCCGCCTTCAATAAGTGGAACTCCAGATTACACAAAGCTGCAGGCATAAAAGCAGCTGTAAAAGCAAGTTCCCTCTGAAAATGAAAAATTTTCGCTAGAAAAATGAATATGAAAGTTAAAGTAAGGACTTAAATGAAATCATCATGCTTTTAGAAAGTGTACGTTATATCTAACAGTATTTGCAATCAAATCTGTGATGCAGGTTTTAGTTTTAAAACTTTCTATTTCCTTTTCCTGAAGCTGGCATATTTATACAAAAATCCAGTCCAAAGATGCACTCTGCTTCTGAGAATTATGATCTACCCAGTAAGCTTGAATTTCTGAGTATTATGATCTACCTAGTAAGCTTGAATTTCTCTGTAACTTCAAGTCATTCTTTTAGGAGGATCATATAAATGCTCTGAGCAGGATATTTTTTCCAAAATGTAACTCAGCTCCAAGGGGCTGAGGTATCTGACTTATCTCATTACAAAAAAGCCCAGAACCAGGGCCTGCTTTGTAATGCATGTACAGAGTGCAGAGTGCAGGTGATGACTTGAGCTGTGAAAGCTCATATTGTAAAACTTGCACCCACACATTCTGAGAGCTCAGCCAGGTTTATCAAAAGGTTAGCTAAAGTTGTGAACCTATGGCTAAGTAAACCTATGGGTAATTTGGAGTGAATATTGACTGATTTATGGTTACATGTATCTAACATGCTGAAGTTCGGCTTTTTTTCTTACTGTGTTGTACTTGGAATTATTTTGGTTTATTTAAGCCTGGAGTTCAAAATGAGTTTCGTGAGCGACCACCCCCTATAAACTAAACCCAAGGACACTGGTAAAAATCTGCAGATGGAAGTTGCTGAGTTTCAGACAGGTTTGGATGCAGCAAAGCCTCCTTTTCAGCCTCTTTGCAATCCTGCAGTTCTCAATGAGAATACAACTAAGGTGTATTTAAAGGACTTCTGACAGACTGGAATGTTTGAACATTGAGAAAAGAAGGGCAGAAGAAGCAAAGGAACACAATTTTTTAAGAGGAGATGCAAAATAGCTGCATATGCTCTACATCATGTAGTGAGCTAAAGTTTCTTTCTAATTTCCCATGGCAGAGTTCTGTAGGAAAACTTGGGAAGTGGTACATCCTCGGAGCCAGAAAACGGAAACAGTTTGTCTAGGATACTCTTATGTCCTGCTATGCTTGGCTACAGCAGTGTGCAACTGGTAATGTGCAACTGGTAATGTGCAGCAGGCCCAGACCCATTGGTCAGCTAACAGTTTGTCTCTTCTCTTGGTTTGGGTGTAACTCCAGGCTTGCTTTGGGCCTGGCCAGGGCATGTGAACGCAGGCAGAGGGTCTCTGTGACCACACAGATGCACCAAGAGGTGCTGCACTGTGCTGGTTTTGCTAGCCTTGCACCCCTCACATAAACCTGTGTGTCTCCTGTGGGAGCTGAAGCAGTGCTGTTGTGAGGTATCTCTCCTACAGAGCCAGCAGGAAGGCTGAGCCTTCACCAAAGGGCATCACAAAGCACCCTGGGTTCTGCTACACAGGAAGGAGAGGGAGAACAGCACCCCTCTTTCCATTTTTTTTCTTCCCACCACCAGCCCCTCCTTCCCCCACAGATGTATCTGGGCCTTCTGGAAAGTGAGAAATGCCCCAGTTTTTGCAGCTTGACATGGCTTGGTTTGGTTTTCTGCTCTGAATTGCCCTCTGGAGGAATCTGGAAATGCTCCATGATGATAGCAGATACCAAGGAGACCTGTGTTTCTACCTAAGTATAAAAATAATGTGAGGGGTGGTCTCACTATCCTCCGTGGCTTAGTTTGTTGCATAGTTTTGCATAATTTTGTAGACTAGTTAAGTAGATTACATGACCTTGACGTTAGGTATGACAACTTTCAGACTAAATTCCAGCCTCATGTCCAGCCTCTGATCATTCTGTAAAAGACAGAAGTGAGTATATACCTGTAGCAATGCATTCTCCCTACATGGCTTGGAAAGAGTCGTGCCAGAAGTGGATGGATGAAGAAAATACACCAGCCACGGAGAATGCTTTAAACACTGAAGTTTTTAATGTGGTTTAAATGTACTAAATGTAAAAATTGCTTTGTCATTGCCTTCT
>JAWWEV010000001.1:82719632-82757152 GCA_035583235.1 Hafferia zeledoni | reverse complement strand
GTGATTATTCGAGGAGGAGGTCCCCTCCCCCTCTTGTGAGTAAACATCTTGGTTCTTTCCCCTCAAACCAAGACAGCTGTGTAATATAGTACCTAAATAATTTTATAGTCCCACTGCTATTTCAGTATGCTGGTAGGAAATCTGAACCACTTGCTCTTCACTTGTACCTTGTTAGTAATGATGTTATGCATAATGCAGCAAAAGGAATTCTTCATTCCTGAGCAGGGGAACAGAAGTGAACAGGAGTGTGTTTTACAACTCATCTCTTATGGATCAAAGGAAATCTCAAGCTTGCCTTATCATGTAAGCGACTTTAGCGTTCTTGAGCTTTCCTGTTACAGTTACACACACTTAGCCCATAGCTTTTGCTCTGTCTGCATTAACTGAAATTACATGTTTATAGATTGCACAGGCTTGATTTCTACTGATAGTTAGATATTCCATGTATCTATTAAAATGACACATTTTCAGGACTTACTGTAAAATATATGCAGAGATGATTAAAATATGTAGATATTTATTTCGGGCTAAAATAATCTAAAAAAAATCCAAACCAAATTAATTTCAAAAATATTCTGTGAGGGGGAAGATTAAAAAAAGAAAATCCCAATAAATGAAAAATTATTCTTTTTGTGTTCTCTTGTTACAATTTTATTTTCCCCACTAGTGCTTCACAGTGCTAATCAACCCCCTAAATGCTGTTTTAAAAACAAACAAACAAAAGGCACTATAATGTTTGATCTTAATACCTTTTGGGGGGGATTTAGTACGTCATGGGTCTGGATAGCATTGCTTGTCTCATGTAGATTTCAAGATTTTTCTGAGCAAAGTGTGTATTCCATCTGGGTTTTGCGTCTTGCTGTGCACTTTGACAGTTTCTACTAAATCATAATAATTAGAAAAGCAAACAATGTAATTGATGTCTTTGAGAAAAAAATGTCCCATGAGGCTTCCGCCCTCGAACAGTCAATACATACATACATACATGACTGAAGAACACCATAATAGCCATGAAGCTTCTTATTCCTAATCATGCGTTTACCCCTTCCCATCAAATCTATATTGTGCTCTTGTTGTGAGAAAACAGTTTAACTGGTTGGATGGTTGTGTTGCTGTTGGCCTGATAGCTTTCCAGCCTGCAGCTATTATTTTTTTTTTGCTAGTTCAGCCCTGCTTTAAAAGAATGCTCATTTACCAGGGAAAAAATGCCATAGGGAGGATCCTGAAAATGCACTCTGGGTGTATTTATGTATTCAACTATGCTCTACTTTCATCTGTTGTTTTTTGTAAACCAGAAAGGTATGAGCCAGTTTTCATCCCAAAGCCATTTAGTTATGTAAGGAACTCAGGTAGAATTGAGGTAATAAATCAGGGCTTGCATTAAAAATATGGATCCTGAAGAGCTCTGAGTCTGGAGCTGGCATTCTTCCTGCCGGATTTGTACACACGGGCAGAAATAGTGTCTGAGTGACCATGCAGAGATTCCCCATGACTGGTTTACTGTGCTGGTGCCAGCTTTATATCAACTTTCAGATCTCTTCCTCAGTGGCAGATCTCTGAGTTTGAGTGCTTAAATTATGGTATTCTCTTCTTCCATGGTGCTTAGAAAAGAAACAGTGGGTGCCTATATAGATACTGATGTTAAATATTTACTTAATATTGCCAAAATTGGTGAGAAAAATAGAGTCTTAAATGGGAAAATTATACTGTCAGTAAGCTTTGTTTATAACAGTAAATGAATTTTTGTCTTACCAGTGTTTGCTGTCTGGTTTTCTTTTTCTGTAAGCTCAAAGAGGCAGATGTTACTACCAGAAAGTGCAGAGTAAGTTTTAGCTCTCATTTAGAATAAAATATCCCAGATCCTGGTTAATTTTGCTCATGGATAGTCTACTTGTTCTTTCTTGAAGCCTGTTTGTTCTTTCCTTCAGTTGACTGTACTGGCATTTTGAGCCTGTGAGCAAAAATATCTTTCAAGTAACTCCTAAGTCTGATTTTGGCACTCAGATACTCAGGCTTTCCTTTGAACATTACCTTTCTCTGTAAAAATAGGAATACTCCTGATATGGTTGTGTTCTGGCATCATTAACACCTCCCTGAGTTTTGTTGATGGAATGCAGCTAAGATTTCACCTTCACTCCCCAAAGAACTATGCAAAAGCCCTCCAAGTTTTCATTTTCTTATTTTTTAGGGGTCTACTGAACATGTTTGGGCTGGCATAAACATGGGGATGCTACAAACACTGGATTTGTTAAATAAAATGTCTGGGCTGGCATAAATTAAACATGGTGCATAATTAGGGTCATGAGTCTGCAGACTTCATTATGTAGAAGTGGTGACTGCAGCAGCAATCCCTCTCAGCTATGTACAGGAGCAGGAGAAGTCATATAACTATTTACTCAAAATTCCTGTATCCTGCAGTCTGAGAAACCATGGACTAGATGTTTCCCTTAGAGATTTCTCTCACTTTTGCATTTCTTCAACCTGATGTAAAAGCCTTGGTATGTGTGCGCATATATATATTTGTATATATATATATACAAACAGTGTTCTCTGAGCTACCCACTAAATATTCAAACAAATTATAAATCCTCTGTTAAAAAAATAATTTCCTGTTTTAATAATTTCCCCATAAAATAGTTACACAGAATTCCTGCATGCTGATGCAGAAAATAATCTACAGTATGGTGTCTGTTTAAGCTTAGATCTACTTTGCACAAATCCAAGAAGCTCAACTCTTTCCCATATAAAATACTACAACATAGATACAAGATTAGCACTATCTCACTAATCTTGAGTCCTGTTCTTCTCATGGCAAGGAGTGAATGTGTCCTGTAGTTCTGTTTCCAAGTATTTGAGAGGTGCTTGATGTTACATTTTTAATAGCATGGACAGACACGTTCAATAATTATCACTACTTTACAATGCATTGGATCCAAAGACTTTGGAGCAGGATCAAATAGAACGCTCTTAGCATTCATGGCACCTGTTATGGTCTTGAGTACTTTTTTTACTTTGCCCATAAATGGATTCAAGAGTGTTGCAGAGGAACATGGAGTTTATTGGATTCAGGGTTTTCCACTGTTACTGATTGTGAATTACAGCTCCAGTGATAATAAGGCTTAAATAAATTAAGTTCTTGGTAGATTCCTTGGTGTTTTTCCTCAGGAATTCAAGCCTTGCCCTGCTCCGATAAGAGATATCCTTCCTTCCCCTCATCCTCCCTGCCAAGGATAAATGTCAAATCAGTTATAAGCTTTTATGCCTGTTTATGTATAGCATGAAATTGGTCTCTTCTTTACATGATTAATGCTATAAACTTCGGTGGCACTACTGAAGTAGTGGGTGAGCTGGATTTGACTGTGTATGTGTTGTGCACGATATATAGGCGTATGATATATCTCTTTAAGCTTCTGTATTTTATTTTCCATGAAGTGTCTCATTTTGTCTGAAAATAAGTTCTAGTAGAATCCAGATGTGCCATCTTTGTAGCGTCTGTTATTGTCATTTTATCACCTTTCCAACTTCAAAAATTGTACATAAGGTAAGGTAACCTGAAACTATCCTTTAAAAGCATGTTCCTCTGCTATCTTAAAGATATTTTCTCTGTGAAAGAAACAGGTTAAGAACCTGCTTTCATTGATGTAAGATACATTCTTTTCACTCATTTCAATGGGAGAAGTGTTAGGCCCATCATATAATTGGATGACTTGATCCTGAAGTCACTCTCACTGGACTGGTGGGCACTGAATGTGTACTAGTGACTGCTACAAATGAGTAACTACATCCATTTCACATTAAAAATATAGAAGAGTGGTTGGGGTTGTTTATCCTGGAGAAAAGGAGGCCAGGGGAGACCTTATCACTCTCTACAACTATCTGAAAGGAGGTTGTGGTGAGGTGGGTGTTGGCCTCTTCTCTCAGGCAACTAGTGATAGCACAAGAAGAAATGGTCTCAAGGTGCTCTGGTGGAGGTTCAGGTTGGAAGATTTTCTTCACTGAAAGGGTTGTCAAATGTTGGAATTGGCTGCCCAGAGAAGAGGTGTAGTCACCATCTGTGGAAACATTCAAGAGACAACTAGAGGTGGAACTAAGTGCTATAGTTTAGGTGATATGGTGGTGTTGGACTCAATGATCTTAGAGGTCTTCTCCAGACTCAATGATTCTATGTGGGAGAAGGTAAGGGGAAAGTCCTACAATACAATATAATATTTTGTCTTATTTTGTAATAGCTGTTATTTGTACTCTGAAAATTACTCCATTAATCATGAATGATTGCGGTGAAGTCAGTGAATAAGATTGGCACCTGATCATGCTGAGTTCCTTAATATAGACCTGATCACATGCTTGTTCAAGTCTTTTGGAAATTTTTCATGCCCTGCATTAAGAATTCTTTATTTCCCCAATTAGTACAAAAGTTTGAAATTTACCATGTACAAAGGGGCAACACAGCACCTAAGAAGCACAAATAATCATTAAAACCATCAGATTAGATGTCAGGTGGGAAGAAAATGATGCAGAGGCCTTTTGTTGGATTAGTGTGTGGAGTGAATTGAGAAGGAATCTTCCTCTAATTTACCCTGTCTTCCCACACTTTTTCTACATCTTTATTGGTAGCATTATTATTTTGTTAATAAAAAATAGGCTATTTTTCATCCTCTGTATCAAGATAAACTCATTTTATCTTCCACTCATATGTTGGAACTTCTGTAGTCTAATCCTTGTAACAAAAAATATGACAGTGAACAGTGTGTGGTGGTGGATTCTTATAAACCAAATTTGTACCTCAAAATTTTTTTGCAGATTTACTGTTATAAGACATTATGACTATTTCTTATCCTGTTGATAAAAAATGTCTTCTTTTCCATGAAAGCAAAACATGATTCACAAATGCACTTAAAAACCAGCTGTCATATTAAATGATACCCCTACAAAAAGAAAGTTGGTCTCATGCTGTCCCACCACTCAAGTAATTATTATTTCTCCAAATATTTATACTTGATATACTTACCACAACATGCTTCTTGCATAATCTGACATCTAGTCTAAAATAAATACTTTTACTTAAAAGGAAGGTAAAATCAAGACAAAGACTCATAAAGACTTGAAACAGCAAAACTATTTTTAATAGCAAAATAGCAAAACTAGTTTTAAACCGTCTTTTGTCCCTCCTCTGTTTCAGTCCACTAGCAAACTCAACTTTTGCACTATTCAGGGAGCTTTCTTTTGTGAATGGCTTAGGTCTGTAAATTAGCATGAGAATGCTCCTTCCTTGCATAATGTCAAGATCACCATCTAAGGAAGCCCAGCAATTTTATAGCTTGCAAAATTACAAAAACATGAATAAATGGTGATTTACTTTGGTGGGAACTGGTCTTTTAGAACATTTTCAGAATTAAAAAAAAAAGTAAATTTATTTTTTTAATATATGTGTTTAGTTATCAATTTATTTTTAAAATTTTCATTGATGTTAGCACAAAAGTAAAGGTGGTTTCCCTGGTATGTTATTGATAGAACTTCAGCGTCCTCAGAGTATGTAGTGAACATGGTGATAGTGTTGTTTGCATTGTTAAAATATTAAAAATCCAAAAAGATGCAAATCCCATGAATGAAGCACCTTTTTCTCTGGAGGGAAAATGAATAGTCTGGTAAGTTTTCACTTTCCTTCTGCAAGATATTTTAACTTCACTAATAAACTCCCTAAAATTTATATGGAGTGCTTATGCTGTTAAAGCAAAGATTGAGTTTTTATTGTCTTACTAAGGAAGCAACTGCTTCCATCTATGGGGAAGAAAATGAGATTTACTAATAGAGAAGGAGTCTTTCAATTGCTTCCAAATAAAATCTGAATATGTTATTGAAATAAGAGACCTCAGAAAATACAGATATTTAGAGTGACTGCCGCAGTAAAATAAGTAAGTCCATCTGCTTGCTGATCCACAGGGTCTGAACTTTGGATTCACTCTCTCCACTGCAGAATTAAGTGAGATTAAAAATATGCTTATATATTTGGTATGAATTAAATTAATCTAAACATATGGGGGTCAGCAATAGACTTAGAGACTCTGTATATCTTAAATTAATAAATAAGTACTACATGGTTCTGGCCTTTCCCCAGGGATAAATTACCAGCAGTGTCATATTGCTCCCCTTGCTTTACAGTGAGTAGACAGGCCAAAGCAGAGGATAGATACACTGAAACCCTCTTTTCATGCTGGGTGATGATTTCTACAGAAAAACCATGGTGATGGCTCTCTTCAAGGACCCTCACATCAGCACTGAATATCCATATCCATCAGATTACTTGTGATGGGCAGCATACAGAGTGATAGGGCAGAGTGATGGCTCCTCAGTCCTGCAGTCCCTGGTGCGTGAGTGGACCAGACAGTGTGGTCGCCTGTGCAACACCAATCCTGGATCCACTCTCCTTCTGGCTGGAGCAAGAGCAGCAAACCACTGACCCTAAGGCCCTCCCACAGGACCTATAGGTCTGGAGTGAGCTGCCATCAGGATGGTAATCCAATTCACTGTTTTCTTGCCATATACTTCCACAAGATTTTTTATTTTATTTTTTTTTTAATTTATATTAGTTTCTTTCCTTTGCTGTTTTCTTTTTTTTTTTTTTTCCACCTTCCTTTTAGTGCACATTCTCTTCCTCTTTCTCTTCCCTCGTCAGTGGTCAGCTTCGTCATTTCTTCAGCTTTCTCTTCTGGCTTTCATGACATCATTCTTCAGACCTCATATGCTCTTTTCTTTTTCTCTGCACTTTCCTTCAGATATTTTTTCTTAAGTCATATGAAGGTCTTCCAGTTAAAATATCATCTATAATTTTACCTTATATGTCTAGCATGTCTTTGTTTTTTTTACAACTGGTTTTGTTTCAATTTCCCTTATGTTTGGCATAAATAAATTGTACTTTGAAAAGCCCTTATGATTAGTTATGGGTTGAAAGAAATTCTTAGAGCAAAAAGGGGATTAAATGCATCCAGAAACACACAATGGGAAAAAAGGGGAGTTGGGAGGGTGAAACCAGTTGTGCTGACAGCACTGTCTGTGAAGATTACACTTACCACTGTTTGGATTGTCCTTCCCTACAGGAACCACTCAAAGTGAAACAGAGTATCTGAACTTTGAATGCAGAGAAGCATAAACAGGCAATCAAATCCAGCTATAAAATCATCTATACATAATACATTTGAACCCTAGAATATTGTATGCTTTTTATTATAGTTATTAGAGAAGAGTCTGTGAGACCTGAAAAATAGCCTTTCCTTATCCTAAAGGGAAAAGAAAATGACACTCTTTATTTGAAAGCCTTACTTACTGTACCACTTTGGAGGGGTTAACTGCATTGTCTAGCATGCATCATCTTGGCACAGTAGTTTTTCACAGGGGAATTCAGTTATGTTATACACTATTTTCAGTACTTACTATAGTTACATGCTCTACTGAGAACATCATAATATGGACTTCTGTGCTTTGCATACTTAGCAATAAACATATGGAATAAATTACCAGGGAGAAGCAATCTGAAATAAAGAACACAAATTGGTCAAGTTTGTTTCTGTAGAAGGAAGAAACAGACTTGTAATCCAATAGCAGAATGCCTGGGAATGAATGACTGAAAATGGGCAAGTAAGAGCAGGTGGCCCTCCCTTAATCTTGCATGCATTAGAAGCTCTTATGTGTGCCTTTCATATTAAACACACGTTTTTGGGCATAATTACTTAGATGTACTTTCATGTGTCATCTTCAAATTCTTTAACCCCAGTGTTCTCGAGTCTACAATAATTTCCCAATTAATCACTGCAAATAGCCAGACAGCCTTTAACAGCCTCAGTGATGAAGCAGGAGTGAATCTATATGTTTGGTTTAAGGGGATGGGTTTCAAAACCTTACCTTACTTTTAACAGAGGAAGGCAATAGAGATGGTGTGACAACTTGCTAAGACACCATTTCTTCGCTGTTACTAAAATGCTAACTTTTGTGGCCAGAAACTATCACAGCTGCTTAGAGGGAATGTTGAGATCTCTCACAAAATAAGAAGCAGAGCTTGCTGTTCTGTGGGAGGAAGATGAGTGACTGGTTTTGAGGAAGTGTCTTAGGTAAAATGTAGTAGGAAGTGCTAATGGAAGGAGGCTAGTTTTGCTAGAACAAAATATCAGTGACTTGATGAGTCTAATTGTGATTAAAAGTCTCAAGAGATTTGTTACCCCCTAATAAATCTTGGGGGGAAAAAA
The DNA here is from genome assembly GCA_035583235.1 of Hafferia zeledoni. Lineage (NCBI taxonomy): Eukaryota > Metazoa > Chordata > Aves > Passeriformes > Thamnophilidae > Hafferia > Hafferia zeledoni. Next base: position 82,748,915 of record JAWWEV010000001.1, on the reverse strand, counting down.
TGTTGTGGTACAATGTTTTCCAGAAATACAGAAGAAAGAGAAACTGAATTGAACAGAGCAGTGTGTAGAGTAATCCCATCCACCCATACATAAATTTTGTACTGTCCTGCAGCTTAGTTGGAATTTGCATATTGTGTAAGCTTGAATTTAGCTCTTTCTATAGGCTTCGTTGTCATCTGCTGACTGTGCTTCTGACAGGCTTTAACACGTAGTGTTAAGAAACATGGTAAATATTCTGTGATTAAAATAATCTAGTACTTGGTGAGGTATTCTTGCCAGCATAGACAAGAGTAGTATTACTGTAAAGGCTCTGCTTGGTATTGGACAATTTAAGAGACTGAGATGGTCCTTTTAAAAGGAGAACAAACCAAATAAAATAATTGGTTTGATATCTGTCCCTCCCTCAGGCCTTGAGGAATTAGTTATCAATGACTTTGTCATACTTGCTGAAGGAACTGTATTTCCTACAAAAGGAAAAGGGGTTTTTGGAGGTTCTGTCAACAATGTAAATTACTTCTCACTTTTCATTAAAGTAAGGAAAGAATGTTATAGCTAAGATACTCACACTCACAAATGGTTGGTATCCAAAACCGGTAAGAAAAACTTTAATAGTGATAGGATTATAAACCTACAACTATAAAATGCAATTATTACATAGAATGTTATTTTGGATCCCACTTGTGATTATAAATCTTCAATCATCTTGTTTTTAAAAACTATATAAAGATGCAATGTATTTCTATGGGAAATCTTATTCTAAAATACAGGAAAATTTAACTTCCCTCAGCATGTGTTGCATTTCTGCTGTCTGGCTGCAGACATGTGAAAGAACTTTCTCAGCTAATGCTACTTACTAGAGGAATGTATCATTCACAGAAATATCCAATCCCACAAGTTCTTGTAGTGCCTCTCAGATTTTATTGGGTATTCATTTTTTTGCCCTAGAGAATTATAAGATGCTGAGCATCTGTGTTGCTGGTCCTAGGGCTTTGGGTATGCTTACTGTATAGTTATCCTTAATACAAGACATCCTGTGGCAAAAAAACAAAGGAGGAAACAGAAGAGCTCTAAGTATAGACAATACTATTGCAGACATTTTAGAGTAAGATGAACTGGGAAACAAGGCACACACATACACATGCTATCCTCATCTCTTATCTCTGTGTCAAATTATCATCTTTCTATGAGAAAAACAGAATCTGTTAACAACTGACCTGTTGCTCAGCTAGCTATAAAGAAATCATTAACTTATTATGATGCACACATGCTGTTCCACCTGGCAGGAAGATGTTTCAATTTTACTTTTTGACAAAGATTTGAAGAAAGAAAGCATGCTCAACAGGAGGAAAATCAACAGAGAATGTAGAACTGTGATTTTTTTAAGGATCATTAAAGAGATCTTTAATGAAAGCATCTGAGTAAAGTGTCACAGAAAGAAATAGACTTATAGAGGACCTTGAGTACATTTGTGAGAGAACAATGACATCCTTATGTTACAAAATGAAGTAAGAATGTGGGGAGGCTGGGCTGAGAATGCTGGGATAATGAAGCTTTATGAGGAGGGCTGTTTTGTCCCAGAGCAACCTTTTCACTTTCCCTGGGCAAGCTTAAGGCAGCAAGAGGTATATAACACATTGCTCCATCCTGTGGCAGACAGTTATCATAATTCAAGGGATGATCTCCCTTGCCTTATTGCTGAATTGCTTTGTGTTAATTTTCTCAAACTCCTGTAGGTCCTGTTAGACCTTTTTTAATTAGGTTGATGTCTCAGTTTAAAAAGAAAACTAAGGTGTCTATCTGGACTAGGAAGGGGGCCTCTTCCCAAAACCACCACAACCTTTGAAATTAAGAGACTTAAATCAGAAAATCTTTAGAAGAGGATAACAGTTCTTTACTACAAATATATATACATATAACCAACACCAGAACAGAACAAACAGCAACACCGTAACCAAAACTTTCAAACAAATTATGTCCTACCTCTGCCTCTTCAGTGCAGTTATATTTACAGACAGAAGGAAGCGATACCATGCCTCGGGAGGCAGCACCAGTGATGTCACTCATGGGCTGCGGCAAGGCAAAGACGGTGATCAGGGAGAAGTGCTGGCTCTGAAACTCATGAGGGAATGGCAGCCACAGGGACGGGATGAAACCTTTCCTGTGGGTAGTGCAGAGACCCTCTCCTACCATCTTATATCTGAATAAAAGCATTAGGGGGGTGGGGGGGAATGGGCAACAACTCCTCTGCAGGTGGTGTCAGCCCCTTGAAGAGTCTGCAATGAATCCAGGAAGTGGTGACCACTTTCTCCAAAGAACAGCACAGGGCTTCTGGAGTTGGGGGGTAAGACAGAAAAAAGATCCCCTCCCAGTGCCTCCACCAGCCCAGCAAACGGTGGCTGGCATCCATGCAGACCAAGGAGTGAAGTGTTGTCAACATCAGGAAAAACCTCTCTCTTTTCCCTGCTCACCTGCCCCAGCCATCAAGTTGGAATGCAAAGCTATCAGCCATCCCTTTGTTAGCTAGTTCTAGGAGCAGGTAATGGGGGGCTGGGCCATCTTGTCCTAGCTCTTCAAATTCCAAACCGCTGTGTTGGTAAGAGAGAGGAAAAATTCCATGAAAGACTTTGAAACTGTAACAGTTGATTCTGTCCTTATGTCTGCAGTTGATACAAAGCTGACAGAGGTGAATGATATATCAGAGGGTTGTTATGCCTTTCAGGGGGACCTGTACAGGCTGGACAATTGAGTCAAAGGAACCTCATGGAGTCCAACCACAGAAAAAGAGGAGTCCTTCCTCTGGGAAGGCATAAACAACCCCATGCACCAGTATGGACCAGGAAGCGACTGCCTGAAAAGAAACTCTGCAGGGGTCTTGGTGGACAACAAGTTGAATGTGAGCCAGCAGCATGCCCTTGCATCAAAGAGGGCCAGCGGTATTCCGGTATTCCGAGCTGCATTACCCTGAGCATTGCCACAAGGTCAAGGAAGTGATTCTCCACCTCTACTCAGTAGTGGTGAGGCCTCAACCGGAGTGCTGTTCTGAGCTTCCCAGTACAAGAGAGACAAGAAACCTCTGGAAAGGGTACAGCAAAGGGCTGTGAAGGTGATCAGGAGACAGGAGCATCTCTGTTATGAGGACAAGCTGAAGGAGCTGGACCTGTTTAGTCTCAAGAAGAGACAACTGAGAGGGGACCACATCAATGTATGTAAGTATCTGGTGGGAAGTCGTGAATAGGATAGGGCCAGACTCTTTCCAGTGGTGCCCAGTGACAGGACAAGAGGCAATGGGCAAAACCTGAAACACTGTACTGTGAAAAACACAATGTGAGGGTGACAGAGCACTGGAACAGGCTACACTGGGAGCTTGTGGAGTCTCCTACTCTGCAGATACTCAAAAGCCAGCAGGGCATGACCCTGTGCAACCTGTCCAAGGTGAACCCTGTGTTAGCAGGGGAGTGGGCTTAGATAATTTCCAGATGTCCCTTCCAACCCAAACATGCTATGATTTCTGTGATTCTGTGATCTCTTCTATGAAAGAAGGCTGAGAGTGTTCAGCCTGGAGAAGAGAAGGCTCAGAGAACTCTCATTAATTTATACAAATACTTGTTGGAGGCGGTAAAGAAGACAGAGCCAGACTCTTCCCAGTGGACCCCGGGTACAGGACAAAGGGCAATGGCTGCAACATTGAAAGACAAGAAAATATTCTTGACCATAAAGAAAGACATTTTTTACCATGAGGTTGGATGAACATGGGGAAAGTTTTTCCAGAGGTATTGCAGAGTATCCATTTTTGGAGACATGGTTCTGGGCAAACTGCTCTAACGTACCTATTTGAACTGGAGGGTTGGTCTAGATGATTTGGAGTTTCCTTTCAGCATTATCCATTCTGTGATTTTGCTATCTGTAAAGTTCTTCTTAGCTTAATGTTCTGTTTAAATAACACAGAATTACAAAAATAAAAATAAAAAAAAACCAAAACAAAACAAACAGTTTGGCTTTAGAATGGATTACTTAAATTTAGAATTAAAATATAAAGTGAAGACAATATAGATGATATATAGACATAGGTGATATATAGATGTTGTTTTACACATGGTATGTGAAAAGTTATCCTAAGCATGGAATTAAGCTGTGGATTTCCCTAGCACAGTAAGAAACTGTGCTGTATTCATTCAATAATTCTAAAATGAAAATTTTATGAATTTTATCATGTATAACAAGGACTGATAAGCACTGTATTTTTGTTGAAGTATCAGAGGAATGGATAACTAGATAAGTTTCCCAGAGACAGCAGAGAAAGCAAGCTTGGTTGTGTCAATCATTTTGAGGATCCGCTAAAAACATTCCTCAGTTTATAAAATCCAACACCATGGACAAAAAAGGATGTTGTACCAATTTTATGTTTGCTTTATCAGCATAATTAAGTCTTTAAGAAAAAGTGCAAGACTAATACAGTCCTTACAATAACTTGTAAGAAATGAAGGGAGGAGTATCAGGATATAAGATAAGCCATTAGGATCTGGTGATGTACAGAAGCTGACAACTGCATATTACAAATTAATCAGAACCCAGGAAATAGAGAAATAAACCAATTCCATAAAAGCACAAATGATTTGTAATAAAGTGAAATGCATGCATAATCTAAGAAGCTGAAATAATCTCTGGGACACAACTAGATAGGGGTGACAGTCATTAATTTTCTGCCTACAAACTATAGGTGCAGCAGAAAGAGTCCACAGGTAGATGTACTTCTGGCTCAGAAACCCACACGTCATCTCAGACAGAAAGCTTGTTTCTCATTCCCCAGGAAAGAAATAGGTCTTTTAAACAAAATTTAAGTGATAACTCTCCACTTTTCTTAAGCCTGAAATCTTTAACTGTAAGACAGGAGAAAGTACTTGGTAAACCCTTGGATTTTCTTGTGAGCTAAATGGACTTGGTGTGTGGATTAACTCTATGAGCAAAGAGCAGTCTGACAAACTGTTTGAAACAGTATGATTAAAAAATAGTGTGTTGGTTCAGAAGCTATGTATGATAGCTTAAAAAATAGTGTCAAATTTTCAAGAGAAGAAGTGAAGTAATTTACTAAGGGTGGGGATATTCTTAATAAACTATAGAATGGACCTAAAATGGCCCAACTTATCCATGAGTCACACCAAAAATGTACTCCATCCACCTGCAGACAGAGGTTAAGGAAAGTAGCTTGAAAGGTTCAGTGAAGATAAGAGCAAGTATGCACACTTGCTGGTCACTGAATTGAATGTATAACCCTTGCATATGAAGGTACCCTCAAAAAACTAAGTAACTATATTGGAAGGGAATATTTCCCACTACCTACAATGGGAAAATACTAGAAAAGGTATTTAATTTACAGTCTTTCACTGAGCTTGATTGACAGGATGGTATTAGCATGTATCTCCAGGAAAACTAAGTTTGCATCTTTTCCTGTTCAACCATTGCTTAAAGAGATGGTATTTTTCAAACTGTCTGTTTGCTTATGCTTTGCTCCTGGGGTGCATCCCCAAAAGGTGTTGAAAGAAAGTTTACTGTCACAACAGCTATTAAGTCTGATAGTATTTTACACTGTGGGGAAAGAGTTCAAAGTGTGATAAGAAAGAATGAGCAACTATGGAAATAAAAATTTTACAATCTGTTTATTATAAGCAATATACCTCCAAAGTTAGCACAGCAACACTAGCACAGCACAGCTGTAGGAGGGAGCTCTCAAAGATGCTTGTTCTCAAACACAGGAGTGGCAAGCAAAGTTTCCTTTGGAGTAGTGAACTCTGGAGGATGACTTGTGCCCAGTTAGGCTGCTAGCAATCTGAAAGTGCTCCAGTACAGAAATATCTAATAAACATCAAGTCAGTATATTAATAATGACAATAAGGAACTAAAGAAATAATTTCTGAAATAGCTGGAAAGTATATTAAAGAACAAACTGGCTACAGATGTCTGTAATAGGAGGTTTGATACAATTATTTGAGAAAATCTGGTTCAAAAAGAAAGAACAAGGGAATTCTTCCACATAATGAGCTATCACTAAAATTATTTGTCAGTATGCTCAAATAAAGGAAAAAGCTGTGGTCTTAGTCTGGTGAAATAAAAGAGTTCATGTAATTTTAATGGAAATTCTGTCGGAGTGAACAGAACCCAATTACTGAAATTGTCAGGTAAATAACAGAGAAAGGCTGTAAAGATTTATTTATTTTTTAGGCACATATGTATGATTTTCAACTTGAATACTAATCTATAAGAGAAGCTGTATTGTAAATGCACGCTCCAGAGATTTTTTGTAAAAGGACAACTGAGTGAGATTATATACATGTCAATCTTTTATAACAGTAAATCTGTTTGGTCTTCCATGAAATATGGAATACCATTACTAGAAATATTTCAAGGGATGAGACATACTAAAAAAAAAAAAAAGAAATCATAGGGTAAGGAGAGTAGAAAGTACAACTGGAGAATCTCTTATCAATTGAAAAGTAATACCTGAGTAAGAAAAGGATTTTTCCTAAAATACTCGAGGAAAGAAAATATTTCTTCTCTCTCTTTTTTTTTTTTTTTTTTTTTTTTTTTTTTTTTAAATGTATGTTGTGAGATAATTAAAGTTTTAAAGTGAAGAACCAAGGATGTTGTACATCTCCCTAGTATGATGCCTAGACTAGTACAAATGGGCTGAGGCTGGCCTGACATAACAACCTTTATCTGCATGACCAAAGGGAAATTCCTATGCCTTTTCTTTACCTTGGTGTTTAGAAACAACATGCAAGTGGAGACTGGATGTATTCCATGCAAGACACAGGACACTATTTGTTATAAAGCCATCTCAAGATATTAGAATCATAGAATCATAGAACTGATTGGGTTGGAAAAGACCTCCGAGATCATCGAGTCCAACCCTTGGTCCATCTCTAGTCCATTTAGTAGATCATGGCACTCAGTGCCATGTCTAATCTGCGTTTAAAAATCTCCAGGGATTAGATTATTAGATGTCCTCAGTAGCCTGACTGAATGGTGGGAACATAAGGGGCCTTCTCTGTGAGAATATTAATCTCCACAACATTCAATCAGTATCAGAGAGATAATCTGCATTTGGTCTGCAGTGTGTTAACCTTGGTTTGCTGTCAGGTGCTCACTAAGCCACTTTCTCAATTCCTCCTCCTTCATTACTAAACTTGGTGTTTTCATAGTTGTTTCTTTCATGTTTTCTCACCCTTCTCTCTCACTGTTGCTGTGCAGTATCTTTTTCTCTTGTTAAAGCTGTTATCCTGGACTGTGTGACTGAGGAGCTGAACTTTGGCCAGTAGTGGATCTGTCTTGGAGCCAGCTGGAACTGACTTTATCCAATGTGGGGGTAGCTCCTGGTGTCATCTCACAGAAGCCAAGCCTGCAGCCCCCCTGCTACTAAAACTTTGCCATCTGCGCTCAATTCACTGTTCTTTCTACAACTTACAGTTCTTCAAGACTCTCGAACAAATGTAAGTTTTAAGGCTTATTTTTGGAAGAGAAAAATCTAGCCCAAGGCACGTGAACATAAACTGATGTCCAGCAAAATGTAACCACAAATCAATATATTTCTCTTTATATTAGCCAAAAAAGTACCTAGGTTCTTAAATACTAAGTTACTTTTCTGAACCAACCCTATGTGAGACTTGCACTACTAAAGAAGACATCAGTGAAGGTTAATTCATCTCTAGTAGTGATATATCATACCTAAAAGAGCAATATCTAACAAAGAGATGCTCTTCAGTGATTGGGAAGCAGAATGCTCCCAGAGAAATATGACCAAAGAAGCTTGCTGTTTGAATTTGCAATCACTCCTCTGCAGTCAAAATAATAAAGTGCCTGAAGAAGCAGCCAGACTTGGAAGATATTTGTTGCTGCTGTATTATAGCAGCAATCCAAGGAAACCTGAATGGTGTCAAAACCATACAAAAGCAGAACCAAGTAGACCCTTCAGGGGAATACTTTAAAGTTACAAATCCCTCTAAGGAGAAATTGTAATTTGGGTGTTTGTAGTGTTGGGTAAGGTAAGACACTGATCTCTACGTAGTTCCACTGTAGTACTCTTCTCAATGAATAAAGTTTTTTCTTCCTTCAGGAAACTAGTAAAATAGAAAAAATTTAAAAAGAATATGTAATAATGACACAATGACAAGCTTCATAATTTTCACTTCATGTCCTACATAATTAATCTGACCACGGAGAGTAATGCAGAGAGGAATGCCAAATAACACTATTTCTTTTTAGAAAAGATAGTAACAACAAAATTGTGAAGAGCACAAATGGGCCATCTTCTAGAGAGGAAACTTTTACTCTTTGTAATTATTTTAATATTAAAGAGGATATTTTCTGGCCCCTTTCATGTGCAACCACAACAATGTTTTTTGTTTGTTTTTCCTATACAACCAATGCCTTCAGTCAAGGAATATTAGACAGCAATCAAAAATGATAGGCCTCTTGAAGAAGCTTCTGCAGTCTTTGAACCATAGGTTTATCTTACACTAAGCTGTAATTTTTATCTGAAATCTTTGCTGCAGTACACTTCGGTTATGGTAATAAATTTGGGTATCTATATTACAGTTTCAAAATGAGAGAAATATTGAAGTTGAAACCTAGTTTTTCTAGTGTAAAAAGTACTCTTTAAAAAAATTACTCCTCAAATCTTAATATATAATATATTTAAATGTTAGAGCTATTTTAATTCAGTGCTTTTGAGCTTTACTTGGAATAGATATGTTTTATTATTACAGAATGACATACTGGGGGAGTGTTGTTAAGCCCTTGCATTAAACTTATGAGGCCAATCTTCTCACGTTCCTTCCTTGAAAAGTGAGTTTTACAGGGAAGCATTGGGCTCCTCAGTCAGGGTCCTGTGCTGAACCTCTCACTAAGGATTTCCATCTTTCATCATGAACACGGAGGGTTTCCAAAGAGCTGAGGCTCTTGAAGCTAAAGTCAGCATTTAAAAAATGCTTTCTACCCTTACAAAGTTCAGTAGGCTTTTGGTACAAATTCAGAGAGTTTTCTGGTAAAGATAACAATTTTGTCCCCTCTCTTTCTGGTCCCATATAGTCGACCTCTGTTTTAATATATATATATATATATATGCATGTTAGAATATATAACTTATATTTCCCTTAGCTTTGAAAAAAGTTTTTGCAGAATAGGTTTGTGCAGCTATTGCAATGATGAAAATTTGGTATGATTTGCTCCTGTGGGTCAAAAAATGTATATATAATTCTTCTTAAAACCAATATTCAAATCTTAAGACACTCAGCATTATGAAATGCTGTCTGTCAAGTATCCTAAAAAAACGAATTTGGCAAATAGAAAGACATTGAAAAATGGCTGAGGAACACTGTGGCTTATTAGTAAAAACAAAACTAATCTCTCTACAAGTTAGTACAGCACTGAAATCTTAGTTTTGATGAGTGACTACAAAATACTTTTTGTCCCATGATCCTTTCTTACATGGTGCTGTGGAAGAGCAACTGTTTGAACTGCTATCAGTACTTGATATTCAACATTCACATGTAAAAATGAGAAATACATGTGTTTTTAGTTGTTCTGGATTTGCACGTTTAATAGACAGGGGTTGTAATCCCTGAAAAAAAAAAAAAAAAAGATAAAGTATTTGCTTCTGCATAAGCAAATGACAGGTTGAAAGGAGAACAGACTTGTCACCCACAGCTTTTTCAGAGCTTGCAGAAGTATCAGTACTTCTATATGTATAAGATATAGTGACATTTTTTCTTTTTATTTTAATTTTCTGTAATTAAGGAAACAAAGAAATGAAGTTAAGAAGAAAAAATATCTAAGAGCGTGGAAGACATCCAAATTATAGGGAGGTAAAGCTAAAAGGGAAACTTGGTGAAGATTAAATGTTCTACAGCATATGTACATTCCTAGGTATATGGACCAGGAAACCAGAGAAAAAAATAATTCTTCAAAATTTGAAGCTGTAGGAGAAGAGGATAAGCCCATAAAATCCAGAAAAATCAGATTAGCATTTTTGGGTCATTTGAACTTCATTTACTAAAATATGGCAAGTTCTGACTCTTGCAACAGAGAATTATAAAAGTGTATTGAGTGAGATCTGTGCTTTGAAGAACAAATATGTCCTCTTTCCACATTTTCTGCATTAAATATTTTTGAGGTCATGATCAGTCGGAGGTGAAATTTAGATTATTCACTTAGAAGTGGTTGATTTTTATGGTTGTTAAGCCTAAATTGTGTATGAAAAGAAAACAGATTTAATGCAACAGATCAATTTTTCAGTCAGAGTGCTCTTACAGTTATAACTAAAAGGAGACCCAAGAATTACAACTGAAACATTTAAATGATTGTCCTTCTCTGGCTGAAGCTGCTTGAACCAAGAAGGTGTACACTTTGGGAGAAAAATGTGTTTTCCATTGCTATAGATCCGATTATGTCAAACAGTATGTGCTATTTAGAGCTTCACTGAGAATGAGATAAATAATTGGCAACTGATGGTTTAACTTTCAAAGTCTCTGTTGGTACTTAGCTCCCAGTAATATCTCCAACTAATTTTCACTTTCTTTGGGAGTTATACTTCCAAGTATGGACTTTACAAAAAGTAACTTGTTGTGAATATTTGAGAACCTTGTCTCTGACCTGGTGATAGTATTGTCTGAGATTTATAAAGAACTTAGATCTCTTTTCTCTGAAATAAAATCCCTCCCTCCCCTTTTAACTTTCTACCTGTGTCCTTCTGGACAGACTTGATCTTCCCTGCTACCACAGAAAGAAAAAAGAAAATAATCCTTTGACCATCTGTTTCTTAAACAGACCGTTCTTCTATTCTTACATAGTTCAAAATTTAAAAGGGAAGTGCCAAAACTATCATATGGAGTAAAAAGAAGTTACAGAGTACAAGATTTTATTAGTCCTGAAAGATGCAGATAATAGTGATCATAGAAAACCTTTCAGTGGATTTTGAGTACACGGGTTGGTGAGCAGACCACCCCTCCTGGACTTCAATATGTTGCTTAATGGCATGTCTGAATTTGATGAATTTCCAAAGGAGTATTCTGCTCATCCATGACATCTATTCTGTCACTCTAGATTCTTTTTCTCTGTAATGAATCCAGCTGGACATGACATACATCAAATAAAATCTTGCAATCCAACATGTTAAATGCATCTCAGTGTTTTCTCAGCAATTTTCTTTGTGTCAGCTTATAATGACTACAAGCACAGATGTTATTTTCTCCAATAAATTAATTAACTTCTTAATGCATGAAAATTAACTAAAGCATTCTCCATCAAAATGTGGGGTGGTTGGGATTTGAAGTTATTTGCTATTATTTTTTTTGTGAACTTCTCCTTTTCCTAGCACACAATTTGACATCACTGTTAAAGAGAAAACATGTAAACAAAAAACTTCAAGTCTATTGTTGGAAACTAGGTAAGACTCGGGAGTGTTGTTAATTTTTTCATAGATACTAGAGATATTTTATAGATATTATTTAAAAGCAATTTTCTAGTATTTTTTCAATTTTTTAAAATAAGAATTTTAGATAGCTTTTATAAAACTATATAATTAAATTTTGAAGGCACTAATTTTTCATTTGAAATTTCCTCATTACTTTTATTTTGTTGCTGAGTACATAAATGGGGTGATTATCCTGTCATTAAATGGGTGAATTCAATTTATATACACATGGTAATATTTTAAAATAGAGCTCTTCAGAACTTAACTTGTATTGAAATTGAAATGACAGACTGGAGGTGGCTTTATTTTCCATGTATTAGTAACAAATGTCCTGACTGACTGAATGAATCACAGTAATGTCAACTCTGTACTTTTATACTTAATTGTGCAATCTGTGGTGAGTCAACTGAATTGCAGAAATACATCTTGTTATACAAGAAAAACTCCTCTGTCTCATGGCCAGTATTCACCTGGAGGGTGTACATGCCAAAACCTGAAGGCACAACATTTCAGTGCATGTATTACAATTAAAAAATACCACATGGAGGAGGAGTAATAATGACATAAAGATGGATTTACTTGTTCTATACTCTGTTCTCCTTCTTTAGAGATCTCATTGCTTAAACCTAAAATGATTGACATGAACATCTGTGCATTTTTTGTACCTGCTTTGCTCACTGTTTCATAATTTTAAGACTCCCTGAACTGTGGTGGGGTTTTTGGCAGGCAGGAAGATGTGGCCATCACTTCACTGAATATTCAACCCTGCTCAGAGAGTGGAGTCCAGTACATATTTTCGGGAAGTGTGGAAAGGCAACAGCATGATAAAGGATGAAATTGCAGGGTTGAAATAATGCAAATCTCTTCCTGATTCTTTCTATTATTTTATTTTTCTTTTTAATAAGATAACTGAGAGACGGCAAGCTGCTGCTCATTTTTAAAGGTAGCGTAGTCATTTGCTTTAAGGCTATCAAAACTGATATCAGCTCAGTTGGTTCAACCACGGTGCTAATAACATGCTCAGGGGTTTGATCCCCATAGAGGCCATTCACTTAAGAGATGGACTCAATGATCCTTGTGGGTTCCTTCCAATTCAGAATAGTCTGTGACATAACAAACTAAGATTTGCCCCAACAGTTTTGTGGCACTTTTATATCCTGTACTTAACCAATTTGAATAAATTAAATTAGTTACCTACCATTCTCATATAGAGGTGACACTTACAGGCAGTCCAGGAGCATTGATTTGGTGTTCTTTTAGCTGGTTTCAGTAGTTTTTCAGTGCTAATTACAAAAGAAAGAGTTTTATTTTAAAAGATAATACATCTAGTAACATACGTACCTCAGATATGTGATTTGAAGCTTTAAGAGAGGGTGAAGCAGAGAGGATATTTGCATTACAAAGAATAAAGAACAAGTAACTCTTATCTGTTGCTAGCACATTGCTTTCACTAAAACATTTTGTAAATATCTTCATTCATGTCTGGGCCTGAGACACAGTATATTATCTTTTGTTTAATTTGTGGCTTTTTCAGTCTCTTCTCTACTTCTCCTGCAGTGAAAATTCATTTCTAAATTTTATGAGATGTCAGACTTCCTCTAACAGTGTGAAAAAACAGCTCAAAGGCTCTAAGTAAAAGGTTTTAGGCCATGATTGACACAGTATAGTAGGTCATATGCTCCCTTGACAAGCAGTAAATTCTGAGATATACTACAAAATACAAGTGTTTCTGAGGAAGATTCTGACTGGATAATTTGCGAGCATGAGCCTATATATCAAGTGTAGCAGAATGCAAATGGCTTGTGGAGAATCATTCTCTGCCTGATGTACCCAGGAAAGAGAAGATGCTGTGTGTGTGACAACGAATTATATCTAATGGATGGAAATGGGGATTACAGATTACACTGATTAAAAGCACAACAATCACTCAGACAGACTTTGACAGGACCTTCCAATCAAAATTCCATTTTCTCGCCCTGGTGGATTAATTTACAGACACGCACACATGCACAAAGTTTGAAGCCCTATTGATGAACAAATCACATCTTCACAAACAAACCTGGCAAAAAAATCCTCTTGGAAACAACTGCTTTGTAAATGTAACCAGTCTATGAGATGATGGAAATTTGTTTACACAAGCACTTTTTAAGTGTCAGAAGGCTTTAATTCACAATTATGATTTTTCCCATCCTGATATTCTAATAAAAAGGTATTTTGATTCCATAAAGATGTGGTGGTTTGTATTTTCCTGCCTTTTTTGTAGCAGTTAATGGTGGATAGACATTGTCTGCTGTTTCAAATTTTAAACTGTTAGAAGTGCATGGAAACTACTTTTCTGTACTCTGCTTTTCTGTGTCATACATTTTCTGCTTTCTTTTGTTATTTGGCATAACTACAGCAATTTACATGAAAAAGAGAGGGTTGTGGAAGGGGTGGACTTAGAAATCCACCTACACTTGCTGTTTACTCTTTGCATAAAGTCATAATCCCTGATGAAGTAATCAGCATTTCTGCAATAGCAAATCATTAAAGTTGCACAAAGGAAGTTGCACTTCAGGGATTCTTATCTGAAAGGATTCTGAAAGCTGTTACCTGGTGGCTGACTTCAACAGGACCTGGAGACAGCCACGTTGTCTCACTATCAGAACTGCTTTCCCCGCAGACAACCAGTAGAATTGCCATTGTTTTCAATGAAGCAGAATGATACTCTCAATGAGAAAAAGGAAATGAATATTGAAGAAACAAAGATGCTTCTTTCATGCAAATTGCTTTACTAATAAATAAAAAAGGAGAATTAGAACCAGGAAATATAGGAGATAAAGAGAAACTGTTGTCTGAATTAATGCCTTTCAAATTTTCCAATGAGGCATTTAGTTAGCATTTAGTAGCAATGTTCATTATACTTTGATAATTATTTAGAGCTTTCTCCCTCACAAACTGGTTGTAGTGAAAGACTATATCATGGTTCACTAGTTAGGGATTCTTTTACACCATTATACAAAAATGAATAAAGAGTACTTTAGGAAGCGGGCTGGGAACCTGTGAAATGAAGGAGCTCAATTAGAGAAGACCTGAAGTTAATGGGAGCGTGTTCTGTAGGATATGTATGTTTTAAATTAGTGTATTTTAAAAGAATAATCCAAGTTTAATTAAAACTGAAAAAGCAACACCAGTCCCCTCCCTCCCCAAGGCAATACTGTAAAGTCTTTCCTTGCTGTCTCCCTATAATATCAGCAAAGAAGACAATCAACTAAAATGGACAGTGTATATCCAGTGGATGTTGTAAAAACCAATGCTTATGACCTCTTACTGTGGATAACAGTAATGTTATTTGTCTTTCTTTCAATTTCTATCTCCATAGTTTTTTTAATTTACTCGGTTGGTAGGAAAACCTGAGATTGTAACTTGTAGGAACACAAATTTCTGTCTCCACTGAGTTGTTTACATTTTGCCCAACTTATGCTTGTATTTAGTCAATATGTTGCACTAAAAATGTGGACGAACACAAGAAAATAATAAGTACTAATGAAACTGTATATATCTTAAATATTGAAAGGAAAAGAATGGTGTATCTACAAAGTTCAGTGTTTAGTGCATAGTGGGATATTTTTGCTTAATGGTATCTATTGAGACAAATTGATTTTTTTCCCTATATTTTTATAAGGAAGTACTAGTTAAGGGGATTTAACTGTGTAATATTCTTTTAAAAATCAGAATATGCAAAGAAATACTTTATTCCCTTTCAGTTCTTTTTTCCTGTCACTAATTTGTTCAGAGCATTTATTAGAGCCTACCTATTTTGTTTCAACTTGACCCAGTCAAAGCAGTTTGAAGACATTTACAATGATGAAGAGGGAGCTTCAATTAACCTTCTTGGCTGAGGTATTTGATATGCATGAGTTACTGTATAACAGCTTAATTATCTAATACTCTTTGTAAAAGATTTCTAATAAAGAATGGAATTGATTTATATATTATGAGAGCATAATCATTTATTTAATTTCTCATCAGATTTCTTTTGCCAAAATGTATGTAAATTAACTACCAAGCTAAGGGACCAAGACCAATAGTCAGGACCTGACAACTTTTGAATTTCCGTGTTTTGATAACTTTGCTTTGAAGAAGAAGCAAAGCTGCTGGTAAACATAATCAAGTTCTACAGAATTGCACTGCAGGTTAGAACATATTAGAGCTATAAGCATGGATCTTATTTTTTATTCTAGAGATCCTTTGGGATAATTTATACCACAATAGGTAAAAAGAGATAGACAAAGAGGATTTTTAAAATACATTTTACAGGACCTAATTGATATTTCTTATACATATATTTTAATGATATTATTTATCCCTATTATTTTTGTGATATTAGAATTAATGTTTTCATTGTCTTTAATAGGAATGTAAATATATATGTTTTCTTAAAATTGCATACTTGTGAAAAAGAACATAGGTGTAGGTTCAACCATGATAAAACCCAATCAGACTAAGTCCTGGTTTGTCTTACTCCTGGTACAATCTAGGGCCATTTCTAGCATGAAGTAGTCAGGTTCCTTGGGTACCTGTTGGCCTGGTACAACAATACTCGTCAAACAGTGTTCATCTTTACTGGACCAACTGCCCAGGCTTCATCTTGAGAAAGATAATTTTTGTATTACAAAGGAGGAAACTGAGGGACTACAGAACGAAATGTTTTCTTGGGGGTAACAAATGGAGCTGGTGAGAAAGGCATCAGAATTGCTGTTTGATTCCTCAGCCATCTGTACTACTTGCATAGAATTTACCTCAATGCTGCCACATCTTGGTTGTGATGTTGGAGGATCGGAAGTGTTCTCTAAGAACTGTGGTTTTAAAAAGAGTTTCTTGGAAAAAAAAATAAAAAAAGAAGAAAAAGAAAAAAAAAAGGAAAAAAAGCAGAACTGTACTCAGCAGATGAAAAAATCAAAACTACCAGGGTGAAATACCTATTGAGTAGATGTGAAATTTGTCATTGTCTTCTGTGACTCCAGAATTTAACTGTAAAGAGAGGTGGTAAGAATAAAATCCCCAAACACCAGAAAACTGTGGTTCAAAGGTGACATTTAGGAAGAGTTGAGGTTTGGTAAGTGAGTAAGGAGCAAGAGGGAAGCAAAAAATAATGAATTCAGTGCTGTAAGCAAGAGTAGACTTGCACAGATTTCTAAAGGTGGAAATAGATGAAACAAAATAGTCTCTCATCACTAAGACAAGGTGAAGATTAATATTTTTTGCATGAGGGTTTGTGTTTTTTCAGTCCTTTGGAACATATTTTCCTTTCTAGTAATAAACATAGAGATAATAAACATAAATCCTTGGCAAGACAAACACAGATAAACAGGGTTGGCTAAAATTGATTATAAGTGACTTTTAATTTTCTAGAAATATAGGAGGGGAGGGGTGCTTATTTTTTTTTATTTAGACATTTTACTTAATTTTTAAGAAGTTATTTCAGCAAACCCCCCAGAATCTCATCTTGTGTATAAAATATCACCATTTTCTTCTTTTCAAGACACAGTGTTCATTATGATTTGACCTCGTTGCTCCAGGTTGTCTCCACCCTTTAAGTTGCTTCAATGAATGTCTTAAGTACTCTTTATGATCAATAAAGAGAATTTCACCTCCAGCAAGTAGGCTGTCTTGTTCATAAGTAGGTATGCAGGCTAGGAAGGGTGATCTGGTGTGTGGTGAAGCTTCTGTCTGGCTGCTGGAAGGAGACTGGTGTTCTTTGAGATTGTAGGCAGAAGTGGTCTATCAACACAATGTCAGTGTCCTACCTAAATTCAGAAGCATGAATGATATAAGATACATAGGGTTTGTTTTGAGTTTCTTTCTATCTATCTATCTATCTATCTATCTATCTATCTATCTATCTATCTATCTATCTATCATCTATCTATCTATCAATTTACTCAAAAATTTAGACATAATTTCTTCTTAAGTTACATTTTAAAGCTCAAGTGTTATCTTGGATATCTTCTGAAATAAAATAGAGACTGAAGACTATGCTTTTCATTTGTACCTTGTAAAGAAAGGAGGCAATCACTTCCCTTTCTCAAGAAATGAAGCTGCTAAGAGTAATCACTCTCAGTGTGAGAATGAAATGTTGGGCATGAACTAGAATTTCTTTATTAGAATGTTTTGAATTGTATTTACTATATGAGATTTTCTTAAGCATTTCTTATGTGCCACAGTGCCTGTCTGTGTTACAAGTAAGTGCAAAAACAGCGGTGAATTTCTTAATTTTTTGACTGGGGTTAGAATTTTCCAGTCTACAAAGTGTATTGGTAGAAGAGGCAGGCTTTCATAAAAAAACAAACAAACAAACAAACAAAAAACAAAACAAAAAAAACACACCCCCCCAAAAAAACCCCACCCAAACAAAAACAACCCAAACAAAACAAAACAAAACAAAACAAACCCCAACAACAACCAAAAAACTGGTTAATGAGTCAGTGCTCCAGAAACAGTATAAATGAGACATAGGTTTGTTAAACTGACCTACACAACTATGGAACAGGTTACTCTGGCTCAAAGTAAAGGGCAGAAAATGCCTAGGATACTTACACTTCTGTAGTGAAAAGTTTGAATTTGCAAAGAGAAATTCTAATGATCTAGGATAGGAATCATAGTCATTCAGTCCAGGAGTCTCATTCCTAAGCTAGTCAGTGAATGCTAATTTAAAAGTAAATGCCCATGCCATCCTAAACTATGAAGTAGGTCACTGATACTCACTGTGGTAATGAAATCATTATAGTAATTGTGGCGCTGAGAAGCAGAAGGTTTAAAACAGCATAAAGATTTGGAATACTGATAAAATCATCCAGGACCAGCTGAAAAAAAAAATGCAATTTTTTATTAACATAATTTGATTAAAATTTGATTTTTTTCCCCTATAGTGACTAATTAACTGAAAAAAATCCAAAATATTTGAAAGATTTTTAACAACTGCAGCCTTTTCTCCATCAGCTTTCAAGTGCTGGAAATAAAGCATGAGAAATAACTAAATAAACCTCCAAAAGTTTTGAAGGAATACTTTGATAAAAAAGGAAAAAAAAATACCACTGAAACTGCTTAGAAGATGTTTCCTGCCGTCAGAGCAGATCTACTTTCAAACATCATTTATATGTTCACTTTATCTGTTTCAATATAGCCATTTCCTGGGACTGCTTATCATGCAGAATACACATGATATTATTAACTAAACTGTTAGGGTACTAAGTTGCTTTATTTTTTTTTTTCCTTTCCAAATTCAATTCTTTAGTAACCATAAAAGAAGAAAAACATTATTTGCATAGTGAGCCATTTTCTGTCTCTCTTCTGATGACATAAAAAGTAGGATTATTTTTCCTTGTAAAAAACATATTCACCAAATATTTGTTGTTTTTTTCCAATAAACTCTAACAAAATGGGATGAATTCATGGAAAAGAACTTAACCAGAAGAAAGGGAAGAAAAAGTATCAGCACATTGAAATATCTCAGGTTTCATGCGTTGTTATAATCATCACATGGGTGACTGAAATGGTGAGAAAATCACTGTCTTCTTATAGTTGGCAATTTTTTCTCCCCTGTCATTACACTGTGTCATACCATGGAGCTTTACAATGCTGATACAGTTCCTGTAGGTTTGCTTAATGGTAAACATGCAGAAATCACTCAACAACAGCTTAGAAAAAACATCAAAAGGTCTTTGTTTAGTGGCAGAGTTAAGTTTCTCCTCTGAGAACTTGAGGCAACAGGAATGCAGAAAAAGAACATTCTCAGTCAAAACACTGAGCAAAGTTTAGGTACATCCAGGTATGTTCAGGATGCAGAGTTCATTTAGCAAGAAAAATGGCAACATTACAGCAGATACACAAGCTAACAGAGAAAAACTAATATTTTTGAAATTAGAAAATTTTTATTGCAGGTGCTACAATACTTTGCATATGTTGGCTGCTTCTGGAAGAAGAAGGGGGAAGGAGGGCAAGGAGGAGTGGAACAGGAATGAAGGAAAGGGTTTCTGCTGTCTTTTTATCTCTCCTGAAAGTCCTTGAGGTTATGAAACAGTTTGTTATGACATTTTAAGACTTTTGGTCATAGCAGTAAATTATTTTTTTCCTGTTAAAATGCTTAAATGGTGCTAAAAATTTTAACTGAGTAAGAAAAGCTGTCCAAGGACTTATCTAAAACTCATTTTCTTAAATAAAAAGCCAAATTGCATTTTCCGTTTTTTAAAATGTTTCATAAATTGCTATCATTAGAGGCAAACCAGAACTATTTGATCAATTTAAAAGGAATACATACAAAAGCCTGCAAGTAACAGGCAAGTAAATAACATCAAGAGGCTGAACTGTGCCAGTTCAAGATTTCCTCTTTTTTTTGCTTTTACCACTAGTGATACTTGTGTGTATACACACAACTCTGTGCACTTGTGTGTGTGCAAGTCATTTTGTGAGCTCAAAATGGAGAAACAGGACTCCTTAAACCCTACAGAAATTCCAGCACTGCCTTTGAACAGAAGGAGAGGAGAATTAATGCAAACCCTCATGTAGTCACAGAGGGTTGCAGCTTCTTTTCTGATTCTAGACACTATGGCATTGTGAACTTCAGTATCCAGACAATACTGGCATCTTTTTCAGTATGTTCACACACCTAGCTCATTCCCTGGAAAAATGACAATTAAAAATTAATAAAATAAAATATCTGGGAACCTCATATCATTTTACCTTTTTAGCCTTTTGCACTGAAATGCACATTTTCAGATTCTACTTAGGCCTGCAGATGATGTCATCATTACAGGTGACAAGCCAGAGCTGTCACACATGGCCTCCTCATCCTCTCTGGTGAGAATTATAAGATTTAGACAGTGTCTGTCTATGTGTGAAGAGATATCTGGGGGAGTAGAGTGGCTGGCTGTGAGAGAAGTTTGTCTGGGTAATCCTGTTAAGGAAACAATGCAATATCTCTTTAATAAGTTTTGAATAGCACCAATTACAAGTCAGTAGCATGTTTTTGTTGCATCGCATGTTAGCATCCTGCATGGGCTGGCATTCATCTTCTGGTGGGTTTCCTAGGGCTTTTTAAGACATGGACTCTTAAGGCCTTTGACTGCCAACTTAAATGAGTGTTACATAGAAAGCTAACACAGCTCTGTTCTCCTTGTGGCTGGTGATGTCCTTCTGGTACTACAACTTCAATTTTCTTTTGTTACTCTTCTTTGTCATTGACAAATTCTGTAGAAAAACATTTGTAGCAAATAATGGAGTCTTACATAGACCTCCCCCCCCGCCCCATATATGACAAGAATGTGATGATAATACAGCAAATTATTAATAATATAGCAATGATTTTCTTTCAAAGTGATATGGTTTTATATAGGATATACGGATTATATGCATACAGGTACTATACATTATGTATATACATATAACTCCAATTTAGGTAGCAGTTACAAGCCCAAACTAAAGACCTGAAAAAGTGCACTACTGGAGATGACTAGAGGTTCATCTAATCCAGTAACAGAAGTGCCAAGCTTCCTTTAAGGTTAGAGTTATTTTTCAGAAAGATAGAAAGCCTAAAACACAAGATACACTGGGGCTGGAAAAAGCATGCCAAGGGGATCATGGCAGGACCCCAAAACTGCTGCCTTCACACTTTTATAATCTGTGCCTCCCATGGTGATGGGGACCTCAGTCACAGTGCTAAGCTGCCATTAGGGTTAGAGTTAGGTTTCAGAGAGCAACAGAGCCTACAGCTCCAGGGACCCTGAGGCTGGAAAAGGAATGCCAAGGAGATCATGGCAGGGCATCAACATTGCTGTCTCCACACCTTTCTAATTTGGATGTCCCACAGTGATGAGGAATGAGGGGTGAGGGGACTGAAGGGAAGCAATTTGAAGAGTGGCTGAGCTCACTTGGCTTCTTCCAGCCTAGAGAAGAGGAGACTTAGGGGAGACATTGTGGTTTTCAGCTTTCTCACAAGGGGAAGTGCAGGGACAGGAACTGGTCTCTTCTCTCTGGTGACCAGTGATAGGACACAAGGGAATGACATGAAGCTGTGTCAGGGGAGTGGTCACAGCAAAAAGCCACCCAGAGTTCAAGAAGTGATTGGACAATGGTCTTAGGTGCATGTTGTGATTCTTGGTGTTGTGCTGTGCAGGGCCAGGATTTGGCCTTTCATCATTCTTGTGTATCCTTTTTAACTCAGGTTTTCTAAGATTTTAAGATTCTAAGGTCAGAGAAAGGATTAAAAAACAAGCAATGTGATCTTTCCCCAGAAATACTTGGTTATCTTCCAGTAATTAATTAATTAGGCACCTCTAGAGCTCTTGCTTTATTCTTCATTAAATTATTGAATCTCTTTTTGAACACATGTATACCTTTGGTTTTCACATTAAACCTCAGCAAGGATAAATAATCAAATATCATATTAATCAAATATCATGCTAATCAAGTGATCTATCACGTCATCTTAAAATCATTAAACAAGCACACACACATCTATTTCCCCCCATCTACTTTGTACTTGTTTGGATCCACATTCTAGTTGTAGTGAGGCTATTTTTTTACTGGGCTGCCTGTTGGAATTCGTAATTCTTGCTCTCAAACAAATAAAATAAACAAGGAACAAAAGAGAAAACACTGTTATGCTTGTAAGGGAAAGGAAGACCAGAGAAACTGAATGACTGACAGAGGGGACACAGCACACCAGGGCACTGAACTTCTCTCAGAGGAACATCTTTCCTTTGAGCTTTTGTCTTGT
Source organism: Hafferia zeledoni (assembly GCA_035583235.1). Lineage (NCBI taxonomy): Eukaryota > Metazoa > Chordata > Aves > Passeriformes > Thamnophilidae > Hafferia > Hafferia zeledoni. The sequence goes on along the minus strand of JAWWEV010000001.1, from coordinate 82,726,695 downwards.
AAATTTGGGCTGATAGTGGGGAGAAAAACTAAACTGCAGCATTGAGAATGTCATTCAGAAGTCTGCTTCATGCCCCAAAGCATGATTTGCAACGTGCAGCCTCATCTTTTCCCATTTCTCTCACTCCTATCCCCCACATATGCTTTCTCTCATCTCTCTTGCTCTCAAAATACGTGTAGCCTGACACGTAATTTTGTGTAATACCTCCCAATCAATTTTTTTTCCTTTCCAGTTAAGATGAGAGCCTTGGAGTTAGATACTTACTAATAGACATGATTCACTGGTGGTTTGGCATATATATTTTTTCTTTTTTAGTAGTTAGTTAGCTGAAAAATACTCATATATTCATCATCATTTCTAAATAACCACAAGTCAGGGATGATCTGGCTGTATCCACCATTCCTTAAGGACAAGATTATTTTCTTGGAAGGAGCAACAGTACTGGGGCAGTAACTGAGGAATATGACTGCACCTAGTCCTATGACAATTTCTTTTTTATTCTCTAAAATCAAATAATTTAAACACACATTAAATGGTTTCAATGCAAAAGCTGAGTGTGTCTCTAACTTAAGTTCATAAGGAGTTATTTTAAGATCTAACAAACCCCATTTGGAGGAGAATATATAATCCTACTTGAAATCTTGATAATAAACTGAATATAATTATGAAAACATATGGAAACACCATCTATAATTTCTATATTTTGGTATAGGTAATCATATGTTATAGAATTTTTCCAAAGTGTACTCAGCATATAAAGTGAATAACAGCTAATAGCTACTTCCTTTAACTGCTTCTGTCATTAAAGATTCAAATTATAATTCAAGATAAACTAACTTCAGGAGGTCAGGTTTACTATGGGTTTTATTATCCCATGTGAAACAGAAACTGAGCTGATAGTTTTCTTCAGGGCAAGGGTCCATTTGTAATTGACACTGAAAAACCATTAAATTTCATAGTCTTGCTCTAAACATTTTAGTCTTTCTCAGCAGCCGTAAAATAAGTGATTTCTCTTCCAGTGTGTGGTAGAGCCAAGAATCCAGTCTTGATGAAGATGAGTTAATCAACTGAAATGGAGAGATGCAACAGAATTGAGAAGGAATGTAATCACGTATGTGATAGTGAATTGCAATGTAGATGTTAGTCTTGAGTGTGTTAATTTTGGTGCTCTCTCACTCTGCTTAGCTTAAGCACATACATGATTTTTTGATCTTGCAAGTCCTATAGGTTCCATGACATTTAAGTCAGGAATGGCCTTTGTTTTATGTGCAAGCAACATCTGGAATAAATGGATGTTGATGCCTTTTCAGAGCTGGTGGATGCTATTCATGTGATTACCTTAATTTTTATTGTACAAGATACAGTCATAAACTTTTAAGAAAACAGATCATGTTTGCTGTCTTCTGCTTACAGTGGAAATGATATAAAGGATTATTATAGGAATTATTATCCCTTATTATTATATAAAGGATCTGCTATTCTGATTCACCAGCTGATAAACTAATTATGGTGATGTGATGCTATTCTTATACGGATTGTAGGTTTAATTAGCTGTCAGGGTGCAGAGCACCCTCACATCTAGCTACCCTTTGGCATTTTAAATATAAATAGCTCATGTACACCACTCATGTTTGTTGCCTAATATCTTGTTAACATATCATTGAAATTTTGTTCTGCATACCAAGAAGATCTTGCCTCTTTCTAAAATTTATTCCCTAGTGATTGTTTTGCAAGAAACAACGTTGTAATCAAAGCCCTTGGGTATGTTCTTAGGTCTCAAAAGCATGACTTTTCAAGAGCACACTCTCAGTCTGAGAGAAAAAGGAAGTAGTTTAACTTAATCTGACTTTCTTCAGCCCTGGGTTGACTCAAAATTACCTTCACAGAATCAAAGAATCATAGAACATGCTGAGTTGCAAGCAACCTACAAGGATAATCGAGTCCAACCTTTACACCTGCACAGGACCATCCCCAAGAGTTACATCAACTCTGTCAGGCTTGGAGCTGTGACTGCTTCCCTGGGGAGCCTGTTGCAGTGCCCATCCACCTCTGGGTGAAGAACCTTTTTCTAATATCTGACCTAAACTCTCCTGACACAACTTCAGGCCATTCCCTTGGATCCTGTCACTGGTCACCACAGAGATCAATGCCTGTCCCTCTTCTTCCTTGAATTTGCTATGGTTAAAGAACACAAAAAGTTTGTTATCACAGCTGAACTGAAGTTCAGAAACTTTTTCTAAACTGGAGTAGTGCCTGAACCCTTACTGTTTTTAGCACTCTACAACTGTAAAGCAAACCATTTGAAGATCTGCTTAATTTGAACATGGGTAATAAAAGTTCTTAAGGCTTTTCTGTTCAGAATGTCTTATTATCCAGAAGAAGGTGAGAACTACAGAATTTGCTTGCTAGCATGCCAATTAATGAAAGAATGTTGAAGCAAATGAACACAACAAATGGAGAATGTATTTACTCATAAAAGATTTGACTCTTTCTTTTAACCTTAATATGAGGGTGTTTTTTGATTTTGTGTCTTGTTTTGTTTTGTTTTTGTTTTTGTTTTTGTTTTTCACAAGGAAGTTGTGGGCTAGAGGGTGGAGTAACAACATGCACCCCCTTACATTCCTCCTGGCCCAAACTTGGATGTAACTCAAAGTCTGGGCTGCTAATCTGCTTGATTATGAGTAGGAAAGTCTGTCACTGTGGTAAGCACTAGAATATTGTGAGATATGTTCTGATTTTACTCGCTTTTTTTAATTTGAAATAACACTGTTCATTATTCTTCATAAGGATGTATACTAGTGACCTGTCTTCGCCTTATGTGAAGAACACTACCTAAGTGGAGCTGCTAATCGTTTTGTTGTAAATTACCACATAAAAAATTCACAGTAATTTTATGGTTTCTTTGCATTTGGTTTCCTTTCTCTTTCATTCCCTTATAAAGTATTTTTCTTTTTTAATATATATATTATCCAGGAAATTGATCTGTCTGAGAAGTTGCTCAAAAATTTAATAAGTTGTTTCCAATTTTTTTCTAATTATTTTTGTTGTTGTTGGCAAATGTATGTTTTTATTACATATAAGAATATGATTTAGAGTTCATTAAAGGAAAGCCAGAATGGAGAACTTGATCTGGAAGCTCTTATTCCACAAAATACACTTAGGCATTACAGATATGAAATGCTTTAGTTAAGAACAAATATAAATTCCTAAAGGTTGGCTCTAAAATATTCTCTGCTGGAATCAGGAGGACTAATCATGTCAATAAACATGAGAACACATTTTTTGAAAAGCTTTTGATCTCCTACATAAACAATCTGCACTTCTAACAAAAAAGGTTACAGAACATCCAGAAATTCAGTGTGTAAGAATACAGAAAGCTTTTCAATATAAACCCCTCATTTAATAAGACTTCCAGGTCCTGATGTAAGTGCCATCTTTGTGTTTCAGTTTGTAAAAATTGAGCAAAGATAGATTTGTATTTATCATGGGTTATATGAACATTTTCAATCTAAACTGAGGAACAAGGAATATAAATTATATTTAGTTTACTAACACTATTTTTTTTTTCTGTAATAGGAGTGGCTATCATTCTTGTTTCACAGCAGTCTTTCTCTTACCAAACTAAACCTAAAAAAAAAAAAAAAAAAATTCATACAAAGTGTCATGTTTAAAATATTAGAGTGTATGCGAAAAGGTCTATCTGTAATCATGGAATACGTGGCCACTGTCATATGTCTGAGGCAATATGACATACTTATGTGGAAATGCTTTTAGATACCTAAAGCAACAGTCATTTTAATTATAGATTACTCACCAAATTGTCTAGGAGTGGAGAAGGAATGCCCCCAAGACATTACCCAACCTGATCAGATCTCTTTCCTGAGACAGAATTGGTTCCTTTGCAGCCAATGGACATGAATGTCTCTGGAAAACTGAAAAAAAATTTGGACATAATATATGAAGGAACAAAGCAAAAAAAAATGTTTTTGTGGGTATGTACTTACATATGTTTACTTCTTGCTCTTACCCAACACTCCTCAATTGAGAATGCAGTGACAGGCCTTTGCTCTTGAATAGTACATGGAAAACACACTGTTAAACCCCCATGTGGCTCTTTGAAAGCACACCCCATGGCGTTAGGCTTTCATAGATCAGCTTCCAAGGAGGCTAAGCCTCATTCAGAAACTCAAATTATCAATTTCTCTTGTCTGGAAAGCTTTAACACTTCAGGGAGATAAACATACTTCTGACCCATTGCCTAGTGATGACTATTCTAAAAACTTGTCCTCTGTGGAAGTTGCTGTGAAACAAAATACTATGACACTTCAGAGTTGTGTAGCTATGGACTGAAGTTATAATTGTCCTGAAATACATTTCAGGCTCTGTGCTATAAGCTTGCAGAGCACCAGCTCACCTCATTGAAATCAGGTTAATCCCCCCAAAACCGAGAGCAGTCAATGCCACTAAAGCTTCAAATATGAATGATCAAGAACATGTGAGGTTGTTGAAAGAATATTGTCTCAGTGGGAGAATTTAGGGAAGCAATGATCTATAATCCCTTGCATGATTGTCCTTTTTAAGGAAAATTGCTCCAAATGCCTCTTGGGATATATTCTTAGAGCCAAAACTTTATTTTTCCTTATTATTTTCAGAATAGACAAGTAGGAATTATCTTTTTTTTTTTCTCTTTTTTTTTTTTTCTCCTTACAATAATGAAAAAGAATCAAATAGTCTGATGGATTATGTACCCTCTCAAACCTGATTCCCAGAAAGGTTACAAATATTTTGGATTTGCTACCTTGACCACCTTAAACTAAACTGCTTTTATCAATGTCATTTAAACATCAGGGTCAAATATACAGACAGTCCATGTATACATATAGTCTGGTAATCAGTATGATTTGTCAGATATTCAGTGTTGGAGTTTTTTCCATTATGTTTTTGACTCTCTGTGTATCTGTATGGGAATCATGTTGTGAAATTATCCTCTTAATTCTCCATGGTAACAGCCACAGAGAATTTGTAAGACCAGAGGATGAAATTTTTCCTTGTAGATCAGGAAGGGAGCCTGTTCTACTTCTTTCTCTAACATTAAAGAGAGCTTGACACTTCACATTTCTGCTGATTTTGTGAAATTAAAATATTTTGCCCAGATACCTCAGAATTTGATTTTGTTCTGGGTTGTTCAGATTTATTTAGGAAGTCTGGTGTTCTGTTGCTAAAATGACAGACAAAAAGAACACTGGACATCTGGGACGAAAAAATGATTTGTGGTCCAGATTATCCTACCCCACATGTTTTTGGAAATGGGTTTTGATAAAATTTTTTGAGGAGGTTAATAAGGAATGGCTTTTGGTGCTGCTCTTCTACTGATGAACAAATATGTTTGGCAACACTGAAGCCATCCGTCAGCCAGATAGGAGGAAGCTCCATGGGGAAGGTGTTGCTTTGACAGATGCCTGCAGCTCTTGCTTGGATTGAATGGATTGTACATCTGGCTGCCTACAACTATATCACAAAACATGGCACAATCTCTTTGTCTCCCTGCCTCCCACACCCTAGCTCTCTACTTGCCATTTTTTCTGGGTCTAACTCTGCAGCTGTGACAGTGACTTCATCATACAAATGTGGGTAGAGCCTCCATCCACTGCCTGCTAAGAACTGTTTTGCAGAAATGTGGCTGCTGTCCAGACGTCTGTTCTTGTTTTATCTTGTACTTCTGTTTAGACCTTTTGATCTCATTCCTGTCTCTGTTGTTTTGTTTGTTTTACTTCTTGTCCCAAGAATCCTGTTGCTTTTTTGGTCTCTGAAGCCTTTTCTTCAGTTGCAGAGCCAGTCTTTCTGTTTGCCCAAGCCAAGGCTTCCACCAGGCTGCAAATGAGTAATCCAGCTGATAACTGCAGCTATCCATCACACCAAAGGATGACTCCGATAATATAGCCTACAACTGGGAGGTCTCTTTGACTCCTAGATTTAGGATTATATTTTGTGTTCAGCATTGACCAGCATAACTAGTGTCTTCAAAGTGTTACGTATTGCCTGGAATACTCTTGTTTGTGGTGTGATGGCTCTTTGTTAACTTGTTAAGTATTTTAAGTACTACCGTCTTTATAACTCTCTTTTTTAAACAAATTTTTAAGTGGTATCCAGTGAAATATTTGAGTTCTGAACTCCTGCCCCAACTGGAAAGTCTTTGGGTTTTGCAGAGTCTACAGCATTGAGGTATAAAATTCATGTACACTGAATTCTAAAAAAACTACAGACCTTGTAAAGGCTTTTTTAAAAAAAGCTTTGTTTTATTTTGCTTTCCTGGCAATGGCATAATTTGCAATTAACTACATTTTTTTTTCTATAAGTAAGTGTGAAGTATGCTGCAGGAATAGCTATGTAAGTTCAGCTCTGGGTTTTTAAATGCTAAATAAAATGAGTTTTGCTCTGAAGATTCTGATAAAGTAACTTGCATGCAAAACAGTCTATTTTTTCATAAAGCAATCCACTAAAACTTAAAAAAATGTAATTATTTGTAGGTGACAAGAAGGTTACTCAAGATTTTTTTAGTCTCAATTTTAATTTTTGTCTCAAAATGTGTGTTGTAGGTTGAGTGACTGCAATGAAGTACTATTGGAAATTCTGAGGAATCAATGAAAAAATCAATTTGAGCTCAAATGGAAAAGGGGTGAGTCTTTATGTACTTTTTTTACCAAAACAATACACTGAGTTTGAAGGCATGTGCTGTATTGACAGAATACTCCAATATTTTCTTCAGAATATAATACATCAATGTAATAAGGGATAACACTGAGCAATTGGCCAGTGACAGAGAGTGCACACAGTTAAAAAAATCTTAACTGTTCTCCTGCTGGACTGTCTCCTAACTGTCCATGTGCATGGCCCTAGTGGGAGACATTTAGAGCAGCTTGTGATTTATCAAATTCACATTTTTAAGCTTTTCTTCCAATGAATAATAATAAGATATAATTGGACTGTTGTCGTGGTTTGAGCTGGCAAACTGCCAGCCCTCCAAGACAGAGGGTCAGAGCCTCCCCCCACCCCCAACACCGAG
>JAWWEV010000001.1:82701262-82714977 GCA_035583235.1 Hafferia zeledoni | reverse complement strand
AGAAAGAAAGAAAGAAAGAAAGAAAGAAAGAAAGAAAGAAAGAAAGAAAGAAAGAAAGAAAGAAAGGAAAGAAAGACAAAGGAACAAAGCTATGTAGGTGCTTAGGGCCTTGGGTTCCCCAGTGTATGCTGGAGAATGAGAATGTGCTGGTCCTAGCTCAGGCGCTATTTATCATGTAAATCAATTGAATCAATGAAAATAGCTCTCAAAAACTCCTGTCTAGCAGAAATGGAACTTGATGGCTTAAACTTGTATGAACATATTTCAGGGCTGTCTGAAGCTTAAAATACTGATCATGCTGTAAATTGGAGCCTTTTTTTCCTCATTGGTATTAACTCCTTACTGTCACTGGCTAACAACCCACCCATATAGTCTGATTTTTATCTGACAAAGTTTTGTTTGTTTTAAGGTTTCCACAGCTTCCAAATGACACATTCATAAAGCTTTGTAACTGTCATTAATGCGTCTTCTCTCTAGGGTTCATCATGGTGACACCTTGGAATGTAAAATAAAAGAAAGCCTACCCATATTTTGGACAAGCTCTACTCACAGTCAGTTAGTTCTGGGAAATGGAGGCTTTGTAGCACAATGGAGTTGATATGTCCCATTCCCTTGCCTGTCACACTTAAAACTTGGTCATAAGTTCAGTCTCTCTACAGATGCCTCAGCTCAATTTGATCTATGTGTTTTTTTTCTTGCTTGCTATTTTTTTCTCTCTCTCTCTTTTTTTTCCCCTGTCTTTCTGAATTAAAGCCCTATTTTTTTCCCTGCGACCCAGCAGACACTGGTATTTGCTGTGAACTTTAGTTTTTTAATGACACAGCAAGATAATCATGTTCAGATCCATTTCAGACATCTATAATGAAATTTGCTTCTTAAAGTAGCTGGGAGTACTTTCTTCTGCTGCTCCAATGACACAGAAAATATAAGAACTAATTATCCTAGTCATCCATTTTACTTCTGTTGGTAAGATATGGTATTTGATAGTTACAGGTAGATTTTTTAAGCTATTTGGTTAACTCTCATTAAATCAACCAATTTAATGAGCACATTAATAAGTAAGTAGATCTGGTCTTTTGTTCTTTCCCCATTTTCCTCCCTCCCCCCCCCAAAAAATAGTAGATGAGATTCTGACCCATGTAAATACCAAAGTTTTGATGCAAAGAGAGATCTGGAAAATTTAGATGCATCTTGTCACACTCAAATTTCACATATTACTCATAAGAAGTTACCTGATTGTCAGTCTTATCAGCTGCCCTTAGCCTGTATGTGAAATTAAGCTGTGCAGTGAAGAAAAACATCTCTTTAACTTAGTCAGCTTGAAACATGTTCTTGTTTAAGCAAGAAAAATTCACTCCAGACACCTGAGGTACATTAAACATGTTTGCTATTTGCTGAATCTTTAAGCATGTATTTTTTGCTGAAATATTTAATAGAATATAATTCAGATATTCAAAATAATAAAATAAGTTGGAGTTTCATACATTCCTTTGGGGCACTGGTTTATACAGTTTCCATCAGATTATATTATTTACTGGATCAAAAAAAAATATAGATAGAGATCCTTTTTCAGTTTTTTGTATGCCATATTCCATTTAGACAATTTCACTTTAAGAACAGTGGAGTAAAGACCAAACAAAAAAACAGAAGAAAAAGAGTTGTTCATCTAAAGGAAAGCTTTCTGAGACATCAGTTTGAGTGGGATACTAAAATGAGCTGGCTTCCCTTTGAAGAAGGTCAACCTAGATGATCATCAATGGTCATAAATGGAAAAAAACCTTATTGATTTCATAATATTAATGGACATAGATGTAGTAGGCTTAGAAAAACATAAGCTAAAGCAACCTAGAAGAATACAATTTAATAAGGAAGACCTGTAAAAATTATTGTTTCCTGTGATGTGTCAGACACAAATATGAAATCCTGCTCTCAGAATTCTTCTGTTGGTGGGGCTTGTTTGTTGTCTGTACCATTCAAGGAATGTTCTTCCTCCTCTCTATTTATAATTTACTTTGTGAGCATATATTTAGGTTTTGAGCACTTATATTCTCTTCACACTGTATTGCCGTTTTAATGCAAATGATTACTAAATAATGACTTTCTACTTAAGAAATAATCTCCACTGTTGCAGGATCTGCCTCTGATAATTGAATATGATTAGAATTGTGCATTCAGAGCAGAAGGTGCAAATGTATAACAGGAATCAAAATCAGTTACTGGGCTGCCTTCTTCACAACAAAAGTGAACTATTGCCATTAGCATATTTCTTAAATAAAAAAAAAAAAACAAACCCCAAACAGATAATATATAATCTCTCTAAAATTAACCCAAAAATGATACTGTGAATTCACTTTTTCAGGTGGCACTTAATCAGAGTAAAAGTCAGCCAGAGTAATTGTTTTTAAACAATCACTGTGTCCTCATATTGTTTCTACCAAATTATTAAGAATCTCTGAATTCAGTTGGGCTTGTGAGATGGAGGGGCAAGGGCAGTTGTGAATTACAGAAGAAATTCTTATTGTCTTCTGAGAGAAATTTATGACTTCAAAAATTATTGACTTCACAAGTTTTTTCCACCAAGGAAACTGTTATGATTTGTACACTTCTATTTCTATTGTTTTCCACCCTCTAATTCACACAGAGAGGCATATATGTGTACATACAGACACACATATATTCATGCAAAATACAGAGAAATTATTTTTCAGATTTAATTCGTTTTACTTGAAAGACCAAGTATTTTACAGGTTTTTTTTTTCTTTTTTATATCACTTTCTGTTACAAGGCACATGCTGCATAATCAGCCAACTACTCTGTAATTACATTGCAAAGACTATGTAAATACCTAATTATTTTCATGCAGATTACTTGATAATTATACTACCAGTTACAAAGTAATTCAAAGAATAATTACCATGTAACTTCCACTTTTTAGATGTGACGATAAGGCTTTGTTTTAAAGATATAGAGAAGTGCATAATTATCCTGGGGTTACATTTTACTCAGATTGTTGATTATCCTGTATTTACAGTAGTATTATGTGGCTACTGGGCTCAGTATTATGTTATCACAATTTAAAAAAAAAAATCTTTACTCTTTGCTTCATAAAAAGTCAATGTTATTTTTTCTGCTTTCCTATTAATAGAAATTGATTTAAGATTTTTTTTTTACTGCGAAGAAGAAATTGTCTTTTTGTACTAAATTATACTGTGATTTTTGAAGAAGAAAATGACATGGGCCCAGATTCTTAAATGGAACTTGGATACAAAAAAGCTTAATTAAGCGAAATGCAATTTTTAAAATTTCTAGAATGGATATCACAGAGTACAGTTTCTAAGAAGAGTGGGGTCTCCCAGTAGAGGTGCTGTCCCTCTTGTAGGCTAGACTAGAGGGTTCGAGTTGTGGATCTCATCTACTCTTAGGATGGAATTGTCTTCTTCCATTTTTGATTGCATAAAATAGATATTGAGTAAAATGTAGGATGAACACTTTGCGGTACATGAAGTGGCTGGTTTTTTGGCCATGAACCTACAGATTAATAAACTTGTTGCCTTATTGGCCCAGTTAATAATTCATTATGTTACAGAAAATGAAACTGCTTGAACGGCAAAGAATGAGAATGTTTTTTTTCTTCTTCTGAGCAGCCTCGTATCTTGTTTGTTTGCTGCAGCCAGGGGACAAAGAATAGCACATAGATTATGATTGATTTTTATTATAATATTCGAATAGTCTCCCAATTATCTTGATGCTGAATTCAGTGCAGCACACATCACTATGGAAGTAATAAGGATGCATATAGAGGATATGATCTCTGACTATCTCATAGTAGGCAGTAGTTGAATAAAAGGTTGAATCTCACCAATAAGATTATGAAGGACTAATATTAGGCAAAAGCAAAATAAATTGCTGCCTGGAGCAGTATGTTGGTGGAGGAGTTGAAAACTCATAATCTGCCAAAGAGAATATCTGGGGAGATTTGTATAAGTGATAGCAGCTTATGACTGCCCAATACCATCTGAGAAGCTTCTCTGGCATAGCCCATGCAGGAGAAACCCAGCTGTGGAGCCTGGACAAAGTCTCCACTACTAAGGGGACAGAGTGGCATCCACACCTGAAATTTTATCTTTGTTCTGCAGGCTTCCACTTATGCAGGTAGCAGGTGGCTCTATTTCTGAGTGACAAAATATGAAGGAGGGAACCAGTGTTTCCTTTCTTTCTTTTCTGCTCATCTGCCTGTGCTATGTTTAGCTCATGAAAAATGGGCATCATTGTCATTGTCTTGTGGTGGTGCATTCCCTCCCCAAACCCTCCTCAGACCACACTATGACCTCAGAAATGCTCATTATGCCTCAGCCTTGATGAACAGCACCTGGGCTAAGCACCTCTTGAGATTATGAGAAACACTGTCTGCTCCCAGGAACTTATGTTAACAAGCTCCCATTTTTTAATGGACAGCCTTGGAAACTCATTTTTCTTGCCTGAGTGGAACAACATTTCTGTGACAGAACTTTCAAAGAAAGTTATTGATCTGAATTGTGACTAGGATGTAAAATTACTATGACAAAAGCCTTTTGCAACTCTATAAACAGCAGTCCTAAGTGAGACACTTTGAGCTCTCCTGGACTGCAGTGAACTGTGCCGAGCAATCTCCCTCTGAGCGTGACACCTCTCAGAGCCAGTGAACTCTTAAGTTTGCTATAATTGGAGGATGACCCTCAAATGATGAGATGACAGAGCCTGAGCTGATATCCCCACTCCTCGAGGCTCAATGCTTTTCCTGTTGAGAAGATGCAAAGGCATGCAAGTACTGAACTTGAGGGGAATTGTTCACTGGTATATTACACCATATACATACTCCTTTAGGTCTGTGTTTGCCTGAGTGTGATTATATTACAGCAAATGCATTATGTATGTTGTTCTCTTAGATTCTTAAATATGTTGGATTCATAAGTCAAGCTAGGCCTATAAGTGAGAAACAGTTGTATTTACAGTAAATTCTATAGAATCCTTTGTTAAATTGTTTAAATTAGGCTATTGGTTAAATGCTGTTAAGTTTAAATACTGTTAAAACTTTTAGTCCCAAACCACTCTGAATCTTGTAACTCAACAGGATAATATCCCTTGTTCCTTTTAAATTCCTTTTTAATTTCACCCTTTCCTATGCTTACCATTTTTCCATCCTCAGCCTCCGTTGATTTTACTGTAAGATTGACTGATTTTAGATTTTAATCTGATTTTTCTGTTTGCTTTAAGCATCTAGTAAGAAGTAGAGTGAACACTACCAAAGAACTTTGTCATGCTTTCACTTTTATATTAAACCTGCTTTTTCTGATGACTTTGCTGGTCATTCTGAGTGTCCAAAAACAATCACTTGTGATGTGACTGATGCAAGTAAAACTGAAGGGGAAGCTTGCTCAGTGGTGGCTGATGCTTCTGGGAGTTGCTCTATGACTGTCACACATCAAAATTTCACCAGTGAGTTATTTGCTGGTAAAGGATGGCAAAGGATTATTTACCTAGCTGCAAAACTGAATAACCCTTGAAACTATTTTCAGTAAAAGGCTGAACATATTATGGGAGCTCTGTTGTTTCAACTTTGCTTACAGTGTATAAAAATCTGTAAAAAACCTTTCTGTGGGCATCAGAATCTGTTGCATCTAGTGTAATGATTCAGATAAAACTCCATGCATATAGACATGAAAGATATCACCAGCAGAGAAACTCACCAGAATTATCTGAGATCTGCTATACTTACAATTCTTTACTCAGGCAAAGAAACCCAGAGAGCCAGCTTTGCTCTTGCACAATACAAGTAACTCTGCTGATACTACATCAGTGCTAGTTTGGCTTGGAGGGGGATTTGCTTTCAGAATATTCAACATTATTTTTACCTAAAACCTTTATAAATGCAGTGTCGTACCCAGGCTCTTAATCAAGGTTTTTATAGTTTGTAAAACAGAAAGCAGTTTGGGTTTTGGTTTTCGTTTGTTTGTTTGTTTGTTTTGTTTTGTTTTGTTTTTGTTTGTTTGTTGGGGTTTTTTTGTTTTGCTTGCTTGCTTGCTACAGCCATCCCACCCTGACACCCGATCCCGTCAGATCTCAGAAGCTCAGCAGGGTCAGCCCTAGTTAATACTTGGATGGGAGACCTCCTGGGAATACCGGGGACTGTAGGTTCTAGTCCTGAGGACTTCCCTGTCACTGTCCAAGCTCGCTCGGCCGTGGCAGACGAACCTTAGGAGTTAAAAGGCGGGGCCAGTTCCGTGCACTCTGTGCCTCACCTAAAAAAAAATCCACTGCGCAGGCTGGAAGGACACACCCACGTGGGTAGAACCCTTCCCAAATCTTCGTTTGCGAAGCCGAGCCACAATGGTGATGTGTATCTTTTTTACATATATATATATATATCTATATATATATATATCTGTATCTCTCTCTCTATATCTATATATCTATATATCTATATATATATCTATATATCTATATATATATCTATATATATATATCTCCATAGAAATTTATATGTATTTTTTTCTTTTGTATCTCTATGTACATATGTACAGTGGCTGATCTTAACTAGAAAATGTCCCACTGTAACTGAAAACTTGCTGTCAGACACCTTAGTATCCTATGTCTAATCCATTCACAATGCTAGACAGCATGTCCTGGGGCTCCCTGATAAGTTTCAACTGGTACCTTTCAGAAGCATCCCGTCTGCTGACACCCTGGAGCTGTTGAGATCTTGTATAGGTGACAAAAGGGGCCAAGGCAAACCTGAGCTGCTAGAGAACATTTCAGCTCCCCTGTAAGAGAATATTGCCAAAACATTTTGTTTCATTTGACTGGAGGACAATTAGACCTAAGATAATTTTTCATGTGTTTTCAGTGTTCCAGTTTTTCCCATTCTTACTATGGCAACAGGCCAATACTTCCAGTATAAAATGTCAGTGGGCTGCCAGGACTAGAGACACTGTGCCTATTTGGCAAGATTTAGATATGGCTTACTGCACTGTTTTAAAAATCCACTTGGGTTGTCAATTCCATCCTTTCTTAACCTGGATGTTTAAATGTGCTCTTTTTTGGGAATAACTTCAGCCAGCTGGTATAAGTGATGAAGAGTAAGAGTTGGACTTTCCTACTCTCACTAGATACTGTTTCTTTCAGAAAAAGCCAAATATATGAGACACATTCCCTATGTGCTGAGGCAATCTGTCCCTTTTTGCATACCCTCAAAGGTATATGCACAGTCAAAAGCACAAAGCTGTGCTGTGAAGTAGCAGGAAGGTACCTATTTCCAAAGAATGGTTTTGGTCTTTCATTGCTGCAACTGTCCAAATGATTCAGACACTAAGAAAGTCATGACTCACAGCACTGTTACTGAAGCAGCCCAGTCTTCCTAATGGTGAATGTCTGACTTGCTAGGTGTGATTTCTTCAGGAGATGTATGATGTAGGATATTGGAGAGATAGCACAGGATGTGAGTGGGTGTCACAGATGGCATGGGGCTAGAGCACATGGAGCCTTAGGATTTTCTATGCCATATTTAACAACAACCACAAAAAATAAAAGCCCTTCTGCATTAGATGACCTGGTAACAGTAGCTTTGGCTCTGTGCCCTTGTTCTCAAATGTGCTTCATTTTCAAACCTGGAGTAAAGGGAATACTGTCGCCATCTCCACAAGAATTTGCTTTTGAAAGTTTTTTCAAAAGCCTGGTTGTTGCAGCAGCAAGACTGGGGAGTATTCAAGTGATGTACCATATGTTCATGGTGCCACTAACTCTCCTGGTGGAATCAAAATCCTTGTGATAAAGTTAGTTTCCCCCCTTGAAGCAACTGCTAAAATAAGAAAGTTGTACAAGACCTACAGCTATGTTTCTGAAAAGAAGGTCCATTTTAAAATTTCCTTGGACAATAAATATCCAGCAAGGTTTTCCAATGCTTTTCTAAAACAAGCTGTTCAAATGTTCCCAAAATATGTCAAGATGAGAACTATTTTAAAACTTTACTGCAAAACACGGCAGGAAATTCAGTGGTCTAGATGCAGATGTTTGGTGCTGTAAGGTACCCAAGACATTCACACAAGGCTGGAAGATATGACAGAGGAGGTTGGTAGTTGGCACAGACTTTGGGAGAGCAGTCAGGGTACTTGGCATTTACTTTTGTGGTAGGTGCCTGTTTTTAGACCACTGAATTCCACTTCAGTGTTCAGCTGATATGAATTGTCTCACCAAGCCACATCATGCAGAGGCTGCGTTACAAACTGCTTGCAGAAATCTTATCCTGCCCTCACCCTTCTCAACTTGTCCTCTCTCCAGCGTATTGGGCTCACTAGGACTGCATCTCTAGCTCCAGCTTGAGTTTAAGCTTGTGTTCCCATCTCCCTGTTCCCTTTGCTAAAGTAGACAGATTGCAAGAAGTCATCTGAGTTCTTGAAAAACTCTGGTGGGAGTTTTGGATGAATACTGGAATAGCTTGATGTTTTATAAGTTTCCAGTTGAAGCTTGGCTATTCTGCCTGATTTGCATGCTCAGGTTATTCATCATCCTGGAGGTCTTTTTTGTCGACACAAGACAAAATGCAATGTCAGTGCTTCAGCCTGGAAAACCT
This sequence comes from Hafferia zeledoni, assembly GCA_035583235.1. Lineage (NCBI taxonomy): Eukaryota > Metazoa > Chordata > Aves > Passeriformes > Thamnophilidae > Hafferia > Hafferia zeledoni. The sequence continues at coordinate 82,706,372 of JAWWEV010000001.1, read as the reverse complement.
GAGCTTTGCTTTTGACTGGACAGAACTTATAAAAGTGGGCAGGAATGTTAGCTGACCTACAAAGCTGTGTGCAGCTACAGCCTGCAACTGCCTCTGGGGGTTTTGCAGTGAGAGAAATTGTTCTGCTTTGCAATGAATGACTAGGGGCATGGTATTTCATTGAACAGCTATAATACACTTGTGCACTCTTTTATTTCAAACTGTAGAGAAGAGTCTGAACAGGTAAATAAACCCAAGCTATCTGGAAGCTTTTCTTGGCCTGATCTGATCTACCTGGACCCTTGCCTAAGTAGCTCCTGTTCAATACAGAAAAGTGGTCTGGGCACTTCTCCTCTGTTCAAAACATAATCATTTTGTGTGTGTTGGAATATACTCAAATCCTACCTTACAAGGCACTGTTTATGCTTTTCTTTTTCTTTTCTTTTTTTTTTTTTTTTCTCCTTTTTCTGATTGAAACTCTAGATATATATGGGTAATTTAGGGGATCCAGGTTTTTGGAAAAGTATGCCCTTATGTATTTATTTTTATCACACCAGTGTCACATTTTCTGAAGTAAACATTACAGGGTTGCTCAGGCTGCTGTCCGTGACTATGAAGAAGCATAAGGAACCAGAAGCCTTTGTGAAAAAGTGAATGTTCAGTGGCTTTCCCAACTGCTTCTTGTACCAACTACTTCATCTCATAATTTTCTCAGAGGAGATATTTTGTGTGATTCACTGAAGTCATTCACAGCATTTTATATTGACTCACACCTTTGTAAATTGTATGAAAATTCATGCAGTGTCAGAATTAGCTAGTGATTCTTAATGCTTCCTGTACAGCTCCATTTGGCATTTTATAAATGGATTTAAGATTCCAGAGAGATTCAAGTGAAAAAGCTATTAAGCTAGTCTTTTCTTAAAAAAAATATAATGCTGATAAAGCTTTTCTCTTTCCGAATACTTGAACACCTATGTGAAGAATTTCCTTGCTATTTTAAAATAATGCAAAACTCTGGAATTATTTGATAAAATCCATTGTAGTTAATGTTGTTGAAAATGTCTATTACAAAAATGTAATCCAGTTAACCCTACAATTATTTTCAAATGGTATCCACCATGACTATGTTGACATCTGCTGTTCCCTCTTTTTCAGGTGACAACTTTTTCTCTCATGAAGGGAAGACTTCAATCATACTTTGTAAACAAGTTTTAAATATACAATTTTCATTGCACTTTTTGTTTATGAAACAAAGATTTTATTTATGTGAAATACATAGAAAATATCTGGAACATAGTTTAGCTTTTTGAAAGACAACAAAATTAAAATATTAAAGTGTTTTCAAATGTATCAAATTTGTGTATGTAATATTCAAAGAAAATATCATAGGAACTTTTAGAATCAAACATTTTCAACTGTAATATTTGACACAACAGTATTGGCAATCTTTCTTGCATTACAATTGTCAATGTGATATTTTGACTTGAGTTGTGCAGCCTTATTGAGGTTCAGCCTAAAACTGAATTGGTGCTGCCTCTGAGGGTGCACAATAGCAGTAGTTTAATCCTGCAGGCACCATGCAATGGACTGATGGGTTGAGTTCATAATGTCTGTTCATGACATATCCCACATCTTTCGGAACCTGTATAAGGGCTATCTGAACTGTTTCACTGTGTCAGAAACACCATCTTCTATTTAAGTTGGATTTTTTGATAGCTATAACAACTCATGATTGTGTAAATTTTACAGGGCAAATTCCTTCTCCTTCTCCACCTCTTCAACTCAGGAAAGAGGATGAAATGTTTAGGAGCTGTTGTTTATAAGTATAATGTTCTTGCTTTTAATTGATACTCCTTTTCTCAGCCACCTAACATAAACAAGGTGAAATATCAGAATGCTGAGTAGTTCTTAGTGGGTTTTTGGGGGAGTTGAATGAATACAAAACATGTGAACACAATGAACACCTCAGGGGTTGAAGCGGCTTTAAGTATATTATTTTAAAGAAAAAATCACTCCTAGAATATAACCTATACCAAGCGCTAGCTACAAATGAATCATTAATCTTGATTTATGCTCTCTTCCCTCTCCTTGAGGCAGCATAAAAACTGTTCTAGCCTCTAAATGAGGGCACTGCAAAGTGTTAATAATTAGGGGTGCAGGGAGATAAACCACTTGTTTCAAAGGAGTGTTATAAAGACTTTTTGAAGAGAAAGAAAAAGTAATACTAGTCAGTTAATGAAAAGCAAACCAAAAAGTTTTCCATTAGTAACAGTGAACAACTTGAAAGAAAACCAAAGAAGCTTCACAATGTATAGTGTGTGTGTGTGTGTGTGTGTGTGTGTGTGTGTGTGTGTGTGTGACTAGAATAAAAACCTGGAAGTCTGTGGCATATACCAAGCATGATTTAGTGAGCAGCAGTCCTCTTTGCCTATCCTCCTGTTTCTATATTTACCATTACAAATAAAAAACCAGCTTCTTCTTATGTTGCTATCTCTAAAACTTAAAATGGCTTAAAATCAGATAACAGTGTCCAGAACAATCTAAATAACAGTGCTTCCTGTCCTGAGCCACTGCTAGCCTCTTTTTTTTTTTTTTTTTTTTTTTGGTTTTCTATTCTCTCTCTTTGTTTGTCTCATTCTTTCACTGAACATGTGTCTTAACTTATCTCTGAAGCCCAGGGAGTGAGAGGGACAGGCACTGAGCACAGAGCAGACTGGGCAGCACCGAGGGCTGGGTGTAGTCACATCATAACATGTTAGGGAAAACTTTCTGTACTGGCTGTAGCCAAAGGGAGAGGCAACATAGGTTGATTCATGATGAAAACTTTTCAGGATGGCACGCGTTTGTGGGACCCACACAGTGGTTCTGATCTTGACTGAGATGCTACTGCAATACTTAAAAAAGAAATAAAGGCACTGATAGCATTTTGGAATGAGAGAAACACAGCTAATGTATCAGAGTCAGTCATTTTTGTGCTGGGACTTTTGCCTTATGTTTGGTTTGGAATAAATAGATGGAGATCTTGCTGCTGCTATAACCTGACATTTTCAGTGCATTGAAGCTTCTGTGGAAAAAAATCATGAACTCCATCAGCTGTCATGCTGCAGAGACCAAGTGATTGAGAACCTTATAGTGCCTTGCCAGATAGATCCTGATGCATCACTGATGCTTTTTCCATTATAACAGATAGCCACTATCAGAAATGATACACAACCAAGAAGCAGCATTTCATGTTCTGGATAACTGTGTTTCTTTTGCAGGATGTGCTACTGGTTATTTAGTGAATAGGCAGAAGCAGTCCTTTTCCCTTAGCCACATCTGAACTTTTTAAAAGGTAATTTTAATATTATAAATTATCTAGAAGGTGAAAGAACAACTACGTTTTAATGTTGTTCATATGGAAGTATATTAACACAAACTGATATCCTCAAAATACAACTGAAGCTGTTAGATGCCACCTTAATTGTTTCAATTAGGCTCTGCATACCCTACTGCTGGGAAACAATCATGCTGTAAACCTTTAAAAGAGGAGACTTCAGTTATGTGTTAAGAAGTAAATCAAAGCACAATTTTATCTGCTGCATACTAGAGGAATTATTATTTGAGCAGTTAGAGCTTTCAGATTGTGAAAATTTCAATGACCGTGATTGTCATCTTGCATCTAAGAGGTTTTCTATCAAAAGAAGACTGTTGCTGAAGTGAATAGATTTCATGGTGTCATTGCAGAAATAAGCAGCAAAGTGCATCCTGTGATTCAGAAGGGCTACGACTGAATTGATTCAAAAAGTTAAAACAAACTAAACACAAAAAAGAATTCTCATTGTGAGGATTAAACGTGCCCTCATTCCTGGCCCCTCAAAATGACAGCAACCCACCCAGAAAGCCCACCCTGAAATAAAATTAGAAAGAAAATTAATGATACAAATTCAATCAAGAACTCAAGATAAAAATTGTTGGTTAGTGATAGCTAGTGAAATGAGTTTGTCTGGCTTTGCTCCTACTTTAGGGCTTCAGGATATAGAGAGGGAAGTGAAGGCACACAGCATGACAGATTAGATGACTGGGAGACTTGTCACTTTTCCATTGCCAATAGTAAAATTCTCCCTTCAGCCAAAGGCAAGACATTGTCTAGTGTCTTGCATCAGAAACGCTTTTTGAGGAAATATTGAAGGAATTTTGCTGCAGATTAGCCACTCTTATTACAAAAGGGGAGCAAACAAGCAAATCTATTGAGCTGGACCTCAACTGTTTGCCTTTCTATATATTATTTTGCTTTTCTCTGTAGTTTTATTTCTCTGTTCTGTGCATTGTGCCATAAGAGAAAAGGTTGGTGAGGCAGGGGTGGGGGGGAGTGGGTCAGAAGGCAAGTTAGAAAGATTGGAGGTTGCATTCAGAAATGTGAGTCATGCACTCAGAGGAATATAGTGAAGAGTTCGTCATGAATAACTTGAGTTATATGACTCCATAAAATTTTAAGCTACAGCTGAAATTGGTTGTATTCACATGCCTATGTGATTCCACATAAGCTTCCACACCTGCCATAGATCTCTATGAAGCCTTAGATGCAGGTTGGTTGCTGATGTATTGGGTGTGCTTTTTAAATTTCAGGACAAAATGCCTCTGTTATATGCAGTGGAATGAAAATGCATGTGTTTCCACTTACCAGAGGTGACAGCCAGTTTTGTGCAAAAAAGTCTTTATTGGCCACTGAAAAGCTACACAACATTTCTCTTTGAAATGGTGTTGTATTAATTTTTGATAATATTCCCCTTCATATAGTTGTGTTCACTTTATGCTGCCTTAGTCCTTTTTTGTATTATGTAATAAGAAAGTTCTATATTCTCAGGAAGTCTTCAAGCTGCTGGATATAAAAGTCTTGCTTTCAGGAGATTAATGATGGTCCCTTGATTCTTTTTAGCCTTCCCTCCCTGCAGCTCTACACTTTCACATATTCATCCAGCTTTTCCTTCCTTTGCCTAATATGATATCTATATCAAACACAGGGTCAACAGGACAGATTTCTCTATTCTTCATATTTCAGGGGCAGTGAAGTGCCCTCCCTCCCTTCCTTCCTTCCTTCCTTCCTTCCTTCCTTCCTTCCTTCCTTCCTTCCTTCCTTCCTTCCTTCCTT
>JAWWEV010000001.1:82536231-82701162 GCA_035583235.1 Hafferia zeledoni | reverse complement strand
TTCCTTCCTTCCTTCCTTCCTTCCTTCCTTCCTTCCTTCCTTCCTTCCTTCCTTCCTTCCTTCCTGCCTTCCTGCCTGCCTTCCTGCCTGCCTTCCTTCCTGCCTGCCTGCCTGCCTGCCTTCCTGCCTTCCTGCCTGCCTGCCTGCCTGCCTCCTTCCTGCCTGCCTGCCTGCCTGCCTTCCTTCCTTCCTGCCTGCCTGCCTTCCTGCCTGCCTTCCTGCCTGCCTGCCTGCCTTCCTGCCTGCCTGCCTTCCTTCCTGCCTGCCTGCCTGCCTTCCTGCCTTCCTGCCTTCCTTCCTGCCTGCCTGCCTTCCTGCCTTCCTGCCTCCCTCCCTCCCTGCCTTCCTGCCTCCTCCATCCATTTTTTTTCATTCTCTATAGTTAACAGTTCTTTTTACTGTAGAAGACACCTCCCTCTTTCCCTAAAACATATGAACAACTTCTTAAGAAGTTAAAAAAGACTAGAATAAAGTCTAGTTATTTTTTAGCTTTAAAGCTGTCTGATTTGCTTCTCTTTTACACAGTTTAAAGGATGGCATTCCTTTTCTGTTTGATCTGGAGATGCTACAAAGAAAACTGTGCACTGCAGTATTTTGACACATAACTCCATGAATTATATAAACAGAAGAGGGGAGGGGTAAAGTTGACATTTTTAATAGTTTGGTGTAATAAGGTACCTTTCAGAACTTCTGTAGGTATTTTTTTTTCTTCTTCCAGGGAAGATTTATGGATTTAAACCCATGTTGACCAATGTCACAACAAAGATATAACAGGCTTGAAGTTGAATGGTGTCATGATTTCCACAGAAAGTCCTGAATTTGGTCTTCTCCAGGCCTTTTCTAGACATCTGACAAATTGTTCATATTTTGATATTGGTTTTTTCCATGTTTTTTTTTCCCTTGCTTTTAAAGCTAGTTTGTTATTTGACTCATTTCTTATACATACTTCTTCAAATGGCAAGATTTCACCTTTGAGAGTGACGAAGCAGAATCATCAACTTAGATCCATACATCAAGGTGTTTAAAATACATCTGACTATACCTATGACAGTTGGTGATATTAACAGAATTCTGACAGTGACATTTTGCAATGGGTTACTACAACACAGAAAATAATGTCAACTAAACAGAAAGTCATGATGCTTGGGAAAGGAGTAGTAAAGAAAAGCATGCAATAGAAAAATATATAAACATCTCTCTAAAATTACCCAGCTGATAAAAACTGTGTTTGAATCTAAAAATTCTTAAGAGGTTTGTACCTTTGTGCTGTTTTCAGCTAATGTGGAGTAAAATTGGATGTCATATTTTAAAAAGAAGGGTGAACTTAATTCTCCCACACCAGTTATTGAAAGGAAATAAGCCAATATATTACTTCATAAGGTGACCAAGCCCTTAGGCTCCCTGGGGAATTCAGGGGTGACTCCATGTCCGGATTTTGCATGTGACCAGTGGAATACTGAGCTAATAGGAGGGCATTAGGAAGAAGACTTCAATATTTCATTTGATATATACATCAGAGGCCTTTCCAGTCTATATCCATTCTTCACTGGATTGGTGGGCTTTGAGGAAATGTCAGGACCACATCCAATGGTTCTTTAGCTCTCTTGGGAATGTGGTATATATGTTATGAATATGTAAAAATTTTGTGTATGAAGCTTACATGGCCACAACGTCTATCAGAATAATCTTTTTAACTTCAGAAAGGTCCTTTATAAAAATGTATTCCAATGAGTTTGAAACAACTTCAAAATATAAATCACAGAGAGAAGGATAAAAAGGAACAGCTGGATCCAGTATCTAGGGCTTGTCAACCAAGCAAAGCAGAGACAGAATAAATAGTTGAGGAAGAAAAATCTACAAGAATGAATAATATCCAGTGGGCTACAACAGATCCTGTATATATACTATGAAATGTTGCATTGGCAGAGCTGAGAAAATGGAGGACTCTGGATGTATTTTACCTCAAGTTTTTTTGCTCTAATATGATCTGCCCTTGTAATTTGATCCCAAGCACATCTATCCATCTTTCTTCCACCATCAGATTCTTGTGAATACCTTTTTCACAAGTTGCTCAACCTGGTTCATGTGCTCTGCCTATCTCATCCTTTTGAGATAGGCAAGCCTGAATGACCAGTGCTATGTCTTTTATAGGAACTGTTGAATCATAGAATCATAGAATCATGGAATCAATTGGGTTGGAAAAGATCTCCGAGGTAATCAAGTCCTACCCTTGGTCCAACTCCAGTCCGTTTACTAGATCATGGCACTCAGTGCAATGTCCAATCTCAGTTTAAAAACCTACAGGGATGGTGAATCCACCACTTCTCTGGGCAGGCCATTCCAATGCCTGATTACTCTCTCTCTTGAATCTGGGCTCAGGGTAGCATTTTTATATAGCCTGGATCATGGACTGTAAGGAGTGGTGAACTCAACTTCTGTTTCCTGAAAGAGTGTTTTGACTGCAGGGTTTTAACACAAGAAGCATGTTTAAATGGCAAGTAATGATTCTTGCATATTTTTTCCCAGCTGCCTGGTTTTAGCAGTAAGTATGCTCAGAGTAAATTGACTGCACTCAGAACCCCACAGTCTCTGATACAAGGAAATCTCATTTGTGAATTTTGGATTTATTTAGGAATAAAATTAAAGTCACATGTTCAGGTCAGCTAAGATTATGGAACCAGTACCATAATTTCACACGCTTAAGTAAATTAGATTTGAAAATATGACATGAAAAACAGGATTGAAACTGGTGGTTTTATGGGTTATTCTATGATTATTAAGCACTTAGAAATGAGCTAACATAAAATACGTGCCTCTTTGTCTTTGTAAAGCTCACCTCAGTAGGCCCTAACAATGACCATGTTCGAAGGTGGAGGGATATTGATTTGGTCTGAAGAAAAAGTTCATAAGTTCCGAAGGAAGGAGAAAAAATTAGGGTCATGTCAGAAAGCATTTGTGAATTATTCCAGAAGCACATGTAAGGAGATAAGGTGAAGAATACTCACAGAAGCAGCCAGGTGAAGTTTTAGCTGGGAAGAATTTGCCAGCTGAGGTTTAGAAGCATGTTCTGAGGACCAGATAGGCGACCACTGTGTTTCCAGACACAATGGCTTTTAGGTTTAAAATTAATGCAGTTAGCCGTGTGATACATCTGCCAGAAAGGTACACTACTAGTTCCTCTAAGATTTATGATTTTTTAACCGATGACCATTCTCATTAAACAACTACAAATTACTGCTTATTTTAATGTTTCATTTCAAGAATTTCAGAACACCTTGGCATGAAGGATGTGGTGAAGCAGTATGCAACAGTCATGTCACAGGGGCTTCTGGAACTCTGGTGTGCTCATATATAGGCAAATAAAATATCAGATGATGTGAAGGTATCAAACACAGCTGAAAGTCCCAAACATGAAGCCATGTCTGCTGACTGAAAGCACATTTCTGCACACACCCAGTTAAGGTCAGGAATACTGTCAGTGAAGATATCAAAGGACATACCTTTTGATATTTTGCTTGGAAGTTATGCTATAACAGGAGCCAGAAATCTGTTGCTATCCTCACTAAAAACACAGACAGCTGGCTACAGGAATGCAGCTGAGGGTATCAGTGAAACTACACAAGGTGATAGGGAAACACAAGGGGAGGGAAGGCTAACATCCTCTCCCTCCATTACAGAAAAAAGTGAAAGCCGTTATCCTCAGGTTGTGATCCCAGTTCCTGTAAGCTGACATGACTAAGAGCAAGCAGGACCTCCACCCATTTCCACAAGGAAAGCATAAGGTACAGTGGTCAACTTGGAATAAGTGCTCTGTGACCATGAAAGATAACCTATTGTTAGTGAGAAACTAGGGATGAGCATGTTGTGCAATGTGATAATTTTTGGGAAACAGAGCCAAAAAGTTCAGGCACTTAACAACCATCTATGCATCTGCCTATCCACTCATACATCCACCTATCCACGCTTGGATTTGGAAAGAGTTCTGTCAAATATGTGAGCCCTGAAAGAAAATCCTTGGGGGGAAAAAAAAAACCACACACAAAAAAAAAAAAAAAAGAATCAGGAGAGAGACAGCAAATCCTGTGGCTTTATTTTACCTAGAGGCACCAAGTTACAATTAGATGTGCTTGGAATGAAATACAGGGTTATTGAAAGGAGGTTTTCGGGCAATGGGGACACGGGATTTAATATGCAACTTTGATCTGGAAACCTCATATTTTGAAGCTAATGTCCATTATTTTGTGAAAATCTCATGGTTAAGAAGAAGGTAATCGAAGAAACATTTTACTTTCAGATGCAACAAATGTACCATTTAAAACGGAATTTGTAACCAAACTTTTCTAGGATAGTAACCAAATAGCTGAGCTATTTTACTAAGGTGTAGAAGATGTGGAAAATGAAGTATTTCTCATTGCTGTATTGTAAAAATATAATATGTTTATAAATTTAGGGCTGAAGGGTCACCTCACAGTTAAATATTATTTCTAAAGAGGGAAGTAGAAACAAAATGAGGCTGAGTGAAGTAGCATGCATGTATTTGTAGGTAAGGACAGGATATTAGCCCATTCCTTTCCCTGTTTTGGCACTGGTTTCCATGCTGTGCTCACTCAGGTTGTCTGGTTAAAGTCCTGACCCCATAAATATGCAGCTCCCCAATCTCAAAGGGAAGGTGTTGAGACAGTGCAGCACTGTTGTGTGCTTGCTGCTACACAGATCTGGGTGTAACTGGGCAAAGAGAAGTCCACACATGCTTGCAAAGAAAGTTTAAATTTAGAAAAAAAACCCCCACATGCAAACTTGCTATTTCAGTCCTATTCTGTAAATATTGTTTGAGTTTTGCTGAATATAAAAGGCATTTGTTTTAATGAACCTATTCTGGGATTAGTTTAATTAATGGAAGGCCAGAGAAAACTTGTCAGCAGAGTCCTCTGTAAGAGCTGTGACTGTTTTGCAGCAATGGGAAAACTGTGAAGTCCAGTTTAAGCATGGTCAAAGAAAATTTTGCTCTCTTGTAAGAAATAATGCAAGTCTTATGACCTGAGGGTGAGGTGAGAGACAAATTACAGAGGAATGTAAAACACAGCTTGTTCTGTAACAGGAGCAGGAGACCCTGCCCCAGCCCCCCGGTGGAACAACTAAGGTGGGAGGCAACTGACACATGGCTTCACTGAAAGGAGGCTGGACTGAACCGAGTGTGGCTTGGGCAGGCAAGGGCAAGACATGGGGGTTGGCTGAGGAGTGGGTACATGTTTGAATGCCAGCTAGGTCAGACACAGGCTTCACTCAGGCTCTAGCAAGCAAGCTCAGATCAATGATAACAGCAAAGGGAGATGAGATATTTTTTACCTGTTATCTCCTTGCAGTCATTTTAGATTGCTTTTCAGAGGCAGAGGTTCATTGCTAGTTTATTGACAAGCAGTGACAAGTCATTACTTCTAGCTACCCCACCAAGTGCTTTTCTCATTTTGCTGTTAATAGATCCCTGCTTTTTCATAAGCAAGTCTGGAGATGAACATTTCATGTTGTAGCTATCCCTGGCCAAACTTCATGAATATGTTCCTATGTATGATGAAACTCCTTTTAGACCTTATTTCTACACCCCAAGTATTGCACTGCAAATGTGGGCTCAGTTCCCTGTTGTTCTGGAAATTTGTTCATATGAATACAGGTTGATACAGTCTTTTAAGAACTTACTTTTATTTAAGTGCTTACTTTAATTTTCAGCTGAAGTACAGCATAAGGCTTAGGCATTGCTTAAGCCATAGAAACCATTCAAATATATGGGCAGATAAATACAGAAGCTTTTACTTGGCTGTCCTTTATAGGTGAGCAGATATATCCAACAATTATGTGAAATCTTTCTCATTATTGAGATCACAGAACATATTGGCTTCTAGTGTGATCCTTAGGGCCAAAAGTTCAAAAATCCCATGAGTTCCTGTAATGGAGAAGAATACTTTAAAAAGCATGGCACAAATGCCATGATTCACTTAATGGGTCTTGTATCAGTCTAAGGTAAAGTTGACACAATGTGTTGGATTATTGTTCAGCATTCTGCCTCAAAATCACCTCTATTGGTATTTATAAAGAATGAGCAGGAAGTGTAGTATGAATGCTATTTTGCATACTAAATACAGTGTTTGCAACTATTGTTCCTTGACAGTGATTTTGGGTTACATGCACTGCATTTATAAAAGTGCTAAGTGAGCTAGGAACCCTCATTGAAGTGAAGTTCTACTGAAAAAAAAAACACAAAAAAACCCCAACAAACAAAAAACCCACCACCAACAAAAACCCAGTAAGAAAAAGCCTTTTTAGTCTGCTATGGGACCTTAAAAGGTGTCACCTTGAACTTTAACACTGGTACCTGAGAGGAAATAAAGGTGTAGCAGTCAGTTGGGGCAGTAGGTAGCAGTGCTTCCCCAAAGGCTCCTATCCTTTTGTTCTAGGATGAGCAGATGGATAGATGGATGAGTAGCAGGATCCACAGATGATGTGACAGCGTTAATCTTAGAAGCCCCTGATGATTCACTATCTCTGACCACAGAGTCTCATATTACTCAGTCAAGATGAATAACCTTGTGGCTATTAGAATGATGTAGCCCCACGGAAGTCATGCTTAAACTCTTTTCAGTGCTACATAGTTACTCAAGAATTACCAGTTGTGCATGTAGCTGCAGCTATTATTCCAAAAGCAAGTAATGTTTTTAAAGTAGGCGTATAGGAGGGGAACAAAGATCATTTGGCATTTACCCTGGTTACTCTGTCTGATTAGATTACAAGCCATTATAAAAATTCTTCTGTAATGATAAAATTCTGCAAATAAGAGGAACCATATGTTTTATCACCTGTACGCCTACCAAAAAAAAAAAAAAAAAAAAAATTCTGAAACCCTGTATTTTATCTCTTCTCCTGTGTGACACATTTTTTCCAAAACCACATTGAATACACCCAGAGTAAAGTTCAACTAAATACAGATGCTTCTGCATTCAGAAGCAATTCTGTAGAGTAACTTTCTTCCATTCTGACACTGTCTGTGGATTCTAAATCAGTACAAACTGCAAAATGAAGAACACTAAAAGATAACTGACAAAAGCAATTGCCCTACTTCATTAATTCTGGCACAATTCCATGTATGATCTACATTCATACTCCCACTCTAGATCCTTTTCAGCCCATAAAATGTTTTGAGGTCTAATTTATATTACTTCAGGTATTTCTCTGACTTTGCTGAAGACAGTAAATAAATCTGCCCCTTGTCTTTCTGATTGCTGGCATTCTTAACACATAACAGTGATTTTTCACACTTAGTGTGTGGTGATTTTCTTTGTAGATTATTGCTTTATATTGAAATAACAGTATCAAATTAATTTGATCTAATCCCTGGAGCTGAATTCCAACCACAAGGCCTCATAGGGAATATATCTTTTATTTATAATTCATTTACTGCCGACAATCATAGTGGCAATTTCATTAAATGAAAAATATCCCAACCCTACAAGCCTGTTAATATGAACTTATCAATGATCTGACTTTATTAACTTTACTGACTTGTTCTATTTTTTCCAGAGTATTAATAAATACATTTTTCAATTATAATTGGTTTTTAAACATGTATGTTTGGAATTGTTTTAAATAGTTCAGAAATAGGTGTTTTAGATAGAGCAAATAAAAGAACTATCCTCTTTTCTAATATTAAATTTTTAAATAGACCATTATACCTTAAAATTTAGAAAAAGTTAATAATTTTAAAAGTCAAATGTGCCTGAAATCATTTCTCTAAGGGTTAAAAATGAAATTGACTTTTCCAAACAAAAGCAGGCTGAATAATAATCCAATTTTAACCTCACCTTTATTTTTTTTCTTTTTGTATTTTATAGTGTAGAGTAGTCCTCCTTCCTTATCAGTTGGGTAGGGATTTCCTGCTAGTGAGCACACATTTATGTCCCAGACAATATAATGAGTATGTACATTAGCTACTCTATTGCTCTTACAGTGCACCACAAATAAGCAATAGAAAGCTGTTTTATCTTTCTTTCAAAAGATGTTTTCTGCTGTCTGTATTAATTGGCATTTGAGATCATGGGCTGTCACTTTTACATTTTGCGAAGGAAAAAATATGTATTACAGCTATTGTTATTATTAATATAGAGTCTGACTTTTCTTATGGAGATTAATTTGAAATGACACTATGGAACTTGACAGCTCTTGTTGGTTATTTTAATTTACTAGTCAATTTTGCATGCTATTGGCATGGGAACATGGTCTCAGGCAACAGTTTTGTTCTATTGGTTATTATTCTAAATGAAATAAATATTGAAGCAAACAGTAAGCCTAACTAAAGACTAAATTACTATGCAAGATAAATCTCAGTAAACAATTATTGAAGAGAAATGTGGCGATACACATAATAAATGATGGAATACTCATCTGATAAACACTTTATGCTGGATGACAGACTAAGGTGCACACAAATTCATGGCATTTTATCAGAAATTTTGAGGTTTTCATATACTGGCTTTGGAGTGCGTGTTATTCCTTTCTATAATTCAGTCATTTCAGGTCATTTTAATATCCCTTTTCCCATTTTGTTATTTTTAGGCAGTTAAAGATGTTTATGAGCAAACCATGACTGGGTCAGCCTTACATGTATTAAAATGTCATACTGAATGGAAAATTGAATCTTCTGTACATCAGATTTTTTTTTCTTCAGCAAAAACACAAGAATGCTACTAAAACCACCTGAAAATCAACCAGATTTAGTAACTTGTCCAGGTCTGGATCAGAAAGGAAGCACATTGTTGTAGTTAATTCTATGAATTGTTAGTTAAGTTGTTAAACTAGGACTTGATTCTAAAAAATATCGATTTTCCCCTCAAAATAAATATAAAAGATAGAATATATCTCCTGTGACCCTGCAAGTGGATATACTAAAATGGTGACTTTTAAATTAATGCTCTGCAGCCTTGGATATCAGTAGATAATAAAGAAACTGTGGAAATATGTCCTACATGAACATGTTTCAGCTGGTTGTTAAACCACAGGGAAAAGGATTCTTTTTGCCTCAGGTTTATTTTAGTCTCTGTAGTATGCATCAGTCTGACTCCAAAGGAGTTTTGTTAGGGCTCTGTGTGTTGGTCATGACTTTTCCATCTTACTTTTGTTTTCCATCTTACTTTTTTTGTTTCATCTGCTGATCTCTTATTGGGTTTTAGGGACTATTTCTTTGTGTGCATGCATTACAATAGAGCTTTATTTGGTCAGCATGAGCCAAATTCCCCCTCCCTCTCCTTCCTTTTTCTTCCACAGGTAGAATGACTTGGAGAGAAGAAAAAAAACCCCATAAAAATAGAGGACAGATCTGACCATTTTCTAGACTTTGCAGACCTCACACTTCAAGCCCATAATCACCCCAGAACTTCCAGAAACAGGTTTCCAGAAAATGACTGCTGTCTCAATTCTGCTTCTGTGTCCTCGCTCTTCCTTATTCCTGGTCACTACACTCTGTCTGGCCTGGTCTGGCAAGTGATTTTCAAGTACCTTTTGCTGCAGGTCCTAAAATGAAAAAAATTATAATCTGATGATAAGCCAGATTCCCTAGAATTTAATTTTCTTTGCATGTAGAAACGCTCCTCTATGAAGGCATTTCCTCATTTGAGAGAAGGAGGGTCTTGTGTACAGAATGGCCTCCTCTGTCTGTTTTGATTCACAATGGGATGTGTCTGCCTTTTATATGTTAGAAGGCAGCTTTCTTCTTATTCCTGTAAGCTCTTTGTTAAGACTACTCCATTTATCACTTATATGAAAATCTGCTGAAATTTCTCATCCTACCAGTTATCAATGAAGTTTAGATAATCCAACATCATGAAATTTTATTTTCTTAGTTGTACTGGATCTGGTTTGCTAACATTGGGTACCACAAAGGGCTGTGATGTGTGAACCTTCACTAGCCACCTGACACCCATCTGGTTTTCTCTGGCTCCCTCCTCCACAGGACAGGAGATGAAAATACTATGAATGTGCTCATGTTTGAGATAACAACAGGGAGACCACTCATCAGTTACTGTCACGGCAAAACAGGCTTGACTTTGGTAATTTTTTTAAATTTTTTTTTTTTTTTTTTCCAGTTAATAACAGATGTGGATGGTTTAGAAATCAGAACAAAAGTAAAAGCGTCTTCCTACCACCCAGTTCTTTCCAGGCTCGGCTTCACTCCTACCTTTACTTCTACCTCTTTCCCTCAAGTGACACAGGGTGATGGGGTACCATGGGATAGAGTTGTACAGCTCTTATGGAATGGACTGCTCTCAAAGAGCCTCAGACCATACCAGAAAACCTGCTCCTATATGGGCCTCTTTCCATGGGCCCCCATTCCTGCCCGGCGTCACCTCCAGCGTGGCACTTCTCAAGCTGCAGTCTCAGGTCACTTCCATCTACTCCAGTGTGGGATCCTCCACAAGCCTCACTCAGTCTTGATACCTCCTCAGCCATGGACCTCCATGGATTGCAAGGGCACAGCTGCTTCATCATGGTCTGCACCATGGGCTGCAGGGGAACCTCAGCTCTGGCGCCTAGAGCACTTCATCCGTCTCCTTCTGCACTGACCCTGGTGTCTCCAGGGATATTTCTCCCACATATTTCTCACTCCTTTCACAGCTGCCACACCACATAGTTACCCTTTCTTAAGTATGTTATACTGTGCTCAACTTTAGCTAGTAGTGGGTCCACCTGGGAGCTGTCTGAGCTGGCTCTGTCTAACTGGTGCCTTCTTATAGAACTCACCTCTCCAGCGCCCACTACCAAAACCTTACCACCTACTCCCAATAAAAGAGGTTCATTAAACCCAAATGTAATTATGGCCTGTAGTGAATTCATTTAAAGATAGAGGAGAGTAGGAAGAATGTTGAGCTTCTGACAGGATTGTGGCAAAAGAATGTCAGTTTATAGTAAAAGCCTAAAAGCTGACAATGTAAAGAAATATAACTGCTAAGAAAATTGTTAATAATATAACTAAGTTGTTTTCTATGAGTTTCACTGAGCCAATATTTTTGCTGTTCTTGTTAGCACATATTTTCTCTACTGACTGCCCTACAATGATGACTGAAGCTCATGAACATGAGTTGTGATTTCAAGGTACTAAGGATGAAACTCATGTGCAAGTGAGGCATTGTGGAACATAATGAGGGCTTTGCTATGGGGCAGTCATCATACTCGCTTCTGGAGAGGGGTCAAAGACTCTTTTTTTTGTATGAAATCAGTATTAAATACCTGGAGCGTTTATAATTTCCCTTTTCAGATCCATCATGTTTGCATTTATATTGATTTAATTAATGAAGTTTTCTGAATTCTGGGGAGAAATATATACATTTCTTCTGCTGCTAAACAAAATGTAAATAAACTTTCTTAGACAACTCCCCTCACAGTATGGTGTTAATAAGAAAACATTGCCCAAGAGTTAAGTGTGCTATTTCATATTAAAAATGTTTGTCTTAAAAGAATAATAAATATTTTAGTTCTGTACTGCAAAATGTTATTTCTCTCTCTCTCTTTTTTGTTTTTTAATTTGCTTCTCTATACTTTCTTAATGGATTTACTAACAAAAACTCTGCTGAGAATTATATAAAATCCCTTTCTTGATGCTCATTAGAACAATTCATTGAATATTAAACATACCAGGTAGCCAAGTGTTTTGGTATCTACTGTACAACTAGTTAAATCCTAAACAGTCCCAAACAGGTCACAGGCCTCAGTTAAAGGATGTTTGTTTGTAATAAAAGCTCTCCTGCACCTGGCTTTGTGCTTTGCAAGAAACTGTTTTTCTCCAGGGTACAATTACATCAAGATTTTTTTTTTTTTTCAGCCAGCAAGAAGAAAGGATAATGGGCAAAACTCAAATTACAACAAATATTTGGTCTAGAGTTTGGCTCTGCAATCTATTGGATATTAAGCATAAGAGTTTGAAATCCCATGAGAACAATAGTGGATATTTTAAAAGGCTTTAATTTAGACTAAACTTCCTTTCATTTTTCAGTTCATATCAGTGGCTTTAAGTCAGGAGCCTGAACAATGCTTCAACTAAATTTCCCATTCCACTAAAAAAAAAGATAATGTTTTCCTTAGTGAAGGTTAATATTACTAATGGTCCTTATTCTATAGAAGGGATTTAGAAAGCTAATTTGAGTTAACTGGGAGTTATTCTTTATATTTCTAATTGATTAAAGCATGTTCTTTTCTATGTCAATGCTCTGTTTTGTATGGTTGTTGTGGTTTAACCCCAGCCAGCAGCCAAGTCCCACACAGCTGCTCACTCACTTCCCCACCAGCAGGATCAGGGAGAGAATCAGAACAGTAAAAGCCAGAAAATTCCTGGATTGAGAAAAAAACATTTTAATAGAGAAAGCAAAAGCCGCGCATTGAAGCAAAGCAAAACAAGGAATGCATTCACTGCTTCCTGTGGGCAGACAGGTGTTTGGGCATCTCCAGTAGAGCGGGGCTCCATCACGTGTAACAGTTACTTGGAAAGACAAATACCATCACTCCAAACAGTCTCCCTCCTCCTTCTCCCCACCTTTTTTTTCATACCAAGCATGATGCCATATTGTTTGAAATATCCTTTTGGTCAGTTGGAGTCACCTGTTCTGGCTGTGTCTCCTTCCAACATCCCATGCACCCTCAGCCTCCTTGCCAGAGTGGTAGTACAAAAAAGTAGAAAAGGCCTTGGCTCTGTGTACGCAGTGCTCAGCAATAACAAAAACATCCCTATATTATAAACACTGTGTTTAGCACAAATCCAAAACATTGCCCCAAAACAGCCACTGCGAATAAAATTAGTGCTACCACAGCCAGCGCCAGCACAAGCACAATGATTCCTCCAGCTGCATGAGGCACGTGTAACAGAAAACACACTCCCATACATGCATGTTCCGGAAAGACAGACTTCAAGAAAAAAGACAGAATATCTTGGAAAATGCTAGCAAGTTATAGTTGCAAATTAAACACAATATTGAAATATAATCTAGACTTATTATTCCAGAAAGTTATCAGTAATGACACTGAAATTATATTTCAGCAACAAACCCTTTTGAGAACATTGCCCAAAAAATCTATTGTCACCTTAAGGAATTGTAGGAAAGAAACTGCCATTTCACTAACAAGTCCATACAAAAACCCCTGTATAAAACTGATACCAGAATCAGGGTCTTTCTTTATGGAAAGACTGTCATCTAATGCACTGTAAGACTATGCTTGAGTGTGTGTTGGTCTCGACAGGACAGGTCAAATTTCACAAAGGTGAAGTGGTGCCCTGTTCCACATCCCAGCTTTTTGGAGTCTCCTGGGGCACACCTGGAGCAGGTTTCAGTCACTGGCACACTGGGAGCACCGCTCCACACCACACCCCTTGGAGCCCCTGACCCAGCCCCAGAATGGCTGGCACAGCAGAAATGTGCCTGGGTGGGTGGTGGGGTGGCCACAGAAGGGCCAAAGCAAAGAAAACCAGTGACATGTGCTTTCCATATGTTTGGACCCTGCCAAGTTCTGGGCTCCTTGTAGCTCAATCTGAGCTGGACCTAGAGGTGGTAGATATAAGTCTCTCTTTCCCTCTCTTTCTCTCTTTAGTCCTTCTCCTAATCTCCTTTCTTAATATCTTGGGTAACTTAAAACTGGTTGGGTTAAATTTCGCTAAGTTTTATGGGTTAGCATGTGCTAAGTCATTGCTTTGTGGAATGCTTTATTTTTTTGAGTATTGCCCTTTAAACTTTTGCCAAGTTCCCTTATTTTCTAATGTTTACCAGTACAACTGTGGTTTTGACCTCCTGAGAAAATGTGTGTGGTGTCTTCTCCCTTGTGCTATCTCAAGGTATTAAAAGAACGGAAGGACCTCTTGAAAAATTTGGCAGGCGAATTTTTGGAGCCTTGTATATTTTTAAAGTAAACCCCCTTCAATGAGATAATAGCTCATAGCCTGGGATCTTACAGCTAGACATCACCTCTTTTCCATAATATTAATTTTCTGCTTTTGGAGTGCACTGTTCCAAGAATGAGAGAAGGAATGGATTTGAGTGAGAGATGACATTAAATAAGCAGACATTGATCAGTCATATGTTAGTTATTGTGTAATATGAGACATCTAAAATATTAATAGGTTTATAGAAATGCTGTTTTTAACACCATCAAATTGTTTTCGTAATTCCAGGAATGATAGACCATGTCTTCTATACTATTACAAAAACGGAGCATGGTTTAAGTCCCTCCCTGCTGCAGGAATAAAGTAAAGGTTTGGCTACAAACTGTAAAAATTCAATATGCTAGAGGTAGTAAGCCATGAATTTGACAGCATAAAGTGTATGTTTAATTGTGCCTGCCTTTTTCAATGGTTTTCTTTTCATTTACCTGACACTGGTCTTTGGCCATTAAAGAGGTTCCATTGTTCTGCTGCTCTTGTGAATGCTGGGAACAAGCTGTTTCTTTCTTCACTTTTCCTTGATGTTCTCCTGTCTTCTATCCTTTGAATCTTTACTCTTTCCTGCACTTACCGTGTCCTAACCTTTCCTTTCCTCAGTACTTCAGACAATTGAGATTACCCTGCAAGAAAGAAAGGGGCAAATAGTTTCTGAAAGATATGACTATAGGGAGTCATCATGTTTTAGATTTTGAACATTACAATAAATGTAACAAAGACTTTATGTAGACAGAGTCTACTGATATCCATGCACAACACAGAGAATCTCTAGTTCTATTTTTGTCTGGAATCTCTATTCTAAGTTATTTAAATGAGGACTTGTTTGTTTTTAAACTTTTTCTTTATGAAATACTAATGTTTGAATGGACAAATGATTCTCTTCTAACTCTGAATTCCCTTGGGTTTATGTGATTTTAAGATAGAGTCTAATTTCTTTTCATGTAAGTTAAATACTTGAAGTTTAAGGATATGATTTTAATATAAAGCATTAAAAAAAAAAAAAAAAAAAAAAAAAAAAGAGGGAGAGAGGGTTTCCTTTTATATAGACCCAAGCAGAAGAGTGTTCTACTTTCCATTCAATAACAGTGCTTGGACTATATCAAATGCAGTTTTAAAAGTGAGGTCATGATGCTATGATTCAGAATTTGTCAGATGTAAAGCCATAAGGGATTTTTAGAAGATGAAAAGACTAGACTTCTGATGTGACCTGATGCAGTCGAGTAACTCCCAAAGTCACAAGTCAGTTTCTGACTATAAAAGAGACATCTGATCAGATTGTCATGCTTTATGTTTAATGGAGTGTTACAAGGACTTTGACACAAACCATTACCCACTATTTACTTATTCAAAGCAGAAACCTACTGGAAAATTGAACGAAATTATCCATACTTTAACAGCTTTGAGCAGATTGCAGTATGATCAAAAATTCTAAAACAAGCCCCTTTGAGAACACTGGCATTAAATGCTCTTGAATTCTTGTATTGTACTTTATGTTTTACTAACTAATTTTTAACCTCAGGATGTTAAATAGAAATGTTGCCAATATTGCAATTTATATCTGCAATTTATATCGGCCATGTTACAGAAAGATCTTTATTGACTAGATTCAAATGATAATCTGTTGTGAACCTGTTATCCTTTCACAACTTGCTACTCATGAAACAATGCTATGCTAGTCAATTTATTTACTATTTACAGTACCTTTGGGAACCAAAGCCATTGTAAAAATTACTAGCAATAACTTCTGTCTTTGATGTTGTTAGGAATTTGAATTTTCAACTAAAGAGGATGCTCAGAGAAATCTTGGTCACATCAAACTGTACAGAGGAAAGATGCTATTGAATAATTGCTTCAAAGCCTATTGGTTGCTATTCAGAAACAGAGAGCTGGTATAATCATATTGCTTGTCCAGAGAGGGATGCTATGAAATAAACAGTGCAGCAAGGCATGATACCTCTTTCGCAAATCCACAGTTATTACACATTGAGAGCGTGTGTGACTAGTGTGCATCAGTTCTGAACTCGGAAAACTAAATGATTTGAAGGCTCTATGAGAGTAGTATAGATGTAAGGAAGAAGAATGAAAAAAATATTTGAAACACTTTTTTTTATTTCCCCCTGCAGAATTGGCCAGGGTTTGTATAATTATTTTCAAATGTGATTATCAGATGCAATACCAAATAACAGTTAAGTAACCTAGCAAGCAGATTATATTTTCATTCAGGACACTTACAATATTATTAAAAAAAAAAAAAAAGAAATAAAAAGTAAAAAAGGAAAGAAAAAGTAAAAAAGGAAAGAAAAAGAAAAAAGAATCCTAAACTTCTGACATGTTTTGGAAATTAGGTAGGTAATGGAAAAGGATCACAAATAGTACAAAGACTCTTCATTTTCCATTGATTAACACAGTGGTACAAATTTTACAGGAGTCAAAGTATTCATTTACATCAGGTTAAATTGCTCCCAAGCATTTCTTGTCTGCAAAGAATTCCAAGTACTTCAGCATATACTTCAAAACCAAGCAGTATAAAATGTTAAGTATTACATATGAAAGAAGGCTTTTGAAAAAAAAAAAAAATTGCAGGGTGAATCAGTTTACTAATATGTATCTTTAGCAAGACTTTTGAAGAATTTTTGTGTAGATTTTATTTCTGATGAATC
This sequence comes from Hafferia zeledoni, assembly GCA_035583235.1. Taxonomy (NCBI): domain Eukaryota; kingdom Metazoa; phylum Chordata; class Aves; order Passeriformes; family Thamnophilidae; genus Hafferia; species Hafferia zeledoni. Next base: position 82,684,542 of record JAWWEV010000001.1, on the reverse strand, counting down.
CTGTAATTGTAGAGATGTTTATCAGTTTAAGCTTGGCTCTACAAGGCAAAGAATCAAATTGTTTTTCACCACCTAGCTGTATTAAGAGGGCCTGGAGGTCAATCTTATCAGCAAAAGATCTATCTGTGTCAGGGTAAGAAAGTTGACTGGAAAATATTTCTGTGAAGATATTATAAGTAGTTGTCAAGAACCATTTTCAAATGAGGAGTTTTACATACATTTCAATAGTTTACTATTGAAAAGCTTGTATACTTTCCAATATTTTAACTATATGTGGATATTCATGAAAGGATATGCACAGCATCACGCTTTTTTGAGGTAAAATGGCAGCTTTGTTATCATTTGTAAATCTGAAAACACGTATCTTCAGACATCCTTTTCACAAGAGCAGTATTTGGACAGTATTTTAAATGAACTCCAGTCCCTTCAGACAGATTTCTTTGGGAGTTCTATTAAAACTGGTGCCCCCCAAAAGAATTTGCTCATTAGACGAACTAAGTAAAAATAATTGAACATCTCATAATGTGTAGGATCATTGAATAATTTATGTAGGAAGAGACCTCTGGAGGTTAAATCTGACTTTCTGCTCAAAGCAGGTCTGATAATCTTGGATAGCTTAGGGACTGTCACACCAAGGTTTTAATATCTCCAAAGACAGGAATTCCACAACCTTTTTGAGCAACTGAGTACAGTGACCATCCTTGTAGTGAAAACATTTTGTGATATCTGACTGGAATTTCCTATATTTCAGAATGGGTCTGTTACCTCCTGTCCTTACGCTATCTCCTTTGAGTGTCCTTGTCTTCCTTCTGTTGTCTTGTTAGGTAGTCACAGATAGCAATAACATTTCCTTTAATATTCCTTTCCCCAGGTTTCCCAAATTGTGTTCTCTCTATCTCTTGTCTGCTGTGTGCTGCACCCCTCTACCAACTGGTTACTGGTTTTACCGCCATCTTCTTAAGGTTGCTCTTCTGCTGGGGAGCCTAGAACCAGACAGAATCCTCCCAGTAGAGGTTCACAAGTGTAGGGGAGGGGAGAATAATTTCACTCAATCTCCTGGCTGTACGCTGTATCACCGAATCACAGAATATTCTGAACTGGAAGGGAGCCACAAGTATCACTGAGTACAACTACAACTTGTCGGTGAATGGCCCCTACAGGGATCAAACTCACAACCTTGGCATTAGTGGCACTGTGTTCTGTAAATGCAGCACAGAAGGCTCACTGCTTACCCATGCTCAGCTTGTACAGTAGCACCTCTGAGTTCTTTGGTGCAAAACTGCTCCCCAGCAAGTCTGCCCCAAGTCTATGCTGTGATGTTGGTTACTCCATCCCAGGTGCAGGACTTTGCATTTGCCTTGATTGAAGTTGAAGGGCAGCACTACTATTCCAGCCTTTGACTACTCTCCCAAGTTTGTTATCCCTTGGGAAGATGCTAAATGTGTACTCCATCCCCTTGTTCAGATTGTTAGTAAAGCTATTAGACAAAATAGCCTCTAGTATCAATTTCTGAAAGTTGTCACTAGTAACTAGCTACTTGCTGGACCTACGTCACTGATCACAATCCCTAGAGCCTGGTAGTTCAGTCAATTTTCCACTTGCTTGATTCATTCACTTAATGAGACCAGATATTACTAATTTGACCATAGACAGACGTGTTATGGGACACAGTGTCAAAGGCCTTACTAAATCAGAGCATGCAGCAGCCATTGCTCTTCCCTTGTCCAAAGCACTAATCAAGCCATTTTAGGTGGCAACGAGGTTGGTCAGGTCTAATTTACCCTTCATTAAGTCTTTCTGACTGTTCCAAGCCACCTTCTTGTCTTCCATGTGTTTGGAGATTGTTTCCAGGAACATTTGGTCAAAAATTTTCCCAGGAACTAAGCATGAGTTAAGGCTAATTGGTTGTAGTTTCTAGGTCCTCCTTCTTGCCCTTGTGTTACTGGGCAATACTAATGTTAATGAATGGAAATTATTTTGGTGTTGGAATGGTAACAGTGAGTTCTAATGGCAATGGAATTCTTTTACCATCTGAATGAAACTACTGCAAGAATTTTCTTATGAGAGGAAGTTCTAATAGATGAAACTCTATTATAAAAGAGTATCTTACATGAAAAACCTCCATCTCTTCTTACAACAATGCAACTCTAAACCCTATAGATGTATCAAAACTAGTTGTGGAGGTTAGACTACAAAGATTGGTGAGTTTTTGTATCACAGGACTGGCTCATAATGGTTTAGTGAACTACATTCACTTCAGTTTGGTATTTTATATAAAATGATTATATATTTCATATATAAATGATTATAGAGATTTTATAAATAAATTATTTTTTCTGAGTGTGAAATTGAAGTAAGGAAGCAGAGTGAAAGGGGAAATAGTGGGATTAAAAGGTCCCTTGGAGAAAGGTAACCTAAGAAAACTTATAAATGAAGTATTTTTTTAGTAAAATGTCTGTATTTTCTTGAAATACAGAGCATGGAAGCTCTGCCTAACCTATGCAGAGAACTGCCTCTAAATAATTAGACAATTTCTATGAAAGAAGGCTGAGAAAGGAGGAACAATAACTCATATCGAGTGAAAAACCTTATGATAAAAATGATTTAGCTGTTAATTGTAAGATACTGATAACTAATAACAGAAACAAAACTCAAGGCTAGCTTGCATACCACAATGGTTTTAGTTTTTCTCAGTTTTAAGAAAATATTGATTGCAGTGCATGTTTGCAGAGTGAACAAAACTGATTGCTCTGCTTCCAGCAACTCATTTGAAACATGTTCAGTAAATGTATAGCTGTCACTGTGAATATATCTTGCATTCCGATCAGAACCTGAGGCAGGGAAAATTCCCTCTCATATTAAGGCTTATTGGCATAGCCCATCGTTTTCAGTACTTAGGACTGAAATTACTGTCCTAAGAGAAACCACTGAAAAGATAATTGTTCAATAGACCAGTCAACCTATAATATGTGAGGAATGTACTTCTAAAATTAATTTTACTGTGTCTTATTAAGTAGTTATCCTTTCATGAGAGGGCTGTTTGAAACTCACTTAACTTACTCCTCATTTATATGATGAAAAATAGGAACATGTAGGAATTTGTAAATCTGTTGAAGGGCAACTGGTACTGCTGTAAAAGTATAGCTGAGAAACATAACAGTGACAGTACCCTTCAATGGCAATTGAGTAAAATAATAAAACCTCTGTAGATCTCTGAAAATGCTATTGATGAATCAGATGGTGTTTTTATGCTTTATGTCCCCATTTGAAAATATTTTGAAAAATGCAGAGAATATAGACATAATTTAAGTGAATAATGCCTGAAAACAGGGGAACGAATTCAACACATGTAAGTGAATGAAACAAAAATGAATACATGACATTTCTCTTGTCTACTGCTAACTTCCCATCAACAAAATGTCAGATTTTAAAGAGATCTTAGCTTAAGAGACTGAAAACATAACAAGAACTTAAAGACTAGCAAATCCAAACTAAAGGAACTCTACTAAAAAAAAAAAAAAAAAAAAAAAAAGACAAATCAAACTAATAAAGATAAAAAAAAAAGATGAAAATAATAAGAATGTATGATCATTAAGTGAAAGTATGATGGAGAATGCCAAAGTTTTTTTTAGTTACATAGCCAGCTTCTTTAGTTTTCAATTTAACCCTAGAAGGAGAATGCATTTAACTCAAGCTTAGTCCATGGGGTGCCATATAGAATAACACAGATAAACCAACAATCCCAGTGTATGTACCAGGCTTCTTGTCCAATTTTCAAGGCAAGACATGGAGGCAAAAAAAAATGGAACAAAATTGAAATTTGTTTGGAAAACAGGCATTGTTAGGCTAACTTAGTGTACTAAATATATTTTTTTTTTCCCCTTTTAGAGAGGAGAAATAAAAGGGATCTTGCCAATCTACATAGAGAACCACAGAAGCATAGAACAAATGAGCATGGAAAGGACCTCCAGCATCATCTGGTCCAAACCCAGATGATCTAGTTTAGAGGAGGTTTTTCAAAGACTTTGGTGCAATGTTCAATAAAATCTCACTTAGAGGAGATGGAGAGGACAAAGTCTGACACTTAACTGTAAGGTAAATATGGATCTTACTATAGAGATCGTAAGAATAGGTGATGATGAAGAGGAAAATCAAAGATGGGAGAGACATTCCACCAGGATGAACCAGAGGACCAATATTATCAAATATCTTATCTCATGATAGAGTGATAATGAAATTTGACCATGAAACAAAGTTCAGCAGCATCATGAATAAATGAAATAGTGTATGCCCTTGCTGAATGAAGTGATGGAATGCATTTAATAGCACAGAAAGTACATGGTGAGATATCCTGGGACTAATAAAAGAATTTTACAATGAATTGTAAATCGTTTGCAAATGTATAAAGATAATTCTGAATACACAGGACTGGGAGCCACCTATATTATGCAGCTGTGAAAAGTGTTAAAAATGGTGCAAGCTGCTGTGTGATATTTGCTGATGACTTAGTAGATGGAGAAGTCTGACTTTTAAGTAGCTGCCACACCAGATAATATTTTCATCCTATGTATGTGTTGGGGCCATTGGTGATGCATTTGATTGAGGAGAGGGAAAGCACAATGCATAAAACAAAATTCCTGATTGAGCATTAGAGCTGTTAAAATTGTTCTTGTGACACATTGTCTAGATACTTTTCACAAAGCATATGCTATTGAAGGATCTGGGAAACTACTCCCTTGGTGGAGTAAAGATTCTAAAAAAAACCTGATCTGTGGCAAACGCTCTGTCCTAAAGGGGTGAAAATGTGTACTGCAGAAATTCTATTAGTGACTCAGTGATCAGACATTACAGAGAAGATGAAAGCTATTATTTTTTTCTGCAGCTGTGCTGCCTACACATTAAATGGACTTTTTGTACAGTTAGAAAAAAAATTCAACTTTTGTTAGAGCTGGAGCAAGTTTAATTTCAGTTTATATAAAGAATTCCTGAAGTAATAATGGAGCATACTCGTTCTTGATCGATATTTAGATGCCCACCCCTGGAAGTTAGTAGAAAGAAACGTGTCTTGCCACAGTGGAGTTGTCTTTTCCCTAATCACAATATGACATCAGAATTGTTTGTCATGATGGCTCAAATAAAAGTGTGGTAAATTTACAATAGCATCCTCAGGATGAATAACTGTTTGTAGCTGCAAGGATTTGAATTTCAAAGAATTTCACTTCATACTGGATCATACCAAGTACTGAAATGTTCTTGATAAGGGCAATTTTTTTTGATTATGTAAAACTAATTAAAAAAATGAAATAAATGTCCAATCTATATGTTGTCTCAAACTACTCATATGCTCAGAGGTCAACAACTGTAAGGTAAGATAGTGAGTAGAAAAATAGCACAGGAAAGGTTTCACAAAAACATCCGCAAAAGGCATTTAAATGTGATTAGAATAGCTGCTCTATTGGTACGTGAGAGATTTCTTCAGGAATAATGAAGAGCTTGTGAGATATGATCAAGCTTAATATGGATTGTACTTAAACCTGTGGGGCTGTATCAGATTTCTCTGCAATGAGTAGCAGTGAATTAAACAAATCTTTGCAGAGTGGAATGGCTGTGCACTGTATTCAAAAGAATTTGCTCACGTTAGACACTGGCAAATGTAATTATAAAAATATCCCAACAGAAAGCAGAGGATATGCATAGATCACAGAATCAGTTGTATAGAAGGCAAAAGAGCAGATAAGTGGGATAACAAAACCAGTTGGGAACACAGACTGCTTGTACAGCTTCATCTAGGAATGTTTCCACCTTAGACCTTCTGCTTTTTCACTGAGTGTGGCTTAATCACATGGAAGTGTTTGGCCCAGTGATGTCAATACATGCTGCCTCTGGCAGCAGACTGGCTCTGCTCTGAACTGGAGGGAAAGATGCCTCATCCCGCTCCCTGCTACCTGGGATTTTTCTTGGACTTCTTTCAGCTAAACACTGAGCAGCTCTGGTCCTATTTAGCCTTTGTGATCTGAGAAGATCACAGCCTGAAGTGGTTCAGGTCCCAGAGTAAATAAATGTATGGCAACAGTGTGAAAGCTGACAGCAAACATTTCCGGCAGATTCTCTTAGTGGTCTCTTTGATCAATAAAACCAAAATATGTACATAAACTCCCTGAAAATATCTCTCTTGCCCCCAAAAGACTTCTTTCCTCAAAAATGCCCTCTATCACAAATTTGAAGAAACTGCTGCAGGTATTAATACCACTAAAACAAACAAACTAAAATCCCAACCCAACCTTCTGTCCCCTGCAAAATCACAACCAAACCAAACAAAAAACCACAAGAAAACAAAAGCCCCGGAAAAGCAGAAATCCTGCTAAATGAGGAAAGACCATTTTCCGGAGTGCAAGATGTGAAACTATTGCATAGTTCTGCAACAGATAAGAAAATCTCAGATGTGAATATATCTCCAAGGATTATACTTGCTGTTGAGGGGAACTAACAGTACTGATGAGCAATGATTAGAAGAGCACTACTGAGTTCAGTTACCCTTTCCTGAGAATGAAAACTAGAGTAAAACTCTTAGGACTCATAAATAATTAATTTTTATAGAAGAGTGGTTTGGTTTTAAAATTAAATCCACAAAGCTGAAATACTATTAATAAGTGAAATTGCTATCTGCCTTCCAGAAATGAGTGGACATTTTCTGTTGGGACATGTTCTAAGTCAGGAAGCTCAGATTCACTGAATCAAAACGAGTTGATGTCAAGAAAACATTTGTCAAAACTTGGCTGATTTCTGATGGGGAAAAAAATATCCTGGCTTCCTGCCAACCTGCCTGATTGCCTCCATCTCTGTATAGTTTCTTTCCCTGACATGGAATTTTGGAGTTAGACCTCTGTATGTGCCTGTTCTCTTGTATTTAATAGCATCAGCCCCTCCTCTGCCATTTCAGTTTCAAGGCTTGCCATTGATGAAAGCTGAGTGCTCAGGTAGCAAATAATCCAGAAAAGCAGTCAGTCAAGGAGATTTGCTCTCAGCAATCTGGCAGTCAAAGCACCTGAGCGTTTATTGAATGGGGAGCCAGAGAGCCTTCAGAATTAATAGGGAGATCAAGAAACCAGAAATCCAGGTTGTGAATTACCAGTAGTCCCAAACCCATTGCTCTTAATAGACCACTTCTGTACAGCAGGTGTGGAAAACCTGCAAGTTTAAAAACCTCTTTGCACTATAATGTGAGACCCCTCAGTTGCCTGTCTTAGACTTCTAGGCAACTTCTAAGCTTCAGAAGCAAAATTTTTAGAAAAAAAACCCCCACCATTTAATCTGTGATTCATGCTAAAATCATAAGCACTGTCTGTTAAGGAATACAGTAAAAGGTGGTGTTTGTTGTGGGAATCGCTGTGATGTTGCAAACCCATGATTCACTAAGAATTAAAAGCAGTGCCTGAATTCATAGGAGCATGAGAAGTCACTTTAGAGAAATGCATTATAGTCTATTTCTATGAACATATAAATCTATCTTATACCAATTTGAGAGTAAACAGTGAAATAGAAAGCTTATTTTGCTTTAACTCTTATATCTTTGGCTGATAGTGGATGCTAATCTTCCCCAGTATAACTGTATGAAGGCCTCTTCAGTGGTAAAATTTAAAGACCAATATTTAAAAAAAAAAAATTATTGGCTCTGAATTTTTGCATATCTTTATTTTATCTTTCAGTAGAGTGACTAATATTTAAGGAAATCTATCTAAATGACAATTCCACCACTATCATTAAGAAGAACTTGATCAAAGTTTGTAGACTGAATTTGGATGGTATTATGGAAAAAGCAATTTTTCAAAACTGGAGCATGATCTTACTTATCCAATCTTTGTTAATCAAAATATCCAGTATCAGGACTTACTTTCTATCTAACAAAACTAACAATATATGTGGTAGTATGTAAATAGTATTTTGTCATATCACAGTCAAGTAGACCCTAAACCCTTGCTCTAGACATGGACATGTGCCTGACTAGTGGATATAGGTTAACAGCCCTAGTCCTGTACAGCAGAAGACAAGGGATGAAAAAACTTTACTGTGAATGTGAGGGAAGTCAGAATTGTTCAATCTAAATTGAATTTTTGCTGCTGTTTTACCTCTACTCTTCTAAGCTCAAAACCACCCAGTATTTCATGTGCTTAGCCCAGTTTAAAAGCTTCCTCTTATTTGTAGTGTGCTTATATTCTATGTCGTTATATGCAGCTATTGCTTTAGCAGAAAATCAGCCAAGAAGAGTCTAGGAATGGCTGAAGTTAAAATATTGAAAATCCTGAATAAAATAAAATCTGTTGAAAATGGTGAAACTATGGAGTTAAGAATTATTTGGTATTTATTTTTGTAAGCAAATGTGTGACAGTTTGGCTGTTTTCAGCAGAGACGACACATGTATATAATGAGCTAAAATCTGCCCTTTTTTGGTACACTGACTTTGGAGAAATGTAAAATACCTACTTGGTCTTTTCTCCTTCAAATTGCAAATTTACTAGCTAACAGGGCACAGAAGGGAACATCACCAAGGCTTATGCCATTTAACTTCAGTATTATATTTCAGCAGTGAAACCTCAGTCTGACTGATGAAGTGATTTGGGGATAAGGGACTATTTTTCATAGCAGGCTTTCTTTAGAAGTTTGGAAGCTCCATAAGTGAGGGAGTAGCCTCCCAATCTGTTAACATGTGATCCTTATAGCAATATCTCACAGCTGTGTACATGGCTTCTCCTTGTTTCACAAGAAACCAAGCAAAGAGGCAGAGTTTATTAGCAATTCATTTTGAATAGTTATCTCTCCTGAAAGCACCACCCTGTATAAAAATCTTGCTTCTGGAATGCAATCCTGCCACGACTCAGACTAAAGGAGTTGCCCTAATGACCCTCAGGCAAACCACACTGGACATTGACTCTGTTCAGCCACGTCCCTGTTAATCTTCAAAACCACGCTTGCACAAATTCCCATTGTTGCCTGAAAAGTCCTCTCCTCAGTGTGAGTTTCTGGTTTGCTGAATTACCTGAAATAGACTGTTCAGTGGTCTGGACTTTGTATCTTCCTTCCCATCACAGACTTTCAGTACACGAAACAGTTTTTGGGTATCTCTGTGCAAGGAGCTCTGCGATAAGCTTCCTTTTTACTATTCAGTAAAATACTTTACTGCAAATTGTGCTTACACTGAAGAAATCAAGCATGAGGTACAGTTAGATATTATCAACCTTAGTGTTCAATATAGTATGAGTGGGATAAGCTGTGAGATAAACTATAATGGAAAAGGAGTGAGTAAGGGGTTGTGCATCAGAGAATGATTTCCATTCTCTGTGATCTCTGTGAGAAATAAGCATGGTCTGGAATGACGTTCAAGCTGAAGTCTACATGCAGTATGTGGAAATTTTGCAACTGTTACCACTGAAGATAATAATTTTTAAATGTTTGGTAAGATTAGGATTTTTCAGCACTCACATGTGAAATTTTTAGAAAAACCAAGGTAATAGAAGGTGAAAGAAGTGATGCAGCAGTTGGCACTATTCTTTTAAGTCTGATGTACATGGAAAATTAGGCAGTTAAAAGCCACCTTGACACTCAATCCCGTCACATCCCAGAAGCTAAGCAGGGTCAGCCCCAGTTAGCATTAGCACTTGGATGGGAGACCTCCTGAGAATATCAGGGGCTGTAGGTTCTCGCCCTGAGCACTTCACAGTCACTGTCCAAGCTCTCTTGGCCATGTCAGATGAACCTTAGGAGCAAAGGGTGGGGCTAGTTCTGCTCATGCTGTGCCTCACCTAAAAAATCCACTGTGCAGGTTTGAAGGACACCCCCATGTGGGTAGAGCCCTTCCAAATCTTCATTTGCGAAACTTAGCCATGATGATGACATGGAAAATTAATCAGCCTGAGGTAGGATATAAAACAGTGATTGCAAATAAACTCTTTTTACCCCCCTCAGCAGGTTAACCTTGCAGAACTTTAGATATTCAAACTGAACTACTTATTTAGACTTCCTTCAATAATTCATTTGATTTCTGATGTGATGCATCTTATTCTAAAGGTAGAAATCTGAAATAAGACATATAAATCACATCTGCTGGGAGTCTGTATCTTCCTATTTGACTGTAAAGATGACTCATTTGATTATAAACATCTCAGCTGTAGATGTCTAAAGCTAAATGAGATGAATCACATCCTCTGACTTTAAAATAACGGTCTTTATTCCAAATTACACACTTCAGAATTGAGAATATGGGCATCAACACAAGAACTCAATCATAAATTCCAAATTAACCTCCCATGTTAAAGGAGGCCTTTTCATTGAGTTAAGGTCTTTTCATTGAGTTGATAGCATGCTTCTTATGGTAAAAGGCAAGATGAGACCCTGTGCAGTCATAGCTTCAAGGCTGCATTTAATTCATTACTACAGTTTATGTTGTGTAAAGGCATGAAACACTATGATAAAAAAAGTAAAATACCCATAATTAATATAGGCATATTAAGCTGGCAATATAACCAGTCAGGCTGAACAAGATCATATCTACTCTAATTTACCACTTCCCAACATTCATAATTCCTACTAAATTGCCTTACTATGAAATATTGCTACTTTTCTTGATTAATAATAGGAGTTAAGAGAAAATATGATTTACTGATGTGAAAAAGAACTTGTCTTTGATGAACTAGATTCTTAAAAATCTTTTAGTCCCATTTATGGGATAGAAGTTTTGTTAACAGCTTTTCCTTATGAGGTTTGACAAATGGTGGGTTTGTACGGTAAGAGGAGAAACTGTCTGTGCACCACAGTGAATATGTAGCCTTGTTGTGGGCAGCTGTGCTGCCATACAAAGGGACCTTGATATGCCAGAGAAATTGGCTAAGAGAAAACTTACGAAGGTTTCTCAATTAAGGGAAATGTCAAGTCCTGCACTTGGAAAGGAACAGCTCCACACACCAGTACACACTGACCAGTTGGAAAGCAGCTAGGCAGAAAAAATCCCTGGTGATCCTAGTGATCACCAGTTGAACATAAGCCAACAATGTGACCCTCCTGGGTTGCATTAAACAGACCCTTATCACCAGGTCAAAGGAGGTGATCCTCACCTTTATTTTAGAACTGATGAGGCCACAACTGGAGTGCAGTGTCCTGTTCTGGACTCCCCACTGCAAGAAAGACATGGACATACTGGGAAGAGTCCAATGAAGAGCCATGAAGAAAACTGAGTGGTTGGTGCATCTCTTCTATGAGGGAAGACTGGGAATTTTCATCTTGGAGAAGTCTTTGGTGGATATTATCACAGAATCACAGAATCATTGAGGCTGGAATAGACCATACATCTATAATGATTAGAGCTATTTTTTTTCTAAACTTCTTTCCAGATCCTCTAAATCAAGAGAAAAAAAAAATCTTCAACTTTGATGTCTTTTCTATTTTGTAATTGAAGACTTAAAAACCTATGGCAGATCCTTTACCAGGGCCCCCTGTCCTCTCTGCTCATGGTTTGTTTTTACTTTTAAATCCAGAAAGTTGAGATTCATGTGATAGCATGAATGTTATCTATGACCTTTATGGTCTTTACACAGATCCATGGGTAGAAAAAGACCATTAGGATTCCCATGGCACTTATCATTAAGAGAACTAAGAATTTATAAAGTAGATGATGAATAAATTTCCTGCTAAATAAGTAAGTCTAAGTGCTGTAAATATTTTACTTTCCTGAAATCTAATTCTTTAATCTATATTCTATGCATAAAAGCTGAAAATGAAAAGTAGAAAAAAATACCCAAACCCAAACCCCTTAAAGTCCATAACTTAAAAGGAGGCATTTAACTCCAACTGAAATTAGGTTTCTTTATTGATTTTTGGGACAGGGTTGTGTAATATGTTCTTAGGTCTAATATTAAAAACTACTATGCCCTTAATTGAACCCTCTTAATGCCTTCCTTTTACCTGTTTTTTTAACCTGTTTCAAAACTCTTGAAAGAAAATTAACTACTTTGATAACTGTTTCAGGAAAGAGTCTCCTTCCTTACCATCCCTTACATATAAATTTATGCTGTTCAGTTTGATCAGTAACCAGAGTTTACTGATATATGATTTATGTTTAACATGATATGACCTCTCTTCTGAAGCATGTGTATTTGTGAATATTTGTTTTAATAATACAGGAATCCAGCTTACATCTATATGAAGATTGCTAAACTTCGGTTCTGTGGCAAGCAGGGAAATCGATCAGCTGGATGATGAACCATAAGCAAAGGTGTATGAGGCAATGGAAATGGCATAGAGATTCAGTCTTTCTGAGAACTGTATTGAAAATGTTGTTTCTTCTAAAATTCCCCAAATCACCTTTCCAGCTAATGTCAGCCTGTGGGTGACTATCACTAGCTATGCCTCTCATATATTCTCCCATATCAGGTGACTCTTGGGTACTAGAGCACAGTTCAACTGAGAGGTCTATGCTAATGATTTGGTAACACACAAACACAATTTTTTTACAGTAATTGCCAATAAATATGACTGATTTCCTCAGTGGAAGGTGGAGTAAAAAATTCATCTCTCACCTAGTATGTTAAAGCATACACAGGGAGTTGAACAGAACTTCAAAGTATGGATGGAGGAAAACAACCAGTGCAATTATCCATCTGTTGATAGAAAGACTTGGAAAGTCTGAAACTGCTGAGAGGGCAATTAATGGATAGTTATCTGATTGTTATTATTTCAGGTCTTGATCTTTTCCTCTTCTGTAGGAAGATGTCATTCATAAGTCTCTCATTTCTTTTTTTTTGATTCTCCTGCTACCATTAGGCAATTTCTTTTTTGTTATCCCAAATTTCACTCTATTGACGTCAGAGGATGGCTTGTTTCAGTGGAAATAAACCCTCACCCTTCCAAACAAAAAGTCATTACAGGGTGTGATACAAGAACAAGGTTAGACTATATTACAGCAACATCAAAGGCTAAGATATTTTGGCAAGAGTACTACCTACCTATGCTTGTGAAAACAGTGAGTTCAATTAATGTGATTCAACCAAATGCCACCACGCAAACACACAGCTTGCAACATTTTATGCTATAGGTATGGATATCACTATTTGTGTACAATTTATATTGTAGCGTCACCCAAAATATGCTAAGTATGTAAGACAGGTATATTCTGTTCTCTGGGGGCTTTAGCTCAATTGACAGATACGGCAAAACATTAAAGAGCTAGATCAACAGATGGAGGAAACAGAAGGATGGCAAGAACATAATCATGAAGGGAAGTTCAGGTAATTCTATGACTCTTTGTGCAGACACTTCTCCCTAGTATACATGGTATTTGTAGGCTTTTTATCATGACGGTTAAAAGCTGAGTTTATCAGGACCAAGGCTGTGTTGTTTGTGATGTGAGTCTGAGGGGTTCAGATTATGCTATCTGCTCAAAACCAGACAGTGCAATAGGAAAGGAGATTACAGGGCAGTAAACTAATGAAGACACTGACAAGAGAGGTCCAGCTGCAAGGCTTTGTGTCACAGAAGACACAGTACCCACTTTACTCCAGGTCACCAACATCACAGGGATGTGGCCTAGCCATTGGCTATAGATCCTTTCAGAGGGGCACTTTCCCCCCTCTCTTTCTTTTTTCTCTCTCATTCTGTTGTTCTACTGTTCCTGTATTTGCCAGCCAGAGCCTTTACAGTGATTTATAATTTAAGTTCTTTCTTCTTGACAGTTTCCTTCAATAGTTTAAGCTTTATATTCAAGTACACTTCTCCAGAGGTTTGAAGAGAGTTTCTGTATGCATGTAGGTTACAACATTACTTTTGTTTTCTATTCTCCCCCAAGAGTTATTTAAGTTATTTCTTCCTAGTTCACTTAGGCTTCTAAAATTCCCAGTCTGCCTGAACCCTGGCTTTCTCTGTGGGATGGTATTAAAAGCTGAAAAATATGACACTTGCCTTGGTTCTTCACACTTAATACATGGGATTTCCTTCTGACAGCTATAGGAGTTGAGTAAATGTTATTGTTACTTTTTCCCACTATGAAACCAAAGGCAAAAGTGGTATCTGTCACACCTGAAACACATGAGCCTGAATCAGAATTTTGGAATGCCAGATTTTAAACTCCTACATAAACCCAAGGCATTTACATCTGTTCTGTCTTATGACTTCATTCTGAAGAAGACAAAGACTTGAGGAAATGTCTTGGAGATCCTTTGATTGATCCTTATTTCTTAAGAAACACCCTCTGCTGAGGTAATCTCTGTTTTAAAAAGGAAATGCAATTTAAAAACAACCAGTCCAAGGTATCATGAATAATAATTTGTTGTTCTATTCTTATGCCTTCAGTTTTTAAGAAATAACTTTCAACTTTGTCTTTTCCATAATGCTTTATTTTGCTAATTATGCTCGTTCTTTATGCTTGTCAAAAAGAAGTTATGAGATATCAAGTACTAGTGTTTGCTGCTAAATAACTTTGTAAAACCAAGCTTATGGTTAAGATGATAAGCAGTCATACATATTTAATGTTTAAAACTAAATGCAAAAATAACTGTTTCTCAGGATGAGTGCTAGGAGAGCAAATCTGTCACTTCTGATCTGATGGTTGTCTATATCATTTTTTTTTTGTTTTGTTTCCAGCTCTTTGAAAAACTCTCTGAGGAGCCATCATCAGAGATTTCCTATTTGCTTAGGAATTGATCCAAGTGTAAAAGTTTCCACTGTGTTAGATGTTGATTTCATTAGAGATTCCCTTACAGTGTTTTGCTATGCATTTGTGCAGAGAAGCAAAGCAACAAAACAAAATGCTTCAGGTTTCATATAATTCAGCGGTTGTTTTCTGTTCCATCTGTAGTATGAAATAGGTACAATTTTTGTCCTTCGGGGTTGGACTGCTCCAGTGGGTCTTTCATCGGGTCACAGGTCCTGCCAGAAAACCTGTTCCTGTATTGGCTCTTCTCCATAAAACCCAGTTCAAGCCATGAGTCTTCTCCCAAGTGGGCTCTCCACAGACAGCAGCTTCCTTCAAGGAATATTCACCTCCTCGAGTGTGGGGTTCTCTGTGGGCTGCAGGGGGACAGCCTTTCTCACTGTGGATTGCACCACCACCTGTGAGGGAATCTCTGTTCAGGTGCCTGGAACACCTCCTCCCCGTCCTTTTGCACTGTTTCTGGTGTCTGCAGGGCTGTTTCACTGACATTTTCTCACTCCTCTCTCCCAGCTGCTCTGTGGCAGTTTTTACCCTTTCTGAAATATGTTATCACAGAGGTGCTACCATTGGGCTCAGCCTTGGCCTGGCTTTGATTAGCGGCAGATCCATCCTAGATCAGCTTGAAACTGACTCTGCTGCACAGTGAGGCAGCTGCTACTGCCTTTTCACTGACGCCACTCCTGCAGTCCTCTCCCTTGCCATGTAAACTCAATACAATAACATATCTTCACTATTGTTTTATTACCTGAAAGAGGTGAGATAGGTAAAATCATCCTAAAGGAAAGGTCTGCAGTAATGAAATATTTAAAATTGTAACTTAAGAATTCTGGCCTGTCTTTAAGACTGACAGGAAAGAGATGCACAAATTATGATTTCCCAGAAGTATATAGAAGAGGCTGCTGAAAATTTTTGAACTTATGGGCAACTTCAGAAACTTCCAAATCTAGACTTGTCTAAGGGAATCTTGATTTGGTGGAAAAGTGTTACCCAACTGTAGTACTTGATCCAAGCTTCACTGTCATCCCAGAGGCATTTAGGATCCTTGTTTATCTCATTTGATGGCATTTTACAGTGTTGCTTTGTCAGCAAACTGCTATATATCCTCCTTTGCTTATACTTTATCCTTGCCCTTGACACTGAAAAGGTACAAAGTATCTTGTTTACTGTTATCTATAGCCTTACAGGAAGGCAAAAAGGTACAAATTTCAAAAATAATATACTGATCTTACTGTTGTCTACTACATGAGTATTTATATTTGTGTGTCTTTGTACATACATATACACATACACACACATGGGTTCATAAACATACACATAGGAAAACAGAATCTCATTTTTTGAGGTTGTGTTTTAGAAATATAACACTCTTTATACCTAGATTAAAAAAAAAAAGGGGAAAAAAAAGGATTCTGTTTAAAAAGTCTACCCATGTAGCATTTAGTGTTATTTTGTACATTCCATTTTACAAGGTGACTTTGAAGCAATTTTATTGGACAGAGATTTTACATTTTAAATGCATACGGCTCACAATCAGAAGACACATTTTACATTTTTATGTGGGCACAGAATCCCTAATGTAACAGCTAGTATCATTGGTAAATTATTTCTTTGTGATATATATGCCAGGCTACAGAGATATAAATGCAAAGTGTGTACACATTCTGTTAAAAACATTTTCATTACTGAATGTAAATTGCATTATTTTTCCAATGTTCATTCTTCAGTTTTTATGCAAAGATCAAGCAAATCCAGACTCCTATTTCCCACTATGCCCTTTTAAATTGGACATGTTTTTAAGTGCAGCATTTTGTACTGAAAACTGCTATTCTGGAAGAAATTATGAAGAAAGCATAAGGCATTATTCGAATTTACTGTCAAAGAGCTGGCAATAAAGGTAAAGAATCTTGCTGCTGTGAAATGTTTCTGGGTTGTGTTTGTTAAGGTTTCCCTAAAAGTAGTTAGTTTGCATTAGGTGTGACTATCCCTTCTGTGTTTCTGCACTCACTCTCTCAAAGCCTTTCAACTGTAACTTGTTTGTATCATCGTTCTCTCTGGCAGTATAGTGTGTCTCAAACCTTTTCATATAATAGCTTTTAAGCTGTATTGTACACTTCCAAGACAGACTATACTGAGCATGAAGTACAGGTTCTGTGATGGCGTTTGTGAATGATAGTTCTAGGTTGTCCCCTAGGCCAGCCACCTCTCATGAGGTGTCATGGAGGGTTTTGTGAAGGAATAGGACTGACTTACCTAACTTTCCAGATGGAAGAAAATTTGCACATTGGAGGTATGTCAGTTATACATCATTTAAATTTCCTTCCTTGAGTCATTGTGTTAGCTTGTCACAGCTATTGACAGCTGCTATCTGATCAGTCTGCTAGTGCCAGTAGTATCTTGGCAACCGCACAAAAATAGCTTTTCCCCCTTGTGAGTAAGACCAGTCTGCACTGACAAACTAGAAACACGCTAAAGACAAAATAAATGGATATTTTGGGCCAGATTTTCAGCCTTACATCTGTGCTGCAGATAATTATTATATTTTCCAAAGCTGATGGAGAATTCCTCCAGAATGGAAGAAAACAGCTTCAAGATGTTGTATTTTTCACTGTGCCCTTTTTGTTAGGGTAAGGGCATAAGAGGAGACTGCTCTGTGGGGGAACCCACAGACAGCAGGGTGAGATTTTAGCTGGCTGCTTATGGCTGCCTCCAGATAGGACAAAGCAGTATCTGCTAAGCCTTGGCTGGCTTGGAAGTTTTTCAAGAAAAAGCTGGCAGAGCTCTAGCAGAGGCTCCCTTGTCCTCCTTTTGGGAGATCTTTTATGCTGAGCGGTTCTTTCCTCTCCCTACCTATGTGGTAGCATCACTCTGGCTACTCCCTGGTGGTGGGAGCTGTCCGTGATGGCCTCTCTGCTCCCTCATTTGGATCTTTCTTTTGCAGCATGTTAGTGTGGAACTGCCAGCTGGCAAGTATTCAGGGTGCCCAGCCTATCTGAAGCGTCTGGAAAGATTTAGCCTTCCCTTACATGCTCCATGCAGACAGGGCACACAGTCTGGGAAGTCCAGACCCCAGGATGGTTTCCTGACTAGCCCCCTGTCCCTAAGGAATGAGATGTGTAGCATTGGTTGCTTTATCATAGATTTTCCCATGATTTTCGGACCACCTCAACCCTTCACCTCCTCTAGCTGGGTGAGTGCCATGTCTGCTGTGATCAGGTTATTCCTTTGCCTCCACAAACCAACAATCACACAAGTGGGAACACCCTGAGGCATAGTCCCTACCCAGGCTGGTGTAAGAGATGTATCAGGTATTCTGCTATTGCTGCTTGTATTCCTGGGACCTGTGATCTGGGACTCACTTCTCTGGGTGGGTTTAGATGAAACTGGAAAAGGCCTGGGCTTTCGTGCATTAAGGGAATAAGGTATGACTGAATGTTATAATTTACTGTATGCAATGAATTTATCTTAAAGTTTCCAGCCAATTAACCTTAATTAGGATTTGATTTCATATCATAGTGATTACATGTTACCTAACCCAAGGGAAAGGCACACCTCTATTTTTCTCATGGGATAAGAAAAATAAGTTCTCTGGATTTCTGTGGGAGAGATGAACTACTTTCACACTTCCTCTTTCTCTTTGAGGACTAGGGATATCTAAATATATGAAGATATTTTCAGAAACATCTACATGTAAATCCATTTTTCAAAGCTTACACTTCTTGATAGGACAGTCTTGCTTCAGCCCTGAAACCTCAATTAGGTCTTGCCAGGCATCTTGCTGAGAGCTTGCATGAACATTCCTTATGTTTTGTTAACTCTAATTGAATCTGGATGGCAAACCGAAACTATACATAATATTTTATTCAGCTTATTTTCCCTTTAATTTTAATTCTAATACCTGAGTAACTTCTGTTCCTGAAACTCTGAAGTGTATTTTCTTGACCGTGGACTATTCTCCTTAGAGAGGTTGTAAAAATGTTATCAGCTGATTCATTTGAAATCAGACCAGACCAAACTCTCGGGAGCATACTTTATGGAATTATTGTGCATTTGGGATGGCTAAGGATGACCTGCAGATCTCTCCTATGTCTGCTTTCTACTATTCTTCAATTTCCCATGTTCACTGTTCTATTTTATCGGGCACAGGGAAATATTTCATTTAAAGGTAAAAGAGAGCATTTCTACCTTTTTCTTCTTCTTCTTCTTGTTTTTTTTTCTTTCTTTCTTTTTTTTTTTTTTAATGTTTTGTTCACTTTAGGAAAAATAATTTCATCCGTGTCAAAAAAAGTCTCTTTATTTCCTTCATGTGTTAATTTCTTCAGATCTTAAAAGACTAATTCCTCAATGTGTGGTTTTTCCTTTTGTCTTTTTTCACAGATTTATTCCAAAGCATAAACATTACTATGGATATTAAAATGATTTTGTGCTTTCTTTAATAAAAAGCCAGGATGCATAGAATAATTTTTCACTAATAGATCAGAAGACTGAGGGAAATTGGGTGACGAGAAAACTTATTTCCTGACTGAGGTTATTCATTACCAGTATTGTATAGATAAAAAAATTACTTTACAAAGAGGAATGATTCTGTTTGATGTATTGTTATTTCTCTTTATGCGTATTAGTGTATACATAGCAGTGACCCTTCCAAAACTAAGCAAGCAGAAGAAAACATTTCACATGGTGAGCATAATTCACAAACAAGTGACACTAAATATGATTAGTTTTTAATTTATGTTGATTTTAGTATTATCTGTAATTACTTCCCCAGAGGGCAAAGTTTATCTCAAATTGAGTTCAAATGTAAAAAATGAGGAAAAAGTCAACAAGGAAATTGTGACCCTAGACCTTAGTTCTATTCTTGTTGAAGTCAGCAAAAAGAGATCGGAACTGGATCTTTGTGTTTCAAGAGTATGCCTTTTTCCCAGAGACTGAATAGAGAATATAATAAGGAAATAAACAAATTTTGCCACAAAATGTAAATCTTCAAAGAATATTACCAGATTCTTTCATGTATGTTTTATGCCTGGGCTCATTTAATCCTACGACCTTTGATGTCTAAAAGAACCAGCTACCCCAAGACATGTACCTGCCAAATGTGCTTAGATTAACTTGCACCCAAATATTGCCAACTGGCACACCCATAGTAAAAGCAGCCAGTCCTGTTGAAAAACAACTAGGTGCCAATGCTACTACAGCATTAGAAGATAAGGTTGGAGTTGTGGTCCCAGGACACAGTTCTCTTAAAAAAAAATAAAGATAGATAGATAGATAGATAGATAGATAGATAGATAGATAGATAGATAGACAGACAGACAGACTAAAGTTTATGGGCTACTTCCATTGATGCCATAGTACTCATAGTGTGTATGAAGAGCAAAAATCTCAGAAGCTTCTGTGCTCTTGACAAGTGGATGAGACTTCTAATGGTAAATGCTGGGATTTAGGTTTATGCCTTCCGTTAGTTCAGGCATTAACCACATGGCTAACTTCTTATGCTGAACTTTACCCTTTCTATTTGAATATTTATTTGGTAGTTAAGAGTTCTGTGAAGTATATACACAGATACCATGGCATACGTGTGTTTTCTTTTCTCTCTTTGTTCTGCTAATACGTTCCAGGTCTATTTAAAGGCTACAGTAGGCCCAGTGCAGTGCTAGAGATCATAAGTGTTCTGCATCCACTAAACACCCCTAAAATCAAAATTCATGGTGATTACTGAGCTTGTGTATTTCCAGACACTACTTCTGTTCACAGAAATGTAATGTGGGGTGCAAATAACTAGGTCTAGTTTCTATCTGCAAAACAAAATCTCTTCCAAAGATTAATATATGAATACTGAGATTCAAACTATTGCCTTTAATACATCATATTATTATTTTCTGTGGTTATAAATGCAATTGAGGAACTAAAAGGAAGCATAATAAAAATTTACCATTTAGCTTGTCAGAACACAACTATGGATTTTTTTTTCCCCCAGGTGTGATAAGAAGTGACTTCCAGTTGTGAGAAGTCTATCATGGGTTTTGTCAGGCCAATCACAGACTCTTTTCATCTAAGATTTATTAGTGCAGGTCTGGCATTTGCCCATTGTGCTGTTGTGCTGGCGGTCTGGTATCCAATTTCTAAAATGCCTAAGCTGTTTCTTTTTGTACAAAAAAATATTAGAATAGCCTGTTGATTTGGGGGCTTTGTTTATTTGTTTTTCCCTTGCATTATGCCTTACATGAAACTGGATTATTTCCAAAGGAAAAAGTTTGAGGTTTTTAAGGAATCAATATGTAAATAGGATTTGTTTGCATGTAAGTTCCACATCCAGTAAATTTGAACCATAAACATGTATGTTTGCACCTCTGGATTAGAAGACGCCTTGATTAGTTCACCCAAGGCTATTGACGAACAATACAAATGTTTTGTTTCAGGGTAAAATTCTGGATATAAATCCAAACTTTCCCCAAACACAGAAATACTTTTTTCCCCCTCTCTAGATTCATTGTTACCTCTGGATTAAAGAGTTATTAAATTGGAACAAGTAGGAGAAAAGTTCAGGACATATTCACAGATAGAAAATTTCACTGACACAGATTTGTTGTATACCTGACTTGTAAAAACACTAAGATGATGTTGAGCACAAGCTGGTAGGACCTGTGAAACTCGAGGTACCTCAAGCATCATGCAGAGATCACGGAATCACACAGAATCATTTAGGTTGGAAAAGACCTCTGAGATCATTGAGTCCAACCTATGACCTAACATCACCGTGTTGACTAGACCATACCACTAAGTGCCACATCCAGTCTTTCCTTAAACACCTCCAGGGAAGGTGACTCTACCACCTGCCTGGGCAGCCCATTCCTAATCCAATATCTAATCACCTTTTTTGGGAAGAAATTCTTCCTAATGTCCAGCCTAAACCTCCCCTGATGCAGGTTAAGACTGTCCTCTTGTCCTCTCGCTGGTTGCCTGGGAGAAGAGGCCTACTCCCACCTGGCTACAACATCCTTTCAGCTAGATATAGATTTAGTGTGAGTCTCTGGGGACTTTCACATGGCTTTTCTGCCTCCATAAAACAAGGCAGACCATCCCGTTCTCTAGTGCCACACTGCATAGCTCTGGGTGTGACCTGCTCTATGTGCAAGCAGAGCAAACACATTTCACTGTGCCATTCCACAGACATCTCCTCAGGACCTTCTTTTGCCAAGGACTTCCTTGTATAAGATTAATCCATTTAGTAAATTTGCTCTGCAAAGTTGCTATAACTTGCACATGAGCAAATTCTTTTCCCACTGCCCAAAGTTTCATCTCTAATTTGTAGTTCAGGGAGCAGACACAGTAAGAGGACAGATCCCTTCTTGTTGTAGCAGCTGGATGTTGGACTTTATGGTATTCCTATGGTGCATGTAAGTGAAAAGGAGGATATTTCCTGAAAAGGAACAGGCAGTCAATCTTGAAGCTGGCATGATCCGTGAGACAAGAAGCTGTGCAGGTGTGGAAACATAGAAAGCTCTCTGATGAGCTGCAGTTCTGTGAACCCTCTGTAATGGATTTAGGTATTGATCTTGGAGTATTTATTCATCTTTGGGCTTTCACTGAGCTGTCAGGTTTCATCTGAATTAATGAGTAAAATTTCTGACTAGCAGGGCTATGATTTTTTCATGTGTAAATATAAATACCATGATAATACTTTTTTTGCTCAAGCCCTTCTTTGTACTTTGCTTCCTGCCAGGTTCAGATGAGGATTTGGGAATATTTTTTATTGCTTTTTTATCTTTTTCCTTTTATTTTAAAAAGTATATTAATTCATGCTTAAATCCACAGAAACAAGAGGTCTCTATATAAATGCTCCTAAGGATCTCTAAGTGTTCTCCCCTGTGGCTCACACATTAACACTCAGAGTCCCATGTGACTACACAGGCTACATACTAAAGCAGTGCTCTAGATTTGAGGCCAGATTCTGGCTGGTAGTACATCCGGCTAATCCACAGCCAGTAATATGAGGAAATGTAGAAGTGGGCCACACAGGTTCTGGCTCTTTGAAGTATTACAGAGATGCTGTTTCACAAGTTTTCATGATCATACTATAAAAGAATTTTATACCATAAGGCTTAGAAGCCAGGAAATAAATCTGTAAAAATGTTTATTCATGTACAGCTTTGGAATGGACTGTCCCTTTCACAGATCACTTATTATATGTGAATTTTTTTTGGTCAGTTCATTGCTTTAATTTTCTTTTTTATTTTATTTTTTATTTGTTTGGTTTGTTGTTTTCGATTCTCTTTTTTTAAATAAAGAAAAATAAAAAGGAAGATATAAGAGTTTGGGCAGGAGCATATGGACAAAAGAGACTACACTTTTATTGAATGGAGTAAATTCTGATCATCTGTGTAGGCAGATAATTTGTAGTACAAGCTTACTCTCTGTTGATGCCCATGCAGTTTATCCTATCCCTGTATTTCATGGGGTAGTTTAAGGCACAGCAAAGCAAAAATCCACTGTACGATGCAACTGTAAAGCAGAAACAAATGGCCTTTCCTCAGTTACTTAAAAGCTATTCAGATGGATCTACAAGTACACTGAGCAAGACATACACTGAGCAAGACATAACCAAGTAACTATCAAAACATTATAATTCCCTTAAATGTGACCTTGTCCTTGTACCAAAAAGACGTTTTATATTAGAATGAATTTGATTTGTTACATACGCATCAGTCTTTCTCTTTGTAGTTATTATCTAGTGAAAAGGCAGGTTTTTTCTCCATTTTATGCTAGGATGTTGGCACTTAGAATTTTGTGGGAAATTGTCAAAATGTGATAAATCATTCTTAAAAGCTGAATTTAATCTATGTATTAATTTAATGTCAGCCACATTTATCTTACATTAATACTTCATCCTCAGAATTCAGTTTTGCTACTTACAAGAGGAAAAATAAAGTTAATGAGAAGTAATAATCAAATATTTGGCATTTCCTTTTGTTTTTCCATTATCATTATCTAGAATTTATATTATATCTGTATGATGTGCAATCTAATTACTTAAATTGCTGAAGATATATTCCAGCATTTTGGGGAAGTTGGTGGTGTTCAACCTTGCTTCTCTCCTCATTGTGTTTTATTTACCAAACTGACCATAAAAGTACTGATACTTCTAGACAATTATATTTTACTTATTTGTATACTTAGCCTTGAAGCTACTAATTACTCTAAATAAATAGAACTCTTGTTTTTGGTTTTTTTTTTAATAATAAAATATCTATCTGTAGGTTCAGAAAAGAGACAGAATATTTAAGGAAAATGTAGTATGCATATTATATATACCTGTCCACAACATTGTTCATGAATATACACATATATATACGTACTGATATAATCTAATGCCAGCCTACATAATTCTGCTTTCTTGAACAGTGATGAGATTGAAGATTATGAGATTTCAAACACAGAGAATATTAATTTTCTATAGGTCCAGAAGATGCTTCAGTGTACAGTTGTAGTCATGTGGAAAGTTCCCTTCCAAAGTCATTATTGGTATTATTGGATGAAAGATGCTGTATGCATATTAAAATATTCTGAAAGAAGAAATGACAGCTTTCAGTCTGAAAGGAAGCCAGTATGGAGGAATACATAGAAGATATGACAGAGTAGTGAGACAAAGACTGAAAGAGAGCAATAGTCATCAAATACCATGCTAAAGTTGGGAGAAAAATTGAGTTTAGGCCACATGTACGTCTCAAGTGAGCAAAGCGCTATCAAATATTGGAGAAAAGATTACCAACTTCATTTTATTGAGATTAAAATGCATTGCAGCCAACTAATTTCTAATGGAGCTTTTTGCCTTTCTAAGAACATCATGCTCTCTGTAAGTATTCTGCTGAAAATATACGTTTTCCCCTGCTATAAAGTACCTCATCACAGCATTGCCTCTTATGTATGCTATATAAGACTGTAAGCAAACACGGATTCCAGAAAAAGATCTTGGCTTTCACATTTGCATAACACAAAAATATACTGCCTTGGCACATTGAGAAGTTAGCAGAAACCAATGAATTATGAATTCTCTTTGCCCATTTTTATAAACAGTAGTTATTTAAATCCTTTAAGATATTCAGCTGGATCTGTCCTTCAGGAGTCTGTACCTCTTAAATATAAGAATAATCCTTTGGGCTAAACTCACAAAAGGATTTTGATATTAGAGTGACTAATACTTAAAAATCCTGCTACCTACTGGAATTATACCTTGCTCCATAACTGTGCATGTTACAATTCAGACTCCTGAGAATCTGAATCACAAACTCCGTAGTGAAATATGAAACAACCTAGGGTAGCCGGTAGGAAATTCAGAAGACTTGAGGAACAGCAGGTGCCATTTTATATATACATAGATGTGTGTATGCATATTTAAGTGTGGCCTTCTTTTTTTGTGGAAGAAAAATTGAGACATTGATGGAGTCCCTCTGACTCTCTAGTCCTTCAGCAATCATGAGATTCAGTATGAAAGATATTAATTTTGAAATTTTTATTCCTCTCTCTGAATTAGGATTTCTAAGTATCTCATTTGACACTTAGATGCTTTAACCCCCTTAAGATAATAGCTGTGTAGAGAAGGTCTCTTTCACACTTCTTCTAAAAGCGTATGCTTTGCAGAAAATAAATCAAATATTAATTGGAGCAATGACTGGATCCTGTCTGAAAAGAACAACTACAAGGCTATAAACTCATTCTCCTATTCACACAGTATATTTAAATAACTTACTGAAACAAAACAGAAAGGCACAACAAAAGTAATCTACTTTGTCTGTGAAGTAGGATTACTGAGCTCAAATGCTTAGGTAGTGATGGTGGTAGTGCAAGCTGGGCAAGTTCTCTCACACTGGGAGCTAAATTCACATAGTTACTAATATGAATCCATGATAATTATAGATGACCATGGCATAGCATGAGTAACAGTAAATTTTTATGTCAGTTTCAAGCACTTCTGAATGTCTCATCTGTTCTTATGTCACTATCCAATCCAAGACTGTCAGGTTTAAAACTGAATCCTGCATCATCTCAAGTTATTTCACCAGAACACTTTTTGTGATATGTCAGTGTCCCTACTGCAGATACCCATGAATGTAATTCTCTTTGAGCAACTGGTGAATTGAAAGAAGAGCTGACTGCCTAGGAAAGCTTAAAAATAATATAAAAGCACTCTTCTTCATGTGTTACTTAGCAGGCTTTTCAGCTGAGCTCTCAACTTCAATAGCGAGAAAGCATCAAAGTAAGATGATTCAGGCCTGTGTGAACAAAAGCAGTGTTCCCCTTCACAGAGAGGTGTGCAGGGTGACCAGGAGGCCCAGGCTTGCGTATACCCTTCCTGTAAGACATGGACTTTGTCCCACCACATGGGTCTGACTGCTTGTGCCATTCACTTTTATTAGTGGTAGGCTGACCCAGAATCTGGAGTAATCCCTTGACAAGCTTGGACATGGTAATGACAGAGCACTAAATGCATCATTGGTTCACTGCAAGGTGCATGGAAGCAGAGTCAAGGAGGCCAATGAGGCTCTGACTGCACAGTTGTCCAGTCAATTCCACTAAAACACAAGTCATTGTTAAAGTGTAGGGTGAATAGAAACTAAAAACTTAACTGTGCACAGTTTTAATGCAAAGGTAGTGGGGTCAGGATCTGAGTACAAGACCAAGAGGAATATTTTTATAAAATCTACTTGACTAAACAGTTTTGTATCTGACAGTAAATTCTTCAAGTATGCCATAAAAGATCGAGTGATTTTTTTCTGCAAATGTCTTGCTGAGGGTGAGAAATTCCAGATAGTTCAGATCTTTTTCTTCAAAAGGTTTGAAAGGGTCAGTAAATAGAAGCAGAGTTGTAATGAATGTATCTTTTCCATGTTAGCTTTCAATAGGCCAATGACACTTTAACTCATCAGAGGATAACTGAGTCTCAGTATGTCTGCATGGCTGGGGGTAGTTTATCCTTCTGGGGTCATATCTACACCATGAAAAGAGGAAATTAAATGTAATAACTAAAATAATCATAATAGAATAAGGGAATGAACAGTGGGACATAAGCTAATAATAAGGAAATTCACAGGCCAGCTGCCCTCCAAGATACAATAGGGGCACATTAAGGAAGTGGTTCAGGAGGCATCCTGTTGGGCACAGATATTGGAAGTCAGCTTCAATTGCAAATTTCCTTGTTTGTATTAGCTCAAGTCGAAACTGAACTCGTCTTTGAAAGCAGGTTTTTTTTTTTTTTTCTCAGTGAATTTCCTTGGTTTTGATGAACACTTGAAAAGCAAGATTCTGTTTCCTCACTCATCAAAAAGAATAAAAGTAGATTTAATTATCAGTAATTCCATATTTTATTACACTGTAGCTTGTGGTACTCTAAATATATACTGATTTTTAGATCCACTCTGCACAGATCAATAGAACATATATGTTTAACAAGAATTTTAACATTTAAATGAGTCATCTCACATCATGGGAATTTGTACAATATGATATGTTTCTCTGTCTCATTTGAGGGCAAAAAAGGCAGTGCTCATATTTAGATTTAGGACAAAACAGACTACAGAGAAGTTAATTAATTTGCACAAAACTGCATGAAAATTCTGAATAAATTACATCATATTTTCTTTAGATTCTGGTACTTATTTCTTTACTGAAATTTTATTTCCAATATCTCCAGAAAAGAATGAAGTGTATTTATAAGATTCATGGTTTTTTCATTTTTTAATCTAATTAAACTGTATTTTGCCTTTGTGTAATAAAAAAACAACAACAACAACAACATAAACAAATTGCATATTTTAGTCTAGCTTATATTGGCCAGCACCAAGAGCAGAGATATAAAATTCTGAAGCTATGATAATTTTTTTTTTCTTTTTTGACCTTGGACAGAACAAGACTTTAAGAATTCAATCCAATCTGTGAAACACAGGCATCAGATTTTACTGGCTTGGATTTCGGCTTGTTTCTAAAGCAACTGTTGGAAATCTTGCAAAGGGCCTGTTTCTGTAGACTTACCAGTATAAAAGATCTTTGGCTACATCCCAATCACATTTGGAAAAGCAACTGAAGTATTAGAATTGTAATTAAACACAATTGGCAAACTTTTTGGTGTTTAGCCATCACTCACTATGTTTTGAGATATTTTCAATGGGTCTGAGGGTATTCTGGCTGAAGATGGTGGTGGGAGAGGGAAGAATAAAACCTACATCATAATAGTTAGCAGAGAAGCTTTAATTCATATGGCTTTTAAAACAAGATATTCTGTAATATAATCTGCAGCTCATAAAAATAATGCAATATTGCTTCACAGTTATATCTCTGTGAAAATGTGAAGAGAGATTAATTAAACTGATAATTATTAGCTTA
The DNA here is from genome assembly GCA_035583235.1 of Hafferia zeledoni. Lineage (NCBI taxonomy): Eukaryota > Metazoa > Chordata > Aves > Passeriformes > Thamnophilidae > Hafferia > Hafferia zeledoni. The sequence goes on along the minus strand of JAWWEV010000001.1, from coordinate 82,656,473 downwards.
CATTGGCAATTGCCTGCTCCATGAGTTCCAATGCCGTATTTTCAATATAAGATCACAAGCCTGGCACACATTTTTTTCCCATATACAGTTTTGGCAACAATATCAGAAAATTAGAGCCAAATTTTCTGCTTTTTAATAAAAAAACAATAGGGCAAAATAAAATCTTCCAAACTGTGTATCAGGTTCAGGTTTTGGACAGAGGAGAAACAGCAAAGACAAAATTAAATTTAAGTAGTTAGAAAATAATCCAATGCTATTCAACTTTTTCAATAAATGTATTTAATCAGTAAATAATTTGGGGCATAGGTACTTCTGAATATGCATGCACATGTGTGCACACAAACAAAATCTATTTAGAACAATATATTTGGTTTCTATAATCAAGTATGATATCTTTTACTGTTCAATACTTTCATAAGTTTAGTTTGGTTTTGATGACATGAAAATTATTCTATTTCTCAAAGGGTCCAGCAGAAAGCTGCTTTAGTAACAACAGTTTTCTCAGCTTGCTGCCTTTCCTTGGAGTTAGTCATGTATTCATTGTGTTAACTTGTCTCCTGAGCAAGGTGTTCCAAATTAAAGAGGGAAACATCATATAAAAGATTATTGTTCTGCCTCAGCATTTAGGTTTTTATACCATTTATGCAACATGACAAAATCTCAAAGGCCACCGCAGCTGAAAACACTCAAGTTCAAGAGATTGCTGTGTTTTCTTGACCTGCACCTACATTCTATTGTAGACTTTGGTAAGCATTTTGTTCTTGTGTACCTTGATTAAAATTAAACCATCTTTTTTTCTCTCTTCCCTATATCATATAAGATGACATGGTTTGCAGTATTGCCTATCCTGATCATTTAAATGCCTTTAAACAAATGTAACAAAAATTACTTTAAAAAAAAAAATAAAGTTTGGGTTTCTATATTTAGGATTTTTTTTTTTTTTAACAATCTTCCATTACTTTCTTGTTTTTAAGGTTTTAGGTTTTACTGGCTCATACATTTTTGTAGAATTATATCTGTTAGAAATTTAAAAGACAAGGGAGAACCCCCCAAAAAAACCCCAACAACACAAGAAAGCTGATTTTTTTCATACAAGTATCTGATTCCTGGATGTAAGGAAAACAAAGAAATAAAAGGGTCTGTTTCTCAGGATTTTCAGTGATGGATTGAACATTAGTAAACCTGAGTTTGACAGTGGGAAAGATATACCTTTTTTCCTGATGCACTTGAAGTGCTAAATACTATTTAATGAGTTGGGCTTTCTTGACTTTCAGGCTTATTTTAAACCTGATTGCCAGCTAGCTAATAGCCTGCGATTAATGCAACTTGCCCTCCTATGAGGCTATAACATTACTCCCAATTGACATTTACTGATTACATAGTAACTGCTTCATAGAATGTTTCTGATCTCTTTGAAGCTGTTTTCAGTTTGTTCGTTTTTTGTTTGTTTGTTTGTTTGTGGTTTTTTTGGTTGGTTTTTTTTTTTTTTTTTTTGTTACAGAATAGAGAACTCTCAAGTTTTCAGTGTAGCTCCTTCTTCATTTTTCTCCAACTTCTTTTTACACGCACCTCTGATTCTGGCAGCCCTGAGCTGCAATGCTTTCCCTGAGGGTGCCTCTCTCATGGTACCTGTTTTCCCCAAACTGTTCTCTGTGGGTGCTTGTTTGTCCGCTGTGTGAGAAAGCAGAGAAATGATTTTGCCACTGAACTCTCACAGATGGTAGTTTCCTCATTCTTGGTTGTTGAGTATTTTTAACATTTGGGAACATTTATTTTCTTTCTCAGGGAGGATAGCACAAGCTCACTGATGAGGAGGCTGGTTTCAGTGTGACTTGCAGAACCCTCAAGGTTAAATTGCCTGTGGGGTAGTCTGAACTTGGTCATGCTTGCTCGTTGCCTGCTTCACCTGTTTTAGCATAGCAAGATATATGGCCCAAGAGCTTCTTTTGAGCTCCTCCAAAATCTGAGAGACATTGTGGTGTCATGTGGTAACCAGAGAGGTGTATGTTTGTCCATGTGCTAGATATCCTTTGCCTACACAAAGTCCAGAACCATTTCCAGGCTCTGGTGCAAAGGTGTAACTCTGCTGTTCACTTACATATTTCATTCACTCCAGGATATCCCTCTGTCATATTGGGAGATCATATATCTTGAGGAGAATTTCCCAAATGCGTTTGCCATGCATTTACATATTAAGGGTAAGTGCAATGAGCCTGAGGCTTCCAGGAAGCTACAGACTCACTGTGCATGTGTTTCTCAGTAATTTTTACATCATATTTACAGTGTACACACAGGCCATCTGCGCAGCACATGCACAGTGGATCGGTTGGCCTCATTGCAAATGCACTGTAAAGTTGATATGTGCATGTGGAGTGGATATGTCCAGATTTTCTCCACTACTGCTCTGATTAGGTTGCCAGACATCCACAAATCCGGAAAAAATTTAAAAAATCTTTTAATTCCCTCTGGATTTTTTTTCCACTCATTAAAAAAAAAAAAAAAAAAAAAAAAAAAAAGTGTTCAAGGGAACTGAAGCATATGGTAGTCTATCCGGCACAGACCACACTAAATGACTTAGTCACGTCTTGACGACAGAACACAGGAGGGCTGGGTCCAGATGCACCTTCTGGCTGCATCCCAGTTTCCTAATGGGACAAGACTTGGGTGATTACCAGTCCTTTGCAGATTTCACAGCAAGGAAATCTGGATATAGGGGTCAGGGGAGAAACTGCCATGTCATCCAAATAAGCCCTTGATCTGCACAGTCAAGGGAGAAGAAATCCCATGCAAACTGTGGAGTTTCCTAGTGTAGAAGTGAACCTACAGTCTCACATAATGTCCCAGCAAGGAGTTTATTACACTCAGTATTTTCCCATATGTTATGTACATAGCTGTAGAAAAAACAGTGCCTTCAATGAATGCAGCTTTGATAGTTGGAGGATGTTTCTACTTAAAAAAACAAAGGGACAGAGTACTCAATTGCTGTAAAAGATGCTGGACTGTTATTCATTTGAAAAGCACAGAGTGAACTGTTACAAATCAGCAGTTCAGCAAAAGAAATCAAAACATATAGAGAACACAGTGAGTTCAGACATTTGTTCTTTACTACATTTACTAAATTGCCTACAATTCCTGCTTCGAAACTGGCAAAATAACAATAAATACAGAGGGAAAAAAAGGTTATCTGCATTTATTTCATAAGCTATTTAAGTTTGGAGATTGCAAAGTATATAAAAAACATATGTATATTGCTTGTTAAGATACTTCCCTTTCTGTGTTGGCAGTTTGGAAGTCAGAGAAGAAGGTAAAGACTTGAAACATGGAAGTAAAAACTTTATATTTAATCTTGATATAATTAAGGAAAATATAGATATTATATATATATATATATATAGTTAATTTGTATTCGCCTCTCAAATGTGAACCAGCCTTAGTAGTCAGTAAGGATGAAAAGTAATACCTTTTAAAGTAATACCAAGAGAAATAAAACAAGGCACAAAATGTATTTTTGTGTATTCTTAAATATAATTATACTTGTAGATATATGTTTACATTTTTCTTGACCTATATGTAGCTACATAGCCATGTATTTTCCAGAACTGCATGGCCAGTGACCCTGCTAACTGTATTACACATGCCTAACTTAAGACCTGTAAAGAGATCTATTGAAATCAAGGGCGTGAAGGTAGTCACAGGAGTAACTCTTGGCAAGACTGAAGCCAGATTAATCTAATGCATTGCATATTGCTCTGGAAAAATTCTTTGGACCATATCCTACAAGTCTTGTGCAGGCAAGTTCCCAGGTGACATACAATCGGATTCCTGCCTGATTGAGAATTGCAGAGCTTGTGTTCTTGATAATCTTCTGAAAGAAAATAAACAAAGCACACGTCTTCATCATTATAACTTTTTAATTTCTTGACACAAAATACATGTTATAGTGTTTGTGATTTGGATACAGAGTTAAAGGTCTACATTTGTCAAGTTTATTTATTGTTCGAAAAATTATTTTCCAGTGCACCACTTCATAAAATATAATTATTACTGAATCTTAATGAAATAAAAATGTTTTCTGAAAGATTCCCAACAAAAATAGCCGGAATCCTGTGATTTTATTAACCTGAAAACTACGGTGACTAACTAAACACGACTGAGAAACCTGTCCATTTTACAGGTATTTTCAAGGTTTCAACTTGATTGTTATCTAGTCTCTTCAGTGAATCCTCATTTGAGAAATGGCTGATTAAAAAATCTTTCTTCCTTGATTCTTTCAATTTTGACCAGAATTTCCACTTAAATTTCCAGAAAAGTTCTGTTGTTTTAAATTTTGCCTGCTCTATTTTGATATGAGAAGTTATTTTCTGCTAAAATATCAATTTTTCATTCTCTAAATGTATTTTTAAAACATGTATGTACAATGCTGCACAAAGAATTCTGATTGCTGTTTGATATTATAAATCTCATGTCTATAATTACTTGTATTTGTTTCTGCTATACATAAATCCTTTCCTTAGTATTTCATTTAGTTCTTCCTTTAAAAGCATACTTACATCAGGATTAAATTTTATAAATTATTTCACAATATGGGTAAATTGCTATTATATATTACAGAAATGAAGGAAAATTAGACATCTTTTAACCACCAGTTATATATGAGACTTACAACACGAATAAAAAAACAAAGAGGCTACAACAAGACTGAAAAAAGGAAACTATTATAAATATTGTTAAAATTTATTTTAATATGCAGACCATACATGCTGATAAATGTATAAATTCACTCAAATTTTCCCCTTTCTGGGTATTCCTGTTGCCTGCAGAAAAGTAAGGCAGTGGAACAAGTTCTCATTGAGATACTGCTAACCTGGAGGAGAATGGGTGTATCTTGTTCTGTATGTGGGAAAGAGATTTTGAGGCAGTTGGATATCCACTAAAAACTCTGCAGGTGGCATGGGAAGTCAAAATATTTTATTTTAAAGTAAGAAAATGAGCAGAATGAAATTCAGGACCACAGTCCAGAGTGGGACTTCCTGCACTGTCAAGATGAAAATCTTTAATTGCAGATGTTTTGGTTATGAGAAAAAATTAAAACAAAACAAAACAAAACCAAAAAATACAAAAATAAAAAAATCCCCAAACCCCCAAACTTTAGACTGCAATTCTAGACCCAAAAATGAGAGAGAGAAAGTATGCTAGCTAGCTCTTATGCTAAAGCTGTATGTGTTAGATCTAATTACAGAAAGAGACTCATGTGAGGTTCATCTGAATGCTCATTTGGTTTTGTGTACCAGATTATTTCATATTTTAAGATGTGTTTTTGTTAAGAAGTGACTTCTGCAGCTTTTTCATTCAGCTGACCTGAACTTCAAATTCTCTTTTTAATATTTAAGGTATTTGGCCAGAAGCTTACCAGGGGTGCATATGCAACAGGAGCAGGTGAAACTGCAACAAAAGCCTTTTATTTGGGGAAGCTATTTATTACTACAATGTTGAAAATATATTGTAGCTAGGCTTAAAATAAGGACTGGACAAATAAGTTACAGCAATTTATTCAACACACAAATTACTATTTTTCTTACTCATGAATTTTCCAGGAACAACTTGCAAAGCTCTTTCTTGGAGCTGCAAAAATAGTGCATTTTTATTTGGATGAGTAGCAGGAGACTGAGGGGAGACCTAATAGCAATCTATACAACTTTCTCATGAGGTGAAGTGGAGGGAAAAGCACTGATCTCTTCTCTCTGGTAACAAGGGACAGAATCTGAGGGAATGACCTGAAGTTGTGTCTGGGGAGGTTTAGGTTGGACATTAGGATAAGTTTTTCCACTCAGAAGGTGGTTGGTCACTGCAACAGGCTTCCCAGAGACGGTCACAGCACCAAGCCTGATAGAGTTCAAGAAGCATTTAGACAACACTCTGAGGCACATGATGTGATTCTTGGGGCCATTCTGTTCAGGGGTCAGGAGATGGACTGTGGTGATCCTAGTAGGTTCCTTCCAACTCAGGATATTCTTTGATTCAATGAATTTTATTTGAGTAAGTCTCATCTCCGATATATGCAAACCCTCATAAAACAATCATACAACAAGAACTTCACATTTTACTATTCGTAGTACAAATTAATTTGAAATGAGAGTGCTTGAGAGGAATATGTCCAAATATATTTTTCTCAAACTTAATTTTCCTTTTGACTGTTTGTCAAAGGACAATCCCTAGCCTTGAAAGTGCAGTCTTCAGACTTCTGCCAGCTGTCTAGTTTAAGACTGTGGTCACACATGCTTATGTAGGTGTATCATGTAAATATACATGTATCAAGTAGATATATCACGTAGATGTCTCATGTAGATACCTATGTTCCCTTTGCTGGATGTGAAGATGGAAAAAGAGAAATAGTGAAAGCAGGTCAGAGGATAAAAAGTGATAAAGAATTTGATTTCACATTGGCCAATGATGTCTCAGTACATGATTTACAGCCTGATCTAAGAGCTCAGGCATACTTCTGATCTGGTAATATAGTCACAATGCTCCAATATAATGTTATTTAATCTCTTTGCAAGCTCTGTATGGGAAGGATTCTTGCAGAAAAAAAAAAAAAGATCAAAATTTAGTTATTATTTATAAGATGTTCAGAGATTTCCAGCTAAGGATTGTTTGTGTTGGACAGTGGAGTGTTTTTTTCCAGTCTGAAGTTTTATTCAAGTTTCAGTTATATTTCACCATTCGTCATGATATTTCATTTGCCTTCAAAGCTAGGCTCCAAGAGTTAAGCCTTATATACAAAGGACTAAATCTCCTTGTTCAGCATACACAGCCACTTCCAGGTCATACTTTATATCTCTGTTCAGTCTGATTATACAGACTAAAATCCAATCCTGAAGGTAGACATGTGCAAACCTGCTTGAGATTTGGATGTGTAATGAGTCCCCTTTAAAAGGAAAGATTTACCGCTGTTCAAAGCAGTTATATATGAAGTGGGAAGCCCTCCTCTGGATTTGTAGATTCAAACCACATTTCCTAACTAACCTTATCTGTACGGATATGCTCAGTCTTTTGTGTTCCTTCTCGGCAGATCCATGAATCTTGAGTGTATTCCAGTTTAGAGGAGTGTCTGTGTCCAGAATAGCCTATAACCTGGTAGCTGAGGGAAAAAGAGAGAGGGAACATTTTAACCCAAAACCTAGTGAAGTATCTGCACAGCAGGCTATTACAGAAGGGGTGCTCTCACAACGGGTCATGCTGTGCCAGTTTGCCTTTGTGTTTTATGAGAAGCTGGGTCATGTTTGCTTCAAAAGGACATGTGGTTTGTTCAAAGTGAAATCCTATGATCCAAATACTAAATCAATAACTGAAAGTAAACTTTTCTGTATTCATTGGTAGGTCATTTCACAACTTTTAGTGTTTTAAGACCATAGAACATACCAGGAGTTATCACAAAAGTAGTCAGTGGAATTAAACTCAGAGTAAGGCAAAAGCTTTGTTTTCTCAGGAATGTAATATTTTAATTTTCAGATATCAATACAGAATGCTTTGGTTGGGTTTAATGTTTTGCAGTACAGAGGAGGTTTGAGCAGATCACCTCATAGGCCCTCTGACCTTGAGTTCAGAAGCACTATAATATTTAAGTGATATTAAAACTCAGACTAAATGAGAACTGTGGTATGAACAATGGAAAATGGTATGTTTGTACCATCAGCCAACAATCTGCTTGCTATTCTAATCACTACAAAATTTATTTCCAAAGAGGAAAGATTGAAGCTTGTTATGTCATGTGCTTTATTTTCATTTTAGGAGAGTCTTAATTTGTCTTATGAAAACAAAACAGTATATTGTACTTCAGCTTGAAAAAATAGAGTGCTTTTGTAGTGGTTGTCTTAGAAAGAAATCCCTCAGTCCCCAGTGGAATAGTGAAATACTGAAAAGAGAATACTGGTTAGTTGTAAGTATAAAGTATTGTTTTGCCCACAATCATGATGTTCATAATTATCTGATTTATAGATTTATAGATATTATTCAAAGTTTGCACATTATCAGTAATAATAAAAAATAGCTTAAATGCAGCATCCAACAAATTGAGAAACTAATCATGTCTATGGCAAAAATAAGGATATTGCCTTATGTATAGCTTTATTTCTAGACTCAGAAATATCCTTTCTCCATGTTATACAGAGAATTGTCCCTTTAAATAGGCAAACTATATATATTAAAGTATTTTATATTACTTATTAAGAATATATGTAGCTCTGAAGCCTACTGAGACTATATGTTTGTCCAAAGCAATTCACAAACATGTTAAAAAAGAAACAACAAAAGTAAAAGCATTACAAAAACCTTAGTACTATATCCTGAATTCAGTGTTGTATTATTTTTTTCTTTTGGAAGTATCACAGCTAAAGGACCCAGTGTCTGTTTTAACAAGCAGGTCCTAATATTTGTTTATTTGTGTGAAAAACACTTTAAATTACTATTTCTTTTTAGTGTGAACATTGTTTCATTGCTACTTTCTTCATAATATACCAGAAGACTGCAAAAGATGAATACAAACTGGATAAAGTTAACTCATACATTTAATTATTACTTTAAATAAACAATCTACACCTTATTGAGGTTTCTGAGAGTCAGAAGTGGGGTTTTTCTTCTGAAGGTTAACATCAGGTTAATAACTTGAGATGTTTAGTCATCAACTAGTCTGACCTGACTGGTGAGAATTTTCTTTACTCTGGGAAAGCCTAATCAAAAATCCAGATGTATTCAACCAGTGATAGCATAAAGCTCAGTTATGGTGTAGTGGGAAGTGGGAATTTCACTTGTACTTAGGTAAGACAATGAGGGCTGGCTGCCAGGGTTTGGAGCTAGGAAGAGAACTTTGGGAAATGAAAGGTTTTGAGAAATAGAAGTGTAAAGCTTCTGAGGAAAAAGTCTTCCATTGCTCTGAGAATTTGAGGTGAATTCAGAACTGGATGAGCCTCTCAGCAGCTACAAGAATGTGCAAGTATTTGGATAAAGAACTTATATGTCACAAGGTAAGCAAAGAGAAAAAGTCACACCTGTTTGTGGATGTAAAGTGGGGAACACCACTGTCACACTTGCACAGTCAAAGAAAGGTGATATCTTCAAAAGAACCGACGTTACACACAGAGCTTCCCAAATTGCGCTGACATGTTTCAGATTACAGTCCATCACACTTGAATCTTCTTAATGCAGCAGGCTGATATAACTTGGATTGTTGCTGACAATATTTGAAAGATGTTTTCTCAACTGTAACATATTTCTGGTTATTGAAGCTACATTAACAGTTTAAACAACTTCGAGGAATGTTCCCTGGGCATCAACAGTCGAGCACCTGCATTGTTATGTTGCTAGAGATGTCTTCAAGAGCTTCTGAGCCCTGTCAGTGGGCACACTTCCACACAATTCCTGCACATTTTCAGAATAGCTGTAGTAAGGTTAGGAAAAAAAAAAAAAAAAAAAAAAAAAAAAAAAAAAAAAGAAAAAGCAAAGAGAATTTAGCTATATGAGCATGGGCCATACCAGTGTGCAAGAAAAATGTCCTAATCAAATTTAATTGCAGTATAAGACATAGAAAAAGTAGTGTGGAAAGAATAAAGGACTGGTCATCTAAAAGGAAGGACCTGGGGAGAATGTATGTACTTTAAGCTGAAATGGTGATACAAAAAAGCCTAATAGATGAGCTGCTGTCAAGTAATGCACTTGTCTGAACACTAAGCATCCAAGCTTCCCATTGTTTAGGAATATAAATCCCTGGTTTGCAGACTTCATGGCTTGTGTTCGGTTTTGTTTGTTTGTTTGTTTCTTTGGTGGGGTTTTCTGGTCATTATAATTATTATGATAAAATTTATTTATCCATTCCTTCATTTGCTTTATTTATTTATTTATTTAGATAGATATTTTATATCTAGACTGGTCTAGGATTCTAACCAAGAGATGTTTGGTCATTGCTACCTTACAGCTGAATGAGGAAGCAAACCTCATAACAATTGTATTCTTTTGGGGAATATAATCTACGAGTTAGAGAGATATCCTTGAGTTTGAAACATCTGAAATGGTGAAGAGGAGTAATCCAAGTTTTTCTTTTTCTGGAGAACTGTTATAACCAGTAAGTTATTATATTAATAATAATCATAAAAAAGCTCTGGAATCTGTCAATTCTGGTTGATGCACTCATCAACTCCAGGCAGTGATTTGGAGGGTAATGTTTTTGCAAGCATCAATCCTATTTTAACTTGAGCTGGATCAAAACTCAGGTTTCTATCTAAATATCCCTGAATACCTGAATGCATGTCCTGCTCTTCTGAGTGCCCATATAAGAGGAGTTTGAGAATGGGATTATTTTAATTATTTATAATATGAATGGTTTTCTAGAAGTATGTTCCTGCCATGCAAGTCACCAAAATGCAATTGACATGGTCCTTGGGAATAGAAGAACAGAACATAGAGAAATCCAGAGTCAGTGCAGAACTCCTCCATTAAGGCTATTTAGCTGTGTGTGCATTAAACCAAACTGAATTCAGTACTGTATCACCGCTAACTCTGTGAGCTCTAGGAAGACGCTTTTTGTGCAAGCCGTGACTGTAATTTATCCTGGATTGTTGCCTTTTAAACCCTTTAATTTTACAGTGTGCCAGATGAACTCAGGGAATGAAAAGTTACTGAAATCTTGACTTGCAGGCCTCAGTTTTGCAAAGAGATGTATTACAAAGAACACTAGCACCTAAATTTAGGGTGTCAAAAATACCCACCTGTGTCTATTGGGCACTCAGGTGGAATTCAGAGCAAAGCACTCCTCAATGCCAATACCTCCAATATCCATAATGAGACCTTGGCAGTCTTGCTGTTACAGTTATGTACTGTCTGAACCACACCTGGTATTAGTGTAGTGGCAAACATGTCTGAAAGTTATGCCCTTTAGGACTCTGGCATTTATCCCCATTATTCCTCCTTCTATGATATACAACTCCATTTAGACTTTCCAAGGAGCAATTGGAGCTCTCCTGTTAGCACATGTTTGGTGGCAGTGCTGCCACCAGCTGTATATTTTAGCCAGTGCAGCGGTAACTATGCCTTGCAGGATGCCCAAGAGTAGCCCCACACTAAACCTGGGTATATCTCCAGCTACTGACCAAGCAGCTATGAGAAGTAACGAGACAAACACAACAACACAACTCAGCTTTTATGAGAGCTTTATGACAATCTATCCCCACTGTGAGAGCACCAGAATGAGAAGAGTCCGTTATCTCCCAGCCATGAATTAGTTATTTGGAGAACTGTGTTGTTGCTTTTGCCTGTGTTGTATTGTACTACTTGAAAGACCAAACAAATCATCCAACTGACATATTCTGCATCTGATGCTGACCAAGAGTGAACTTAGGGGAAAGTGCAAGAATAAGTGAAACAGTGATATTTTCTGTCTATTCAGTCCAAGAATTTCCAGCTCAGGATTTACTGGTACAGGAGTGATTCTTAAAAATTTTGTAACCTTCAGTGACTTGCAGCTCAGAGCTTCAATTCTCACATAATCAAAGAGTCTGATTTTTATTACAGATAGTGTGCCCATCCAGAAATTTGCAGCTGTCCTCCTGACCCTAGCTGAGTGTCCTCATCACTAGTATAGGTTTAAACACCTGGACAGCCATGAAGAAGGACACACTCTCAACATTTCTTTTTGAATGTGTTCTGTTCAGGACAAGCAGCAAGCAATTTTAGTGAAAGAAGAACAAGAAAAATATCAGTCTGCAGTGCAACAGACCCTTGTGATTGCTCTGTACATTGTTTCTCTCTTTCACCCAAAGGCTGTTTGATGTAAAAAAATATATGTGATAGAGAGGGTATTAAACATTAGATTTTCTTGGTAGGGGTTCTAAGGTAAGAGGCTTCTCAGGCCTTGCTTTAAAAATAAATTAGCCTCAGAAAGTAGACACATTTTTCAAGGCTAGTTCCTATAGATTCGTGTTGGATTTAGTCTGGGAGTTTCTCATTTAGACTGACAGTTTACAGGAAATTTACTACTATCTGGATCTTGATCAGCCTGTGACAAGAGCTACAGGCTCACTCAAAAGGGTAGAAGCAAGGCTATAGAGAACTGCAAAACACTAGAATCAAACAATGTGGAGCTTTGCAGCATATCTCTTGAGATATCCCACAAGATGTAGTGCAGAAAGGAATGAGAGTGGGAAACTAGTAACAGTTTACCAATGTCCTGTCTTAAGTACCTGAGTCCATTTGTTTTGATAAAGCTTGAGTCATTTAATCCAAACCTCAGCACAAGACATGGAATAAGGTGTGTTAAAGAGAATGGTTGTTGTTGTTTATATCCAGTCTTCAAGTATACAGTCCTTAACTAATTGTACTTTGAACTATACTTAAACGTTGACTGAGGTTTAAAACAAGAACAGGCTCTGAAACACAATGTGACCTTCTGGGACTTTGGATACTGCCTGCAATATTCCTGGTGCTTTCATCAGGGTCTTGATTTCTGCCTTTGGTTCAAGTATGTTTACATTTGGTTATTCCTCTACTTGTGCTGTTATTTAGTATGGGCTTATTTATTTTCATTTCCATTGCAACCTACTCCAAGTAGCTTTTCATCTTTCTATTCAAATGCCAGTTTTGGATAGATATTCATGTGGGGAAAAAATTCCTTGACATATGGAGCATAGTTGGGGTATTGGCACAATTATTTGTCTTCAAAAGGTTTGGTATACCCTTCATTATATTTCAGATATCACACTGTTTAGAGAAAGCCATCTGAGGCTCACAGACAGAATACTTTCAGACTGGAAACTATATTTTAGGTGAAATATATTTCTCTCTTTTATTCTCCTAATAAATCCTCTATTTTCTAAAGGATTTTTTTTAAAAAGGATTCTTTGTGTTCAAATCTGACTTTCTCTACATGTCAAATAAATCGGACATTTTTTCTGAAATGCCTGGATTGTGTGCTTTTATGTGCTTATAAACTAAATGCAGGAACAGCAGAACCCCACTACAGAAATAATTACTTCATGTACAATGTCCGCAACTTATTTCCACTGTTTAAACTGAGATACATTGTTCTTATTTGCACGCCTCACAAGACATTTGTTCTTTTCACTGTTCCATACTTTGAGTGGATGAGGTTCATCTGGTTTGTTGATGTTATAAAATATGCAATTCTTGTATTAATGGTTATAAAATCATATGGGAATACTTTACACCATGTCTTTCTCATGATGCAGTATTAACTGGTATCATATAGAAGGAGTTAACATGATATTAAATTACTCCTTTTTATGTCATTCACAGATTTTTTCTCTAAAGACTTTTTGTATTATGTTATATTTATGAAGTGAGCAAATGTGATACTGAAAAAAGTTCTCTTAAAGCAGTTTTGACCTTAATTTAACAATATTTAAATCAACATATTAAGTCTGAGATTCCTGAAAAACCACCCCTCTATAACAGATATTTTAAAATACTGTAATATATTGTTGGTACAAGTGTCCGACCACAAAACTACTACTAAATCAGTTCATATTGTTAAAGCCTGCTTTGCAGTTGAGAAAGAATGCAGGATAGAGGTAGTCATATTTTATTTTACAGCAGAAAAAATGGGGAAAGCTTGACATGGTTCTCAACCCCAGGTCAGAATAGCACTTGAGCTGTAGTTGGATCCATATCTTAGAAGGTCTCAAAAGCCTGACTAAATGAGTAAAGGCAAAATTTTTTATTTATCTTATTTTTTTTTTTTTTTTTTTTTTTTTTTTTTCCTGAGCCATATGAGATGCCAAGGAGATATCAAATACCAGACCAGTAGGACAAAAATCAGATGCTTTGTGTGTTATTCCAATAAGTCAAGAATTATTACCAGAGAATTATGGAAAGGTTTGAGTAGGAAGGGACCTTAAAATCATCTAGTTCCAATCCCCCTGTCATGGGCAGAGATGCCACCCACTAGATCAGGTTGCCCAGGGCCCCATCCAACCTGGCCTTGTACATACTGTAGTGATTGTATATTAAAAGCATCAGATTAAAAGCAGCAGTACAAGTTAGCATTGTAGATAGGAGTTAGTTAGAATATAGGACCATTTCAAAACTGTAATCTTGATGATCTGTTTTAACTTAAGAGATATAAAATATATGAACAGTCACTGGGGAGAGCTCCAGAAGTCCAGATCTTTCCTCCTAGCTCCATAAAATTTAGTTCATTTTCATGCACACTCCATCTGTATTTTAGTTAAAAATGCAGCCTGTAGTCACTCTGAAGGAATTAGGGGTGAGATAGATTTTTTTTGCTAGCCTGTAATCGGTATAACTGAACATATTCTGTAGTGGTGATGAATAACTACTAGTGCCACTAAGGTGCAGGAAACCTCACACTGTGTACTGGTGTCACGGAAACTTGCTGTATTACCTTTTATTAATCTTCTGAACTCTTCTTTCAAAATCTCAAGATGAAAGTCAGTAAAAGAAGAGGATCTTGATGTTATAATAGGTATAAAGTACATAGCAGGAGACAATGGGAAAAAAAATAGGCATTCCACAATTGCCATGTAGCCTATTTGGCATATGCTCAGTGCCTTGATTCAACAGGCTAAGTCTGCTGTGTATTTGGAGGTGCCAGTGTCACTGATAATGATCCATTTGTTATGGATCAACTGGTCAGAGCCATGACAAAGAAGAATTGTATCCAAGGTATCTGGTCTAACCATATTCCATCTGCCAAGGTCACTTTCACCTTCCAGCAGCACTGATCCTCCACCTGCCTAAATCATTGCTGCCAGCACTGCCACTATTGTCATTAGCACTGCCATGGGCTGTGGCCATGATGTTTTGTTTTGTTTTTTTTTTTTTTTTTTCCCCAAAAGACGTTTTATTTTGAAACAGTTCCAGTTTTCCTACAACTCATGTTTTGTTAGTGATCCTTCTCTGATGTTAGTAAATATGAATCAGAAAATTGAAAGTATCATGTGCTGATATTTCAGTTTCACACAGTGACTCAAGAATAGCCCTGGTCAAGATATTCTACCAGAACATCAAAAAAGTAGGGAGGGCGGGAGGAACACCTTTGTGGATTTCTCCCTGAAGCTTGACAGCTTCTTTGGAGAATTCAGTGGTCTTTTTATTTTCTGTAGTGTAAAAAAGTTAATTACAAGGGAAATGTGAAAAGGATGAGACACAATTTAATTCTACCTTGGATTTAATTTAAATTTTGTGTGGTTGTGGTTGCTGTTATAATGCTGTGGCTGAACTACAGCTCACCATCTACTATTGTATGCATATCATATCCTATCATGATTGGTATAGCTGATTCTGGTTTTCTAGAAATCCTCTCTGAGGAGAAAGGATTCTCTGTCTGAAGTGAAAGATGGATTATTTCTGACAGAGGAGGATAAAGCCAAAAGGCTTGCTTTTCTGTCACTAATGAGTTGAGAAAAGTAATTTATCCCATGTTTGTCCCATCTTCCTTATTTGGAGCATTCATGTAAAATATTTCTTATCCATTGAGCTGCTTGCATGAAAGTAACTTTACAAATTAAAGCAAGAAGTATCTGAAAAGTGTTTTTTAAAATCCAAAAGGAAATATTTTCACTTTTTTTTTTTTTTTTTTTTTTTTTTTTAATTGAATAGGAAGAGGACAAGAGGACAATACAAGACGACAATATTGCTGTGATGTTACAAGGTAAATTCTGAGGTCTTTAGTCAGTGGTTACACAGGTTTTACAGAGTGGAAACTCTCTCTAGCTCTTGTAGAACTTGTAGTTGAAATTCAACCAAGGGACCCAGGAAATGGTCAAAATAATAAAAAAATACCATATAGAGCTTTTTACTTGAAAACTGGAGGAATGTAGCTTTTGCCTATTAGCATTTCTTCAGCATACACTTGATGTGCTGAGGGAAGACTCGATGCACAGCTTTGCCTCCTTGTTTCAGCCATATCTATTTCTAACACACTAAACAATCTGCTTTTCTAAAAGTTTCTTTTTACTTTACTCCTGCTGTTTCTTTTTTAAAAATAATTCTACTTCTCCCTGCCAGTTCCCATACATCTTTCTCACTCTGTGCTGCTCCCATTACCATTTCCTTTTCTCTGAGGCTCTGGCATATGATGCCAATTTATATGTTAGCAGCCCAGATACCCAGCTGACTGTGGAAAGCAAAGACCAACAGGTCAACCTACAGATCAACCAAATCTAACTTGCGGCATCTGAAATGTTTACGTGTCAAATCTGAGCTAACTGAAGAGGTACCTTATACAGTAAATGGGAAAATACAGATGTTTTCAGAGGCTGACTTGTCTTCTTCCGCTGAGCAAGCTGAAAGAGCTGTCTCAGATTAGATATGAGATAAAGAAGAAAAGTGGTATCTTCTGTGTCTAATGGTTCTTTCCATCTCTGCAAGAAATGGTTGTCTGCTTTCTCCTCTTTCAGAGGACTCAGCATTTTAATAAGCACAGCAGGAAAGAGTAACTGTTGTGGGACTATTTCTGTTTTGTATAGAAGTTGTCTGAGGTCAGGATATTTTGAATATTTGCTTTTATTCAACCAAAAATTAATGCTTGTTTCTTTTTCCCTTTCTAGCTTTATTTTTTTTTTCTTATATAAAAGATGAAATTTACTGTGTGCTTTTGTTAAATAGAGTTATTTGCATATTGCTTCTAACTAACTCCTTCCACTCCTTCACTTCAATTAGGCTGACAGCTGGACTTCACACAGCTGATGCTTTCAATGTATTGCCTTCTGTGGTTGTATATGTACAGGATATGTACAGGATGAGATTCTAACCTGTGGATTTCATTCAAAGTTCACCTAATCCAACGTAAATCAACTTTATTCAGTATGTAGTAAACCTTCAAACAATTTAGGGAGTCCAAAAATAGACAAGATTAGGTGATTACTATTAGATAAAATTGTGTTGTCATTTATGTCAGTCAAAGTTCAATTTAACTTCATCTTACTCCTAACTTTTACAATTGAGACACATGTGGCAGGTCTGTTATTTTTTCAATGAAAGATTGTATTATGGTCCTTCTGAGTGAGAATATTAATTGATTCTGCACTGGCGATGTCCTTGACATCTTACAAAGTCATGAGTATGTTGTGACTTACTGTCACTCCACAACTAGAGAACACTCTCTAGTTTCCAAACCAAACCACTTTTATAAAATAAATAGCCATTCCCCCCTACCCCTGAGTAGTCTTCCCTACTTAGCCCATACAGTAAGTTCTCAAAAGGGGTGAATATGTATTGATATATGGCATTATGAACTTATTATTCTAAGAAGATTTTGGGATTTGAGGCCAGACGTCTTCCCAACAATGAGAATTCTTACTGGGTGTGCCTTGAAAGTGCAGTAAGAGTGGAAAAATTTAGATAATTATTTTAAATGTCTGAAATTCAGTGCTTGTAAATTTGGCATAGACGTGTTTTAAAGCCATGTATGCACTTACATATGTTTTAACATATGTCTGTTACACAGGATCACACTAGAAGGATACTCACAATCAGAACTATGAATCTAGGGTTACTGGATTTAATAAACACTAGACATCGTCAAACTAATTGCATTACTGAAATGTATATTTAGAAGCATATATTCCTCCTTTTTCTTGAAAAATTGTTCCACTAGACATGTTTAAGAAATATTTCATTCTGGGTGCCTGCTGCCTATATTTTCCTCTATGGGTTGATGGAATAAGTAAAGCTTGTAATAGGCAGTGGTAGATTACATTTACAGTTATTTGTTTAGGAAAATTACTAAAGGCAGTAAGAAGTTTTGACATACCTTGTAAAGGTTTCATTTAAATTGAAAGTTGTTTGAATCTATCCAGTATCAAATGATTCAGATGTTGTTAACAAAATGGAAGCTATTCTTAATCCATGTTCAATCTAACGGTAGCTATTTCAGCAATTTATTGCTGGTATCTGCATATCCCTGAAGTCTTATCTTTCAATCTGTTTTGTCTTAGAAATGTTTCATAGCTATGTAATGCTGCAAATGGTTTGCTTTGGTTATTTTCTTTGTGTGTGTAAAATTTGTGTATCTAGAGCATTACAAGACCTCAGGCCCTGCTTCCACAGTTCACCCTATGTGGGTTCACAGTGCTATGAATGCATAGCCAATCATGATATTTGATCCTAAAATCTTTTTTCTATCTGTTTTCATGGCAGTGACCTACCTCCATGTAAAATAATAGTATTTCATATGCGTCCCTGTTCTACAAGTTTACCTGCCATTTTGGTTAAGTTATTTCTATCCTGTAGTTTTTGTACCCATATGGTATTATAAAACAATTGTAAGGAAACAGATGTCTGAAATTTCAAACAGCAATTAACTGCCATACTTTACTGACATATATTTCTCATTGTGATAGTGAGAGTTTATTCTTATTGTTGCCAACTTCAGAACATCAGTATAATGAAAGTAGTGAAACATCCATCAGTGAAAGGTATAAAAGAATTGCGAGAAAAAAAGGGAATAAAATGAAAATCTGTAAAGAGGGAATTTAAGAGAAATACATTAATTGACTGAAATGGAAAGGGGTTTCATCAATTTGGTCTTATTTTTATATGCCATCCAAAGGGTTTATGTTCAACTGATGATTTAAATAGTTTCTGGATGGCTGGGATCAAGTGGCTCTCCTGTGTGGTATGATAAACTTAGAATTATGCATTTATTCAATTGGTTATGGGCTGATTTTTTGTTATCTGACTTAGCTTCAGTGTAATAGGTATTGCCCTGTGGTAGTCTTTTGGACAGAGAAGAGCAGACAGAGCAAATACGTTATTTAGCCTTTCAGAAATTGTTTTTCTTAGATGAGAAAGCAGTTATAGCTTTGTGACTCTGAAATGCAGCTCCACAAACATTGCAGGGTGTATGCTTTTCTGTTACTTTTTTTCCCCACAGTCTAACTCCATTTATTTGCCCTGGCATGTTTCCCAGCAGGGGTTTTCCACCTTATCTCTTCACTGACATTTTTGTTTTCTTTCTCTCCACCTTCATTCCCACACACAGTAGTATCTCAGTTGTATCTTGATGTGAGCTCAGGAAAAAGATACAGCTTTCCTTCCAGCATCCCAGCAGAACTGTCAGTGACTACTGAGTAGAAGTAATTCATAGTTGTGGAGGTTTCCACAATCTAGACACTGCTTTTTAAGAAGTTGAGGGGTTTTTTTGAGAGGCAGAATATGTTCAATATGACAGCTATCATGACTGCCTTTTAGTTCTGGAAAAGGACTACTGCAAAATTTTAAACATCTGTAACTGAAGGAAAAGATTCTAATTTTACATCTCAGCAATATACTGTTCTTTCAGGTGGATCATGCACCCCCTTGATATTTTGTTATGGTAAATTTAGTCAGCATGAACTAAAATCTTTTTCTGAAATCAGCATATTAGTGACAGTCACAAGAAGAAGGTCTTAGGGGAAAGAGGATAATTTTAATAGATGAACTGATAATGTTGGAAAGCACAAAAAAATCTTTGGGCACACAAAAACATTCATCAGTAAGATCCCCATAGCTGCTTTAGTTGCCTCAGTCACATTCCCCAAAAATATGAATTTCAATTCTTAAGATTAAGAAGGCTGTTGAATTATTTGTAACAGTGTACATATTAGCTAGATATTCAGCAATAATCATATAACTGGACAGATTGCATGTTCCAGTTAATTGCAATTATTTTGGGGCATGCATATTTCAAAAGCAAACATTATTTGTACACTTCAGAATTTTTATGCTAATGAAGCAATAACATTTTAACAAGAATGGATAATGAATTTTTAGTACAGAAATACACAGCAGCATCATTTGAACTGCAGAATCGCTTTCTCTGTTCTACTTGAACCATTTCTTCATTTGTTTCAGTAGAAAGAACTATTACAATTGTCTACTAATTATGGTAATGCTATAGGAGAGTAAGTGTCATTTCAGCCCACCTTGAGAATTACGTCTTTTTTTACTACTTCTACTACCTACTTAAAAAATTCTGAACTTTCAAAGCCCAAATCCACTCTGCTAATGGTATAATAATAAAAAAAGCTAAAAAAACCCCAAACAAACAAAACACAAAACAAACCCAAAACAAAACAACAAAAAAAGCCCCAAACAAACAAACCTCAATGAAATATAATTTCATTATAATTCTTTGGAAACACCTTAATATTTTCTTTTGTGTCATCTGGGAAATAAATAACTTTGAGAATTTCAGGGGTGATTAATTTGTGATGAGAGATCATGGAAGGAAAGAGAAAAGGGGTCATTGAAAAATAAAGCAAATTTTACTCTTGTGGTGAGTAATTATGATAATCTCTGTGCAAGTTCCCTACTTCTTCAACTGGAAAACCTCACAGATTTTTTTGTTTTGTTTTGGTTTGGGTTTTTTTTTTTTTTTTTTTTTTTTTTTTTTTAATTGCTCCTGCTTTCTAACAAGAGTAACTAATAACTACCAAGGTAAGCATGCAAGAAGATGAAAATTGCTTGTTATAGGCTGGACTCTAATAGCAGATGTGCAGTTGGGGCTGAAAAGCAAGGAGACACAGAAACAGAACGTTTTAATTTTATCTGTTGTAACACCTTTACACTGTTCTGATGTGATAGAGAAATGGGATAACTGGGGTCTCCTTCCTTTACTATGCTGTGCTTTATATCTTACAGAAAGCTGTCTACAATACAGATATTTAGATAAATTATGCATTTTTCTCTTCAACTAGTGCAGATAACTACTTCTGTTAGTGGTTGTCTGCATAGAAGCCCAGTGTCTATGCTTTTATCCTAGCTGCATTCTTTTTGAGTTTATGGCAGGGAGAAGTATCAGCAGATGTAGCTCCCACAGCTCCAATCCAGAAGTTTTGGAGTTTCACAGAGCTTTCTATTTCCTATTCCTCCCTCCCTGGACAGTGGAGAAATGTTAGAAGCAGCAGGTAGGAAGAAATGCATTGGCAGCTTGTAGGAGTGTGAGATGAGTATGTGATGAAGGGGTGTGGCAGCAGGGAGAAAATCTGAAAAGTGGGAGTCCTTGTGAAAAGAAAGAGGTGAACAAAAAGTAGAGCATGGAAATGCTTGTTTTATTTAGAATGGTAGCTGAAAAGATACAGGGTGAAAGTGTAATAAGAGGTATTATGGAAACATGAGTCATTGTAGGAAGAGGGGAGTTGAAAAGGAAGACTTACAGAAAAGAGTTGGAGGGAAATAAAAAAAAAAAAAAAGGAGGAAAAGTTATCTAACATATAGAGTAGCTTTTGTATAAAAAATAAATGAACAAACTAGTGGTTGTCAAGCCCAGAAAAGAAGGGACTTAGGTGAGATACAAAAGAAGTTTACAAAATGATGAATGTTAAGGAGAATGTATGGTACTTCTTTCTTCCAAAAAAAGAACTAACTTTTTATGAATTTAGCAGGAGACTTGTGAAATTTGTTGTCAAATGGTGTTCTTGAAATGAAAAGCTTATATAGACTTGAAAGGAAAAAATTCTCAGGAAGATAGGGAGGGAGATAAAATTACTAATTTTGTTTTTTTAGGGAGAGAAAGGGGAAGATGAGGGAGATAAAATTACTAATTATGTAGAAACCAGAGGCAGTTCAACAAATTCACTGAACTGAAAATGTTTGGAGGCTGAGAGAATTCTGGAAGTATCATGTACGCTTGTTTTGTTCATATTTCACCTTAGGTATTTGCTTATAGCCATTCCTAGGGAAAGCATACTGATTTAGATGATCCTTGGCCTGACACAGCATGGCTGCATTTATATTCTAAACAGGGGAGAGAAGGAGAAAAAAGGAGTGTGCTATTACAATTCAGAAAGCATTATGGAGGCAGTATTTAGGAAATATCTTTTTTTCAGGACATACATTTAAAAAAATATATGCTTAGGAACTATTGTTTTTCAAGCAGTCTTGCTAAGTACATCTATCTATGGAAAGAATTTCCAAATCTATTTCTAGTCAGTTTCTAACTAATGGCACAACCTGAATCTGTTGGAGGTGGCTTGTTCTGATTATTCTCTCTCTCTCTCTCTCTCTCTCTCTCTCTCTGCAGAAAAAACCCAACAGAAAACACACACCCCAAAACCCCAAACCCTCTTCTTAATAATATTCTATTTCATTTAACCTAACTGGAAGAGATTTATCTGAAGTCCATATTGATGTCAGGGAAATGAGACTTGTGCCAGTTAACTCAAGAGACTGTCATACAATGGCTTATCTCAGACAAAGCCTTCCAAAACCACCACGTCATAAAAAGGCCAAAGGCCATGCCGCTCTTTTGTATGGCTTTCCATCAAACCATGTTTATTGACACCCAAAAGCTGGCCTCCTAGAGAAAGCAGTAGGGGTCTTAGCACTGTGTCACGCCTGTCAGTGCAATGAGAGACACATCAAACATCTGATTCCTTTCATTTATTGGTACTGATAGGTGCATTTTAAATGAATTTGTACTTAGAAAAAGTGATGAATAGCTTAAGAAGCACGATATGCACACAATGGAAGTACCGTGCTCAGGTAGCCATGCAAACAGATGTACAGGAAGCAACTTAATCTTCCTTACTAATGCCTGAAAGGATGGGGGCATCAATCAAATAGGGTATAATTGCCTTTCTCTAATATAAGTGACTATTACAATTATCTTAATATAATGGACTCAGAAATATCTTCAATCTACCAGATTAATAAACAAACAAGCTCAGCATAGTGGCTAGCCAAGAGGTCAGATCAGGTTGCCCTGAGGTTAATTGGAGTTTTTCTACTGAATTAAACTAGGTAAGTGTTCAGCAAAAAAATGCTTGAACTTTCTTGAATGGCTTCCTTTCAGTGAGGGGAAGGCGAACATATGCAAGCTTTGGTTACGTATTATGTCCAAGACACAATTTTTTCTTGAGGCTTTAATCTGTAAAGCAAACCTCACTCTTTTGCTTTTCTCATCTTTATAACCATTCTTATCTACTACCTATCAGTAACATACTTTAAACAGCCAGTAGTGGAAAGAAACTGGACTTTCACATTGGTTTTTATTCTGTGCTGCTGCTAATTGTTGTGCAGACAGCAGACATAAAATGACAGCCCACAGGCTCTGTCTTGCAAACTGTAGTTCAAAGACTACACTATTTTATTGACAAATCCTTTCTTGGTGAATCTGTGACTTCCTCTGCATCATTCAGAGAGTGAGCAGGCTGCTGTTTTAAAAACTTTATTATTCATTCAGTAGGGTAGATAGGAAAGAACCAGAGTGTTAGGAATTAATATCAATGATAACTTAAATTTATTCTGTTGTCGATCTAGCACAATATTTATTCTCTTTTTGCTAATTCGAATGTCATTCTAGTGATAGCCAAGTCTACCAGAGATGAAATTCACAGTATTGGAGAACATGCTGGGTCATACTGGAACTGTTACTTACCTCTTAAAGCCTCACATATAAATATGAATGCATATTTGCATGTGTGTGTGCGTGTTCAGGAAAAGAAGAGGTAGGCTGAAAGAAAGAAAAGGAAGAAAATGAGAAACCAGAAAAGAACAAACCAGCAGTACTTTCTTTAAAATGCCACTCCTAACCCCTTATTTAACCATGTCAATAAAAGTGATTCAAATTCTAAAAATGAGGTTAGTGGGGGATTGCAGGTGCTTAACATTTCAAGCAATTGATCCTGAATTTAGAAACTTCAGGAATCAAATCTGAAAGTTTTTGTAAGCTCTGTTTATATGAATAGCGGCTATTTTTTCCTCATATTACCCTTCATTCCATTCATATAGTTTTGTCTATAACAAAGAAAGGGAGTTCAAAAGCCTAAGCAAGAAGACACAGTGTGGTTAGAATTGAAACATAAAATGTCAGCGTTAGCATTAGTTTTATTTTTATGATTGGTTATATCAATCTGTGCCTTAAATGTAAACCTTTGTGAGTATTTTTTGCAATGTTGCTCATTTTAATTTACATTTTTTGGAATGTGTTCTCAGTTGTATTAAAACTAATGCAAGGCACGGATAAAATCTTTTAGTTTAGGGGGGAAAGCACCCTATGAGAATCAAGTTGTGTTTTTCTTAATATTTTTTTCATTTTCTTTCTCTTTTAACTAGTTGACGATCTTTTGCTTACTAATAAGTATGTCTCAAAAGGCTAAGAGGTTCAGTTAAACACCAAAATAATGAGATACTCCTTCAAATTAAATTTGACTTGCTTTCTTGTAGGCCCATGCTGATTGGAGATTTCCTCTTTTTTCACTTTCCTTTCAGAACTGATAATTTAGCAGAAACAAATTTTCGTGCAAACATATTAGCTTTGATAAACCCAACCAAACAATCTAACAAAAAACTGTTGTTAAGAAATCTGTCAACAACATGGTAGCACTTTCTGTCAAGTTACATCTTGGAAGTGACACCATTTCCCCTTTAAGTAGAGCAGAATTTAAGGCACATTTTTTTTCCTTGTCTTGAAATAGATGGTCCATGTCCATTCTGTTTTCTAATTTACAGAGTTAAGACTTGACTCTAAGTAACACAAACACCAGGGCCTTTGGGGATTAGAATGTTTTCTTTTAATTATTTTCATATATGATAAATAAGCTAGAAGAAAATTCAAATTGATAGGTCTTGAGTTCATCAAAACATTGAAGAGAAAACAAACAAACACATTCCCATCCCTGCCAAGTTTTGAATTTTCATGGGAAAGGAAATCCATTTTCTTATCAGCTCAAATCTAGACTTTTGAGCTCCAAACTGAATAAAAGTGTCTATCAACTGCTGTTTATGTGTTTTCAGTAACTTAAAGATTTGGATTAAGTCATTATATCAGACATAGGAAAGCATAAAGTGCCACTCTACTTGTTCATTTATTTAAAATAATTGTCTTCCCTAGATCTTCTGCCTACATCTCAAGTCAGGGAAACACCAAAGGGAAGAAAAAGAAACTGGTAAGAATAATTCAAGAGAAAAAATAGCTATACATATCCAAAGTTATATAATTGCGTGTGTGTGTGTGTGTGTGTGTGTGTATGTATTTACATACATATTTCATGTGTATATATTTAAATATTTCATAATAGTGTGTATACACTTCAAATGTGTGTACACTTCACTCATTTAAGGACTGCAAAAGAGAAGTTAGAAAAAGAATGGAAAGCTTGTAACCATACTGAGAACTGTAGTGAGCCATTTTGGGCACTTTGATTGCTGACTTGCTGCCTTTTCCCCTTCTCTTCCATCAATCTCCCTCCCTCTCCTCATATCACTGTTAACTTACGCTTACTGCTGCAGCCTCTCGAGCCAGAGGGCTTCAGTACTTGTGCAATTATATGTCAATGTTTTACCTCACCCTTACTATGGCCCTGTGTGGTACTCTTCCACTGAAGAATTCATGAAGGAGATCGATGGAGCCCTTGGTTGGGGGAATTCTAGTTGGAAAGGGAGAAAAAAAGAGAATGACAAGTGGTTATTAAGTCCCTGGGAATTCAAAGAAAGGAAAGCCACTGTTTTTCATACTGTGAGCAGTTCTCTCTATTTTTCAGTGAGGAACTGTGCCACTGGCAAAATACTTAAAGGGAGGAGCTCCCTTGCAATCATGTTTTTCATTCCTTATCTAAGCAGCACCAAGAGTAGCACAGATCTAATATAAGATGTGACTTAGAAAGTAAAAAGAAAGGAAGGAAAGTTTCCCTAGTTACAAATATACTTACAGTGCCCTAATCACAGCATGAAAAAGAGGGCTAATAAGATAACAAAGTGTGTGATGAAGTGCAGCAATCTTGCACAGCAAGCTTGAACTTCTGTGTACAACGTGTGAGTGGAGACAACCATTAATAACTCTTTCAAACTCTTAAGGGCTGCAAGACAAATGCTATTAATATACTTCTCATAATAGCCACTAAGGGAGGTGACACAGCATCTTCTGAGGAGGCTAGCTGCACTCTGCCACCCTGAAGAGCCTGAAGCTTGGGAGGAGGTATTTATGTATGAGAGGACCAAGGTGCCTTATGTTCCAGATAGAAGTAGAGAGGTCCAAGACATTTTTTTTTTTTTTTACTGTACTATAGGAGGAGATACTTCAATTTGTACAATGAACTACATGGAATCCATGTTAGATTGTACAGCTCTGTTTGGAGTATTGAAATTAGAAGAAAAACTCCTTCCCAGTCCTCATCCCTCTGATACAGTATAAATAGCTGTTATTTCCCTATTTTCTAGGTCTTCACACTCCAGTGCTTCTCAAGCCCTTTCAATTGTTCTACACATGTCAGTATTTCACTAAGTTCCCTATTTACCTGGCTGCTGCGCCTCTGCTTGCCCTGCTCACCTCTCACACAGCTGTTACTGTCCTCAGACCACCCAAGCTGCTCTACATTTGACACACTTGCACCTTTCACTTAAAAGTGTAGGGCTTCATTGCTTCATTTGTTGATCAGCTGATAGACATCTCAGCTCAGCAAATAATTTCCAAGTATTTATCTGATACAAAGGGGCAGCTCAACCTTCTACTCCAAAGATATCAGGCATCAGCCCCTTCATGGGCTGACTGATAGATCTTAGTTTTAATCTAAGCCTTCTGTCTAATGAAAATTTTCTATATTTGAAGGAAGAATGCGAGAGATAGGTGTCCCTTTCTATAGAATTCATTTTATTGTGGGGAGGCTCCACTCCTTTGTCTACTGTTATACCCATCTGCAGCATGGAAACTAGGAGCTTGGTCATTTTCCATCAAAAACTCCATGACTCCTAAACATCTTTTTATCCAGTTTGATTTTCTCAAATGTGTGGCAAAGGGTGATGTTACTGCTGTATTTCAATAAATATCTGGGGGGAAAAAAGAACAAAATTGTTATTACTAATCATCTAACTATTCTGTGTCTGACACTGAGTGTGTTCCCTTTTGATCTCATCTGACAGTGAGAAGCACAAGCACCCTTGCTGGAAAAGACTGGAAGCTGAGGAGATCTGCACTCCTTCAGATCACTCCTCCTAGCTACAGAAATACATGAGCAGTAGCTGTACACTTCAAAGAACCACTATGAAGTCAAGGGCATTCCTTTCAGTCTGCTCTGCAAAAGTCTTTAGCAGCTTATACTAGACGAGAGATAGTGGTGACATGCTTCAGCTCTGTGTGACTCATCACTGACACCTTGGGAAAACATTTTGAAAACAACATTGAATTTGCTGTCAATCATAAGCTACACAGACCATGTGCACTAACCAGGAAAGTGGAAAATTGCAACATTGGTCATTTGATCTCCTTCTATTCTAAGTGTTACTACGACAAAATAGTCTGACTTTATGTATTGTTTCACTAGCTTAAATTACCTTAAGTAAAGATAAGATGAAAAGTTGCCTCTCTATGGTGGATTATCTCTTTCCTGTGATATATTATTGATCTACTGCTTGTATACTTAATTGTCTAAGAGAAGAGTAAACCAAATTGTTTGCACTTAAACCATTGAAAAAGAGCACAAAAGAGAGTCTGTATAATTTTGAATATAATTTTTTTTGAATTCTACATGTACACTTCATTGTTCTAAACATTAATTGAAAATATAAATTTAAATTTATATTTAAAATTTGAATGGTAATGCACAATGCAAGGAAGACTTATATAGCAAAGTGTTACAGTGTAATTTGAATCTTTAACTATAATAATACAACATTTTTGTGTTTTATTGTACTTCTGTGCTAATATTTAAAATCCAAAGTGTATAAAATTATTTATGTGGTAGTGAGATAAGCAACATAATTGCAAATAATTTGCAAAGTCCAATATAAATTTACATTTAGCTTATTAAACTGTCATTTGGTTTTCAGTAACACTCTTAAAATAAGCAAATATTGAACTGGAAGGTTTTCTGCTAAGTGGGTAGTATGATTTTTGAGGACTATATATAATATCCCACAGTTAGGGTCTTTTCCAGTTTTGAAAGCCAGTCTCTACTACATTCTATTGGAGACATGCACAGTTACAAAAAGTTGGGAAAAAAAATGGGAATTATTCATCCCTTCTTTCTTCCTTTTTTTTTTTTTTTTAAATAATAAAGTATTAAAATGTATATAAGACTAAAATGTTACATTTAAAAAAAAATGGATATGAACAGATTCTTATCATTTTACTTAGACAATCCTTCACAATTGTAAATACCAGTTTCCAATTTTCATTACAGATTATGTTAGGACATCTGAAAATATAACATGGAATCAAATTCACTTTTTTAAAACTTAAGAAGATAAGCTCCTATATATGAGTTAATAATATAGTTTGTGTTTATATCAACAGAGAAAAAAGTATACCTGATGAAGGGGTTTCAGACGATCTGAATTAAAGGCCTGTCTAAAGATGAGATAAACCCTTGTTTGGACCTGCACATCTCCAGTTATTGGCTGTCAGAAGAAAAAAGTTACCTGAGGTTCACAATCTTAAGTTTATACATTTGAGTGCAATCATACAACATTTGTATCTTTTCCAGAGAAAGTGGGCAGCTTGCTATTTATTGCCAAATTCTGTGAGACTTTGCTAGTTAAGTAGGTATGATGCTGACAACTATTTTTTTTTTATTAATGCACTTTTTATGCATGGGATTTCCTCACAGAATTTTCACAACAGCTTATTTTGAAGTTCAAGATGCTCTCTCTTTTCAGAAATAGGCCATTAGGGAACTACCAGTGTGGTTGCAGCCCTGTTGTAAAATAGCTTTCTCCACCCCACCTTCTTTGGAAGCATTGTTTGGTTTCTGGGATTAACCATCCTTTATGTGTTCATTTATAATTTATTGAAGGAGAATGGCAGATACTAGGAACAATACCAGAACAAGGTTTATGTGCACTTCATCACTTTTCTAAGTAACTTGTTCTAATATTGGTATCTGCTTAGCTGCTTAGTTGATACTATATGGGGTATCTGCTGATTTTAGTATACATTCAATGTTGAGAGAAAAGCTCATCAGACAACATGGGGGAAAACAAGAAAAAAACTGAAAATTGTAGACACAAATAAACAGTCATCAAGTGTCTCTGAATCAAACAAATGCTCCTGTGAACTTATGGTACATTTCTGTTTTCAAAATACAAGCTGATGAAATGCATGCAGAGATATTGGCAGACCTGAGGCTTTGTTATGGCTGCACTTCTCATGCAAATTTAACGCAGGTCAGTTTCTGTAAGACTTCTTGAAGGAAAACAATAGATTTCTGAGGGAGATTGAAAAAAATGCATCTTTCGCTAGTGTTATGGAATGATATGGTACAGTACATGGAAAAGTGGGGACATTGTTTTCTGCTTTTCAAGTTATTTTTCTAGTGAGTTTTTCTTTATTTAATGACAATAATAATACTTAACCATTGGAACTGTCTTTTCTGATTTTAGTGCTTAGGACTTTAAAAACAGTTTCCAAATTGGTTTGTCATATCTAAGAAATTGTCAAAAGCTGAGGAATGGGAGGAGATGGGTAGGATAAAAACACATTCAGTTTTTCTAAGTTAAACAGAATGTTCCTATTAAGCATTATCTAATTTAAAAAAAATTGTTCCTTGTTCAGAATAGAGGTGTCTATTGAAATCAGGCTAAAGAGATGTGCACTTCAGCTAGGAGAAGAAAGGTAATACGATGATTATATATGGCCAGCTGTGGGAAATATCTTTCTTTGCAT
This sequence comes from Hafferia zeledoni, assembly GCA_035583235.1. Classification (NCBI taxonomy): domain Eukaryota; kingdom Metazoa; phylum Chordata; class Aves; order Passeriformes; family Thamnophilidae; genus Hafferia; species Hafferia zeledoni. Next base: position 82,626,868 of record JAWWEV010000001.1, on the reverse strand, counting down.
ATAATTTGGTTCAATTGTGCAAAGTACTCCCCTGGTAGTTTCTTTAGTCTGTGAATCTGTAGAGTCTTCTGTGAAGACTGCTTTTTGTCAGTCATTCTCTGAGTCTGAAAAACAGTTTTAGGTTTTTTATCTTACAGAATAATAATTATATATACAATTTGTTGAGGGGTGTTCTCTCCTTTGTTTGCTTCCCCAAGGAGCTGACCACAGAAAACTCCTATATTAGCCCAGTGTGGAATTAGATTCAGTCTTAACAGACAGCCATCCTCAAATTCTCTGGGCAGTAGTAGCAGCCATACTGCTATTGAAATTAAAAAACAATATAAAATTTTGATTTTATATATGTGTGTTGGTAAGTTTCCTGGTCAAGTCAGAATATAGCTCCATTGATGACACTGTCAGTTAACAGGTATCCTGTATATTCTTTCTTCCTTCATCAGACATGTTGAACCTCATATTTTGCCACATTTTTAAATTTTCCATTATTCCTTCCTAGTTTTTCTGTTTCTAAAAGTCACGGTTCACAGGTTCTGTTCAGGAGTTTCTCCCACAGTTGTATTCCTGTTTTCTGATGAAGTTTATTTACTGCTTCTATTTATATCACAAACAATTCCTCTAAAAATTGTTAAGTATTTTCTAGTATGAGATTTGGCTGTTTTAGTGTTAAAATTAAGTTACAATGATGATGCTTTTGTTACTTTTCCTTATTTTAGCATCACACAATTACTGTTCTCATCAACAGTAACAGAAGGTTCCTTGTTCTTGGTATTATCTATCATATTATATTCATACTTAATGTTTTGTTCAAGAAAAATCAAGATTTTTTTTCATTACATTGTTGTCCTCTCCATCTAAGAAAGCTGACAGCATAATGTATATTACAAATGGCAAATATAGACATCTATAGCTGATGGTGGTATGCTTTCCTAAAAAGAAATCATCCTGGTTTTGTTGCTATGTATAAGTGGGGTAAAAGGCAAGAATAACTTCTTCAGCTACTGAAAGTGTACCTCTGAGAAAAATGCTCATTTTCTTTCAAAACTTCCACTAGAACACAAAGATGGAAACAGGTTGGTTGTTGGTGGTGTTTTGTTTTGTTTTGTTTTTTGAATTATTATTATTTTTCCTTGGTGGCTTGCTCCCTTGCACTAAAAAAAAATTCATTAACTGTGAAACATTAACAAAAAGATGATATATTTTAGCCACTGCAACAGACCTTGTGTATTTGTTCATTTATGAGCAGCTCAGACTTTGTGGTGTAAAGTGTCATAATTAGGGAAGGAGGTTATGGAAAGCAATTTAAAAAGTTGATGTATACATTTTACTGTAGTGATTTTGTTCTCCAGTTTCTCTTTATGCAATAGTTTACAATATAGCTTACAATAGCTTTGCAGACAGATACTAAGCACAATTTAATGATTAAGGAGGCAAAAACTCCCACATATACATCATAGTGTCTTACAGCTTGTTCACTTATAAGCATTAAAGAAAATAATCAGAAAATGTAATTTTAGATCATCATCCTAAGATGCTCTCTTCTTCACATAAAGTACCATCAAATTTGGTTATCATTAATTTCTAAAAGTAAGTTTTAAGAGAAGAAAAAAATGATTTTTTGAAATGAGCCTCAGGGAATAACTCACCAAGGTTGACAACTATGCTTTCTTAAGACTCTGCTTCAGCAGTTAATTCAAGTCCTTCAAGCTAGGTCGCAACCATTAACCATCAACATCTGAGACACTTTCTATCCTACTATTTATTGGCTTCTCTACACTAAAGACAGCTTTTGAGAACATTTTTTTTCATGTAATAATCTGGATACATATTATGGGCTCTATTGAAGCATTCCACAGGCAGCTGATAAAGTGATTTGAGATAAATGTGAGCAGAAATCTCTTTTTCCTTTATACACTCATTTTATTAAACATTTATTGTTGTATTACTTCTGCTTTGTATCAACAGTTTCAGAAAAAAAATCAGATAAATGTATGTGCAAATTGGAAAAGGATGTATAACTGCAACTTATGCCTTACCTTTGAGTATGAGAAATATTTATAAATGAGAAGTGAGAATTCTGGAGAATTATCTAGCTTCTTTTAGATATGGCTATCATTTTGCTACCTTACAGAATCGGAAAGTTCCAGTTATTTTTATCTATATTTTCCAAAGGGTGGATGCATTAACAATAGTTTATGATCAGAATATAGAAAGGTTTAGTTATATTTACTTTCAAGAATATCAGTAGATTACAAACTAAGATAGAAAGTAAAGTTTTCATTTAATGACCTCTTAACAGTAAAAAACCTCACTGTTCTTGAATATGGATGTATCTATGTATTTAGTGTAAGTACAATAACTCTGGAAAACACAGAGCTAAAAATGATAAACTACTATATGAACATATCTGTCATTCCTTGACGTATGTTCCACACTAAATCTGACATGGAATCAGTTTCTCCACAGAAGCTCTGCTGTCACAGACAAGCTTTGTCAATGATATATTTAATCAACAACACTACTTTCACATAATTTTTAATATTTTTATTTTAATGCTTTCTCATTTTTCCTCCTTGATCTTTAACATACATAATGACTCATGGTTACCAGTAATTTCTAAGTGTACAGATAGACAACAGTTTCCAAAGTGCTTCAATTACAATTCAAGTAACTAATGGCCTGCTCTGTTACTCAGAGTTGAAGAAACCATCTCAGGCTATCAGGAAGAAAGAGAGAACCTTTACTTTTGTGGCTCATTAAAGTCTATGGTGAATACTCTTCATAACAATGTGAGCCAAGCAAGGAAGCAAGTACAAAACCCTGCAAACACAGACATATACAATTGTCTTCATTCCTATGAACGTAGCACTGAAAACAGAGGAGAGGATTCTCACAGTACCAAAGCTAAAAATGCACAGACTTATTCTTAGCAGGGCTTTCTCTGTTCAGCAAGGAAATTGTACCATTTGATGCATTATTATATGCATCAAATACTGGATTTATATATATTTGTCCTGTGCCATCCTCAGAAATTTAGTTTAAAAAACCTACTCATTGAATTTTAAGCATTTAAAAACCATTTAAAAAGTGTAAACAGAAACACTTTTTTTTGGATTGTAAATATTTTCTTTATTTTTAAATTAGTTCTCCAAAATTAACTACAATACACCTTCAAGCTTAGGGTGAACCTTTATTCACAGTTTATATTTCATTTCTTTGGAATATTATTTGAACTCTTCACACTATCTGAGGTGTATAGATGCGAAGTCACTTAAAACAGGAAGAATCAAGAAAAAAAGAAGGTAGTTACATTCTGTCAAAATTAAGAAATGCCTCCAAAACTTTTAAAGATTGCATTTCTTTTACGGAGAGTACATTATATCAAATTGTTACACTAGTCTTGATTTAAAAAAAAAAAAAGAAAAAGAAAAAAATTATGTCAAATTTTCATCCTGGAAGACTACTATTCTAACAGAAAAGAGCCTGAGACAACTTTTTCACAGATGGGAAAAACCAAAGCTTTTTATCATTGCAGTGCTAACAAGATTTCATTTTGAGACTCTGACCTCCTCTCCTTGATCGTCCACTACTTTTAATAATTTTGTCCCTATTCACTACTGCACCATCTCAAAGGCATCATCTAAGGGCAGCTGAATTAATTCTATAACAAAATGTAATGGCACTAATAATCTATTAGTTTCTGGTAGTTCCTTCCTTAATTGATAATTAATTGTATCCTCAGAGACACTGTCCTGCTCTTTGATAGGTATATACTTAATCTCTTGGATATTTTAATACTTAGACATACAATTCTTGTCTTACTTTTCTGAAGAGGCAAACAAAACATTGTTTAAGTATCTGGGACGAGCCTCAGACAGAGTATGAGGAAAAGACTGAGGTATATTGCCTTCTCTCTCTGTGTCTGTAATAACTAAACCAGTCATTCTCAGGGCACTCAGCCCACTAAACTGGAAACCAGAGATAGGGAGTAGAACGAAGCCCCTATAATCCAGAGGAAAATTGACAGTGATTGGCCGTTTCACTTAGACCCACACAAATCTATGGGCCCAGATGGGATCCACCCAAAGGTACTGAGGGAGTTGGCAGTAGTGCTCACTGAGCCACTTTGCAAGATTTATCTTCAGTCCTGGCTGACCAGGGAGGTCTCAGCTGGCTGGAAATCAGCAAATGTGATGCCTATGTAGGAGAAGAGCCAGATGGAGGATCTATGAAAATACAGGCCTGTCAGTTTCACCTCAGTGCCAGGGAAGGTCATGGAGCAGATCTTCTTGAGTGCCAACACAGGATCAGCATCCAGGGTTTATGAAAGTCGGGTCCTACTTCACCAACCTGATATCTATTTATGATTGAGAAGGCCGAGGGCATCCTGTATCAAAAATAGTGTGGCCAGCAGGACCAGGGCAGTGATTGTCCCCCTGTATTGGCACTGGTGAGGCAACACCTCAATTGCTGTGTCCAGTTCTGGGCCCCTCAGTTCAGAAAGGACATTGAGGTGCTGGAGCATGTCTAGAGAAGGGTAGTGAAGCTGATGAAGGTCTGGAGCACAGGTCTTATGAGGAGCAGCTGAGGGAACTGGGCTTGTTTATCTTGGACAAAAGGAAGCCCAAGGAGGATCTTACTGCCTTCTACAACTACCTGAAAGGAGGTTGTAGTGAGGTAGAGGTCAGCCTGTTCTCCCAGATAACAAGTAACAGGACAGGAGGAAGTGCCCTCAAGCTGCACTGGGGGAGGTTTAGATTGGATATTAGGAAAAATTTCTTCATGGAATAGGTTATCAGACCCTGGAACAAGATGCCCAGAGAAGTGATTGAGTCACTATCCCTGGAGGTATTTAAATGACATGTATATGTAGCACGTAAGGAAGTGGTTTAGTGATTGACTTGGCAGTCCTCAGTTAATAATAGGACTCGATGATCTTAAAGTTCTTTTCCAACCTAAACAATTCTAAGATTCTATTAAATTTTGCAATATTTAACTAAGTCTTGTATCAGGAAGATATTATCAATATTCCAGTTACTACCTTGATAAAAAATTTAGATATTGAAAATATTTTCTTAGTATATATATTTGATCACCACTGCACAAAGTTGCAATATGAGATGGACATTTAGTCTAAACAGAAAAGATTAATATCTGTTTAAAAAGTAGATATGTACAACTAATGGAATAGGGAGGAGAAAGGTAACACTAAATTAAAGATTAGTTTTTGCATTGGTCAAATCTTTTAGAACAAATGACTAAAACATGTCAGTATTACCTATATGTGCAGCTCTTTTTGTTTTTTTTCTCTCGGTTTCTCTTCAAAGATAGTTACTGAAGATAAATGTAAATAAACAGGAAATTTCTCTCTGAAATTTTTCTTTACACCTGAACAATTTATAATAGGAAACATAATTCCCTGATTGCAATGTAACATCTGTGGCCACGAGAAAAAAATTATGCTCTTATAAACTTCATAAACTTACAAAGGGAAGGAAACCATTAATCACAGGTGCAAAAGAGCAACCTTTGACATGCATGTTCTGTGTGTATACATATACCCATTAAAACTGTTTTGTTTATAAATAAAGTTGAATTATGCACATACTAAAATTTTTGAAAGGAAAGAATGCATAATTTTCAACTAGGAAACATCAGTGTTCTATATGACTTACACAAGTGTATTAATATAGCACACGGCCTTAAAAGTCTTCAATCTTTTACTTTTTGCTATCACATGAAGATTTGGAATGGATACTTTTCCAAATCATACTAGTTTGCATCTACTAACATCATTGCATTGACAAAGAAATTTGTAATTTGAAGTATGCTAAGAGTTTATCACTTCTATCAGCCAAGTGTAAGTTACTATTCTGTAATTTGGATTTTAGCATATGCCACTGAATGACTTTTAACTAAAATTAATGCTCTTCATCCATTCTATCCACTATTAGAATTGTCATCTCATTTCAGTCCTAAGGTAGCCATAATAATTGATTTTGTATTTAAAACCTGGATAAATACTGCTCTGAAGTGCGGTTTCAATTTTCATGCTACTAATTGAACCTTTTTGTGATTTTGAATTGAAAGGTTTTATTGTTTGTACTCTGTGAAAATGCCTTATTTCAGTGTGTTTCACTAAATTTCATCACAGCCTTTCCATTTGATAAAATTATCATATACACATCTGGGTTAAGTGAGCACAGTTTTGTAGAAGTTACTAGCATTGATTCACATGAGATAATATGCTGAGATGAGACTTTATCCTTTTTTTTTTTTTAGTGTTTCTGAGTTTTGGAGAATGAGAATAAAAGAATCAATGTACAATCCTTGCTAGGTGAAGGGGCACTATGTATTTATTGAATAATACCCCTCAAAATCGCCAGGTAGCTTTATGTAGTGAAATAATCACCCCTACCTTTTATTCTTTCTAGCAGGGATCTGAACCACAATTTTATTTTCCAGAAATTGCAAGAAATTTTTCTCAATTAGTTTCATATGGGTTTCAGGGGTGAAGCTGGAGAAAATTGATTTGGTCAGTGTAGAGAGCATTTCTAACCATTTATAGCGCTGGCCATTTGATATTAGATCATGCAGTGCTATAAGTTCAATAAAATCTCCTGGGTATAAAGTATTAGCCATCAGAAAGGGATGCTGCCACTGTCATTTCTTGATAGTTCTTAACAACTCATCCTGTTGAAGTGGGAAAACATATTTTTATTTCCAAAAGAAAGTGTCATCTCATTTTACTTCATTTTCCAGAAAAGAAAAATAAGAAATTTCAAATTAAATGGAAATAGAGAATTAATGGGAAAGAGGGATAGGCTCCTTCATTAACATCTATAGATCAGGTTTCTATTTATTTTTTTTCTTATTGCAACTCATATATTTTAAATCCCCTGAATACTACCTGAAAATAGGATTCAGTGGAATTTGTGAGAGATCAAGTGAGAGATGGCAATGCTACATCAAGAATGAAAAAGAAGGAGAAGACTGAGAACAATAGCTGCTCCACAGGTGAAGCTAAAGCATTTGACCAACAGAACATGTATTGCTGGTGTTTTCAGGCAGGCCACAAAAAACTCACCTTGTCTGTCAGGTTCCAGATTGAGAGTGCAGAACCTCTATTTGGCAAAATTATCTTCAAAACTAGAAAAATTTCAAAACGAAAGTCATGCCTCTGGAACACAATATTTATGTTTGACTATCAAGATGCGCAGACTTGAGCATACTGACAATTCTTTAAATGAAAATGAGTAGCAATATGACAATAGACATAGCTAATTTTTGTGAATGATTCTCTTCTGCTACATTTTTAATGGATACATCACTACAGTTTTGCTTTTGATACTTTGGTAAGAGTTTTTGATTCATTTGACAGAAGAATTTAACCCAGTGTTTAAATTTGTGTTCTAGTGAACAGCTTCAACTAGTTACATGAGAACAGTCACTATACATAAAAACGAACAGGGAGTCACACTACATTAGATCCAGAATCTGAATTTTCTGTATTAACTCACAGAGCAGTTAGACTGTTTACAAAGAAGCAAAACAAGCAAGCAAAATTAGGAAAGTGTTTTGAAAATATGGTCGTTTGTCTTTTTTTTTTTTTTTTTCATGTGTCCCTCCCAGTTATTTTTAAAATATTTTGTTCTATTATTAGAATATTTGAAGCCTTGCTAGAAAAATCTTGTGCATAGGAACATGTCATTGTTGTTTTGTAGAAGCATATAATGATATAATATTTGAGGAAAAGAAAGAAACAATTCTTAGGAGAAGATATTCATAGAACTAAAGCAAAGCTTTGTACTGATGTCTGTGGGTGTAAAACCACAGAGAACAATAGAGCGGTGACTGCTTATTCCCAGGCTCAATTTGATCCTTCAAGCTCTCCTTGTAATATGACATGATTTTGAGTTCACCATTCAGCCTGGTCCTGTCAAAATCGGAATATACCAAGTGTATGAAATGTGTATGTGTGGGGTTTTGTTTTCACATGCTACTTAATTTATGTTACTTGCTGGGTGTTTACCACATTCTTAATTCTTCAACCAAACAGTACTGCCCAGTGCTGCCTGAGTATCATCCTTCCAAAGGTAAGCTATGATAACCTAATTTGAGTTTATAATGTCAAGATTTGTTTTTTATAGCCTAAGATATCTATCAGATTAACTAGAGATGGGTAAATATCCTCAAAAAAATATTTATCTTAAGTTAGGCTCTTTTTCCTCACAGGATATCCATGGGGCGATATTTTTCCATGTTATTTTTAGCTCAGTAAACTGTCACATGTGGAGTTCCCAGTGATATTTCTTCAGATGAGAAAGGGCTGAACTCACATAGTCATCATGGTTAGCCTCATAAGCTATGTGGGAATGTCTCTGTTCCCTGAAGAGACCAGATTACCCAAGGGGTTTTGAAACATCTTCCCTTCAAGTGTCCACCATGTTGTTATTCTGGACCTGTAATGAATTTGCACATTTGGCCTCTGCTGTCTTGCCGTCCTTGGTAGTGTCACTGCAGGTAGTGTGGAGAGCTGGAGCTGGTGGACAGCCACAGGGATGGTGGGCAAGGCCATTCCCTGCCTGCAGATGTAATGACAGCAGCACACTTCTGTGAAGTCATGTGAAGGCAGCACACAGATGCATGTCCACCCCAGGTCTGGCTGACAGAGAGCAAATCCCTGCTTTGGTGATATGCTGCAGTACATGGGGACCTGGGTCCTGTTAAAGTACAAAGGCCTGATGCTTGTGAAGGAAGTACAAAAGCATGTGTGTATAAATGAAAGGAAATCCCTAAAAAGATTCAGCTGGTATTTGCAGAATATATTTATCAGTACGTGCCAAACAGATTGACATTTTAGGTACTCTTATAGCCTATTTTTAAATGGAATCAGATACACTTGAGTCCAAACCTCCCCTAACTAGAATGAATAACAAACCTCAAGTTTTTAAGCATGAACTCATGAGAGTAACTGGAAAAAGAAAAAAAAAAATAGCATCAGAATCCCTTTATTTACATGTTTTAATTTTATAAATATTCACGTCAGATAATTAATATTCTTTCCCTTCAGATAAAGTCTAGGGGATTAAGAACTTTCATTGTCATTATCAGGTGATTTATGGTATTTACTTAAGGGAAATGAAGTACTAGTGTGATTCATCTTTGCTGAGCTAGATTTTTCTTACACTATTTTCAAATTCATTTGCATCCTCTGTACTTTTCTGTTCTTCTCAATCTCTGTAGCCCTCCTTGTTGTTACTCTTTCCCTTTATGATCTGCATTTTCTCTCAGACCCTTCTCCTTTCCCTTCTCCTCCCACATGCATACTGCTCTATGTGCCATCATCAGTAAAGAGGGAAAGAGTTGTCAGCTTGCATCTTTTATTTATGAAGCAGCAAAAATCATTAATTCTACATTTACTTTGTTTCATTTTTTTCATCCATTACGTTAATAATGGATGTATTTATTAGGTACCCATCATTTTAATAGAAGTTGGTCCACTGTGACAGCAATTCTAAATGGGTAATTTTTCATAAATTAAAAGTCCTTGCAGCAAGTATAACTTTGTTTCAGCAAATTGCAATCCACAGACTTCTCTAACAAAGTGCTAATTGTAACTTGGCTTTAAATGTTATATTTTGTACGCAAATTGGCCTTTGGGGAGTTATTATTTAGTATAACATTGCTAAGAACACTAACGTTAGTTTGTAATTTGTTTGAAGTGGAATACTGTTATTACTAATACATTACATATGGCTTAGAGAAACAGCATTGCTTTCCCACGTAAGATAAAAATCTTTTATCAGTCAAATTTGTTGAATACTTTTTTGTGCACTGTGGGAAAACAAAAGGTGACCTGAGTCATAAAAAATGCATTGTGTTTTACATTATTCGAACAGAAGGAAAGTCAAAAGAACATGACGTAATCCTCAGACACTGAGAGCACTGCACAGGGCCTGATCCTGCAAATGTTTGAACAAATGAGATACTGTTTAAAGGTGAAGTCACAGTGACATAGTGGGGTTCCTCTTTTTGCTTTTTCTTCCACAAATAAAACTCTAGAATAACTTACTCTTCCTTCAAAAACCAAATGAGAATTTGTGGTAGGGTTTATTCCAAATGTGTGGAGTGTCTCAGTGAATTCCTCGCTGCATGTCTTATTTCCTGCTTCAGTTGTTCAAAAACTGGCACTTTGATCTGACACAAAAAAAGGTGCAATGTCCTGAACATCAAAGCTCCAAAGTTCTAAAAACAGTTTCATGAATATTGCCATCAAGTTTTAAGCATGCTTTGATATGGTATCATTTTTGTGTGTAATTACAGTGTGTTTGACTCTTGAGGATGAAACAATACTTTCCTATGGGTGCAGGAAGAGAAACAGGAACAGAATTGACCCCCCAACACTGGTTTTCAGTGGGAGTCCAGTGAGGGTGACTTCATATTTGCCACTGAGCTCTGCCCAACATACCCTTGTAGCAGAACAGAGACTCTCAAAGCACTGCTTTGAGTAGGGGATGTTTATACAAACAGGACTCTATCCTTGACTGCCAGCAGTACAGAAACCAAATAATACTGAATCCCAACAAAAACCATAAGTGTTTACATGAATTCAAAAGGAGTAACCACATCATGACAGAATTCTGACAAACATCTATATCTTACTACAGTAGAGGTCACTGCTTCAGAAGACTGAATTTATAAGCATCGGTGAAAGCTATTCGTACATGTCATGATAGACCCTGTGATCCTTTCTGCCAAAGAGAGGAGACATGAGAGTTCAAAAGGGTAATTGATTTAAAAAATAAATCAGAAAATTCACACCAGGGTTAGGCACAAAACCTCCTTCTACATATCAGAAGATAGGAGTTCCATTAATTTTACTGAAAATTACAAGCACACTCATAACTTTTCAGCAGCTGTTGATTAATTGTTGAAAGAAAATAATGGGAGCCTGAGAGAATTTTGTTGATAGGAAGTTCACTTAGGTTAGCAAATTTATTTGGAACACAGCTGGCCCTGGTAACTCCCTGAAAAACTTCAAGAACAGATCTCTCCATTGAACTCACTCTTCTGTGCTAAACCATTCAAATAGTGCCTCTTTCACTTTAGGAGCATGAGTGGATGGTGTATACATGTGTTTAAAGCTTGAGGTTTCTTTTTAAAGTAATGTAATTCAATATTTACAGATAAAAAAGTGCATGTGAGACTTAGGAATGTAGAGGAAAATAGTAAAGGAATTTCTGTCTATAACATATAATATACAGTCATAGTATAAACATTTGGATTACTGGATAGTCCTTACAGAAATATTTTCAAGATTATTTTTTATTGATGTGTAGTACCTGATATGCATATTGTGGTAGAATCAAAAAAAATTTGTTTACTGGTTGAATTGGCTGTTATACCCTGTGGCTAACTCTGACAGATATCACCCATATGAAAGGCAGTGTTCCCTGGCTCACACTGACCTCTCAGTGTACTGGGAGTGGGAATTCAGCAGTCACATTTTTCTCTCATGTTTTGCAGCACTTGGCTGCCCCTGGATAGATCACCCCAAGCTTTTTGGTAGACACTCAGAGCCTTTCTTAGTTAGGTGTCATTCCCGATGATATGGTGAGAGCACATGTTAATGTACCCAGTGCAGGCTGATCACAAAGATATGTATGTTAACAAGCATCCTTTTAAAGTGAAACTGAAGCTGTTCTCTGATCATATGACATATGAACATGGTGAAAGGCACAAAGGGATCTCAGATTGAATCAGTCTGCCCCCTACACATGTATGCATACATATATGTTGTCATATGAAAAGGGATGCTTACAAATAGTTCAGGTGATAGGATGTATTTCCCTTCTCAGAAACAGACATTACACTTTTCGGTATTACCAAGTTCATCCTTGTTCTTTTTTGTTCCTTGTTTTTACTGAAAAAAAGAAAAAAAAAAAAAAGAAAAAAAAAAAAGAAAGAAAAAACTGGACCACAGTTTGCATGAATTGTCCTGATGGTTGAAGTCTGGTCCCTGGTCTGCAATTCAGCATCCCTGCTCCAGGATGGCAGCATTTCAGTCAGTTCCGTCACTGGGAAACTGATGTATGTGGAAAGACAGCAAAACTCCAGGCCAGAACAAGGAAGGATCTTCATTTTTACTGGCTGTGCACATGTTCTCTGAAACAATAGGAGCTTACTGTCCCTCTTCCCTGTTTCTTAGCAACACCAAGTGGGGCTCAGACTAGAGGACTACTCATATTCAATGTGAGTCGAAGTGCTGCTCACATTCAGCACAATGGTTTGAAGGAGGTGAAGGAGTAAGTTGTGAGTTCCTGATTTTTTTTTTTCCTACTTTCATTGTTCTTGGTTCAACATTGTAAAAATAGATGGTCAGTCCCACAGGAACTATCAAGTGACCGTCACCTAAGGTATCCTGACAAGCTATGCTGAACCTTTCCTAAAGTGGTAAAACAGCAAGGAAAACCACTGACATAGGAGAGCTTTATCTCAGGAGACAAGAAGCCATACAATAACAGGACGAGAATTAACACTACAAAGGAAAGCAGTTGTACATTAGAACAGGGAAGGGCAGAATAAAACAATATAAACTTTCTCTAGAAGTGAAAAACAAAGTAACAAGGAAAAGAAGAAGCAAATTGACATGGAGTAAATTGGCAAGAACTATCTGCAGAGTGCTCTCCAATAAAAATACTTTGAGAATCGATAGATAAAAGGCCAAGAATTATTTACATGCTGTATGGGCTATCTCGAGACAGAGCTCTTCATCACTGTTAGCGGTAGCAGCCCCTCATTGACATTAATCAGAGCTATCATCTTTCAATGTGGGAATCTAGTAAGAGACATAGCTCTCCAGGAAGGAAGGACCAGTCTCTTTATTCTCTCTCTCCTTATTCTCTTCAGTGGACTCTGAACACAGGAAAAGGAAAGCTATCTTTAAGTATACCTGTATGTATATGGGAAGAAAAACTTCATTGACAAAAAGTAGACTTCATTTTACAGGATGAAGGAGGAAACTTTTGCAAGATATCACTGATTTATAATACATCAGAATATATCTTTGATATTTGACTGGCATATATATGTATACACACACACACACACACACACACAAAATATGTGTATATGTCTTGACCATCAAAAATATACAGTGTTTTTTGGACTTCAGAATAAACATACATGGCGAACATACTTGATTTATCTCTTAAAGCATTTTTTTTCCCAAATTTGCTGACTTGGGCAGGCAACACAACTCTGGTTAATTTGCCTTCTACCCTCCTTATCTGGACTACAGAGCTCTTTTTAGCATTACAGAGAAAATCCTGAATTCTAGAGACTCATGGGTCTTTGCTAAAATGCTGGAAAAGCATTTTCTTCCACACTAGCCCAATCTGTCTCCTGCAGAACACATCATAATAGGATGAAAATTGCCTCTTACCTGTTGACCAGCTGAAAATTGCATCTTTAGCTTCTTTCCCATGGAAGCTTCAGCAGCTTCCTCTTCTTTAACAGCTAATTGAAATTCTTAGAGAAAATAAACCCCTCTTCAGTAGTCTGCAGAATGCCTAAAAAGGTATTACATGCCCTTCCCTTTTAGCATTCAATCATCAACTCTGCTTCTCTGACTTTTACAGCAATCAGACTCAGGAGAATGAAGTTGTAGGACACAAGTGAGTATGCTGAGGGAGTCTTGCTAATTTTGGACAGATTGTTCTGTTTATTCCTGTAAGATGCTTGTGCTGTACTGGGCATTTAGTGAGCAAGCTTTTATTGGGGGAAGGCCTACGATTGCCATTCATCTGTCAAAAAAAATGGGGAAAGTCTCCCTCTAAATATTTTAAGATAATATATAAAAATTATTTGATATGGTTTATAGTTTTAGTCAAAAATGGACTTTTTTAGCAGCCAAGGGAAAGAATAAAACAGACAGCCATGATTTTTTTTTTTTTTTTCTCATTTGAAATACTCAGATTCCCATTTGTTTCCTAGTGCAGGATTACAGAGTGGAGAGGAGATACATTTAATAGCAAGCTACCAACAGCCTGTGTCTCAGGAGTCACAGGGAGTTCTTTTGTAGTTGTGCATTCTGACAATGACTATGACCATTTTACACTTTGTAAAAACATAAAGTGTCAAAGACAGGAAGGCTGGAAACAGAAAGTTGAAAAATATTTCAACTTCATTTCAACTGTTTTATACCTATTGCTCCCAGCTATTGCTCCAGTCAGGATATGCTCTGAGCTCTGAGCTGCATAAAGCCTCCTGTGAGACTCTGTAGATCTGGTCCACCAGTTACTTTGGTAACCTACATGTATGCTTCAGGAGGTCCCAGATTTCACAATAAAGGGTGTTATAAGAAGTAACATACAAACTTCACATTGTTGTGCTGCCTAGAATCGTGTTAAAGGGGAAAAGCTAGGAATTTGATGGTGGTCCATACTGGCTCATTGTATTTCTGCTTTACTCTGTTTCACCTTTCTTCCTTAACTGCGCAATATGGACACAGTGAGGCAGTGAGGAGAAGGAGGCAGAACAAGGGAAAGGTACAAGACTGCAGTTTTAGTCACACCCTTTCAGATCATTCTCCGTTGCTACCTAAAGATACAATCTTTTATGAAAACAGCTAGAATGAAACTAACTTTCCAATCAACTGACTATCAGGAAATTACAGTTGCAAATGGACTTGTATCTGTAAAATCCAGTTATCTTCAAAGAGAAGCAAATAAAGTATATATATAACTGTAAATTTCATGAACATATCAATTATAATTTTTGCAACATTTTTGAATGCAACTTCTTCTGGTCCTCTTCATTATGCTTTACTCAACTTCAGTATAAATAGTGATCTACCAACTGCACTAAAAATAAAAATCTTTATACATAAAAATAGAAATGTTCCATGATGTTGGTCTCTGAATGGCAATGCTATCTCATTGTGTAATCTCTTCCCTCACTGTTAGGGCCTGAGAGTCCTTATCTTGTAATGCACATGGTATGCTTGGGTGGCCACAAAATAATTATAGTCCACCCTCATCAAAAGCTTCTTATGTTCCTTGCTCTTTATCCTCCCACTGTGCAGCTTGCTTACTCTGAAATACATACAACTTGCCTGAGTGGTCAGAAAATAATCGTAGAATCATAGAATCATAGCATGGCTTGTGTTGGAAGGGACCTTAAAGATCATCAATTGGTCTACTGTCTGAAGAGACATCTTTCAGTAAACCAGGTTGCTCAGAGCCCCATTCAACATGTCCTTGAACACTACCAGGGATGGGATATCCACAGGTACTCTGGACAACCTGTTCCAGTGCCTTATCACCTTCACAGTGAAGAATTTCTTCCTGACATCTAAATGAAACCTACCTTCTTTCATTTTGAAGCCATTCTCCTTGTTCTATCACTGCATACCCTTCAGGTCACTGGAAGGAATCTCTGTGATGAATCACCAAGACCTTCAACCACAACTATGAATAAAGGGGAATAATTCTACCATGAGGCATATAAACATTTGTATTTCATGATAGAACAGTATGTCTATATCTGACTGACAGTTGCTTCATGGTAGATGTTTGCTGTTAAATTATTTTTGACATAATACATTGCAAAATCATTGAATATTCATGAAAAGCAAAATATTAAAATAGTAAGGTTTGACATAGAAAACAATTGCATTGCTAAGGAGATGTGCTTTTAATTCTCTGCATTTATGTTAGACAGGGTGCACATATTCTGTGGTGGTGAGAGCTCAATAAGACCAATGTATTTTTTTTCCTGCTATATCTCAAATATCTCAGGAATCCTGATCCAAATACTAAGTCCCTTTTGAGTTATCAGCACTGCTCTAGTGAGGGTACCTTGAGGGTAATAAAAAATTGTAAGGAATATACACTCTTATTGCTAAACAGTTGAAAGTAGTATCTCTGAAGACCTACAGTGTGAGTCTGTAGGTACTGTGTGACCTGGCAGGGATTTACATGTTTCTTTCTGTGATATCTTCAAAGATAACTGTTTCGTTTCCAGTACAAAGTCATATTCATGTCACAGCTCAGAAATTTTTCCATAATCAACACATTTTGAATTTTTTACATTTGTCACAAAAAAGCCCACTGATTCTTTTCCCAGACAATAATCCTATTTTATCAAGTAAATATGTAAGGAAGTTCATAAGAACACTGCTGTAACACAGAATATTAGGCAAAATTAGATTAAAGCACCTAAAGGAAAGCACAATCTCCAAAGGTGAGACAAAGCTTCCTGATGGTACTCGTCACAGTTTGCAAAATGATACCATTTCCCTAAGGTAATGCAGGAGATGTAAAGGAGTTTCCTGGCACTGTGTACTTCTGAGTATTTGTCATACTGCCACATACATGTTAACAACTCCAGTACTTATTATTATCTGGGTGCCATATGCCCCCCTCTGCAAAGAGTGCAAGATTACATGACATGGTTACATTTGACAGCTAATGATCTTGGTCTTCGATTTTTTTTGTTTGTTTGTTTGTTTTTTTCCTTTCAGCTTTTTGATTTCTTTTAAATTCCTGACTGAATTAAGGACAGATTTTTTACCCTTTACAACATTAAGCTTGTGTACAGGGGCAAAAGGGAAACAACAGTTTCTTTGTTGCTCATTCTTCAGGCTATAATTGCTGATTCATCATTCCACTGGGCTGATGACACTTCAGTCTGGTGACACCTGTCCTCACCAGCCCTGGTCTAAATTTGGTTTCAGAAGAAGGTTAGTCAGTGCAGAGGGTCAGAGCAAGTTTCTCGAGAGAAACACTCTTAGGAACTGCAATGCATTTGTGGGAGGCTCCTACCAAGCTAAACATGAGGGGAAGGAAATTCTATTTGGTAATTCTTGCATTCAACTAACCAGTACTTTTTGATATAAGAACATAAAAAAGTATCTCTAAATTTGTGTCATCCACATTCAGAGGAGAGTAAGGCAGTCTGCAAATTGCTGTACTATCTTTCTCTTGCAGGCTTATGTCTACCTCATTACCTCCCTTTTCCCCTTCTAATTAAAACATGTGAGACATTTTAAAACAGTCTATTTATATTATGACAAATTTGCTTTCAAAGTAATTTTCTTTTATTTAGTGTTTGATCCCTGATTTCATGCACTTTTCCTCCATCTGGCAGTTGTCACTAAGGCAGATGGCCACCAGCTGGGAGGGCAATGTAAGTATCTCCCTTCAGATCTGCTGCCAGAGCTGCTCACTAAATGCAATGTGAAGGAAAACTGTGTCAGTCTATTACCCATGCAATGAGCTCACTTACTGACTTGTCACCACTTCAGGTTCTGAGGAGGAAACTCCACTCTTAGCTGGAAACTAGGAGAGAGCTTTATTTATTATTGGGGCAGAGGAGATATTTTCTTTTCTTTCCCCCTTTTTTTTTTTTTTTTAAGAGATTTCCTTCCCTTCTGCTTCTCCTATATCTTTAGCCCCTCTCAAGGCCTGCAACTCTGAATGCCACCTCTGCTGCTACTGTGGTTGAAAATAAACACTTGGGCTGATTTTCTACATCTTTTTGCTTAACTCTAGCCAATGGCCTGTCTATAAAGAGGCCTGAATAAAAAGAAGCCTAAATTTCCAGTGTCCTTAGCAAAGTTAATGACACCTGAGTGAGTTTGCTGCCTTGGAAAACTCAGTCTACTCTAATTAGCACACAATTTACAAGTAAAAGGTAGATATATCACTTATAATTTGTAGTGAAAAACAGATTGAAGGAGTCATCATGGTAAGTGATTTCGTCTGGCTGTGCAGAAGGGGATGAACAAAAAGAAGGTAGAAGTATCACAGGTCAAGACTTCTCTTTAATTTTACATTTGACTTCAGTACAGAAGAAATCTTAATTTTCTAATTTTATAACATTGGTGTCACCAATAACAGCAGGCAATGGGAACACACAGGAACTTCTAACCTTTGGAAGATAAATGAGGAAGAGCTACTTAAAAAAGCAGTGACAACTGCAGGTTTCAGAGATGCCTGAAGAACTTAAGAGCAGAAATTTCCCCTACTTATACAGATGCTTGGAATAGGCATAAAAGCTTAAAGACAGAGCTGATAAGAAGAGGTTTTTTTTTTTTGTTTAGCAAAATTTTTCCAAGTTATAACAATATCTGCCATGTTGAAAACATGTATACGTTTTGTGTAAAACACAACTGTGAGGCTTTAAAATGATACATTTTCTTAATACCACAGGTTTTGGGTATGTTGGGTTTTGGTTTCTTGTGGAGGTTTTTTGTGGTTTTGTTTGTTTGTTTGTTTGTTTTAATATAACTTATTTTTTTACCGCAAAAATAAGCTTAGACAAGAACATGGGAAAATTATTTTTATTTAATTTAGAAAATATTTATAGGAAAAAAAAAATATTTTTAGTGTCTTATTTAAAAACAAAATGAAAACTGGTAAGTCAAATCCAAACTCTTTCCAGGAGATATTTATTTTTTTTTAAATCAACATTTTCAAATAATCAATTTCAGTTAAAAGTCTTATTAACACAATGAGTATTGTTCAGAGAACTGCTGTAAATGGCATTCAAAATTGTAGCTTCTGCCAGCATATGTAAGGATGACACCTGATAGAACTCTGAACATTTTCCCCCCATGTAATCAAAACCTAACACTGATAGACAAAGAGCCCTAGGAGTCAAATTCACTTGAGCACTTATGAATAATAATATCCAAATCTTTTGCAATTTCAGTGAAAAATTTCCCTAACCTATCATTATAGTGAAATAAGGAAATGTGGTTTTAAGTTACATACTGCTCATTAGTTACATACCACTCATTAGCCATTAAAATAAAGATAATTTGGTTAAGTGCCTGAGGATGTAAAGGAATACTTAAGGTTTCAGGTAACTTTGCATATGTTAATTACTGAAATGTGTTTGAATCTGTGAACCACTAAATACACAGTTTACAACATTTTCCTTTCTCCAGGACTGTGTATGCTTTGTTCTGTGTTTACTTTGGCTCACACTAAAGCACAAAATCTCCATAGCCAGTGTTCTCTGATCTCATCTATAAAAAGTGGGTTTTTTTCTTTCTATGAGTACACTTTTGATATTAAAGCTTGTTATAAATTTAAACAAATATATACTTTCTATTCTTTACTTTCAGTATAGAACAAACAGCTGCCTCAGTTTTGCCTTGCCTATAAAATTACTGTTGAGAAGAAAATAAATGTGGAGCTCAAAGATTGCTCAGCTGACTTGCACATTAGAAGGGTTAAATTAATAAATATTTAATCTATGGAGTAATTAATGATTTCAGGATAAATAGGTCTCTAACTAAGGTATACTGACTTAAAACACAGTAGATGAAATCACAAAATACTTGCTGCACAAATACTATTTAAGTATTGAAAATAAGTTTTAGCATTTCTCATTATATCTCATATTTCCAGCATTCCAATGACCATTTCTGGATTGTAGCTTTAGTTAGATTCAATTTCAATTATAGTGAAGCACGTTTTTTTTAGAATGTCACTTTGCTTCTTCACATCTCATAACATCATTACTTTTTGGACCAGAGTTCTTAAAATGGAACATTTTGCAAGTATATTTGGCCAGCTGCCTTTCCTTTTCATATGTAAACACAAAGCTGTGAGCGTGAGATACCTTTTCTTTTGCTTTTTGTTCTTCAGAACAAAGCACGAGGGCTCTTACATTAAGGAACCTATGACTCTGCATTGTAGAATTACACTTTTGATTAAAGGAGCCAGGATAAATTTACAGTGGAGGAAGTAGCAATGTAATTTACAAAGGAAAGTGGATTAATTCCAGCTAAGCGGTCTACACACTGTAACTGAGAATGTTTGAAGATGGTTAAAGCATCAAAAGGCACTGGTATAATGACATTCTGTCTGCCAGCCAAAAGCTGGTTATGCTGATGTTTTGCCACGAGTTGCCAAAATAAATATCAAGCTGTGTAGTTTGTGGGCTTTGGTATTTCTAGAACAAAGAAATCTCAACCCTTATGGACAGATTATGGTACAAGTGGTAGAAAGAGATGGTTGTTTAAATGCCTAATTTGCTAGTGTTGTTTAGAAAGCATAGCATTATGGGTTTGGGGTTGGTTGTTTTTTTGATTTTGGGGCCTTTTTTTGTTTTGTTTTGGGGTTTGGATTTTTGTTTATTTTTGCCTTTTTTTTTTCTTTTTAGTATGAAGACATACAGAAACACTTAGCAATGTAAATAGGTGAAAATTGATATCAGAATTTCCAAATCTCTCATTGTGATACCACTATACCTACAAAGTACATGCAAATATGGATGCACCACAGGAAAAGCAAGAGTGACTAGAATTGTTCTTCCAGTTTTCAAATTCATGTCATGAATTATGGGAGAACTACAGAGTAAATGGAAAAAGACGACTGTCAGACAGCATAAATATAGCATGGCATGCATATTCTACCTTATCAATTAGCTGAGGAAATTTTTGACTGTTGGGGAACTTAAGACTTATATTCATCATTTTTTGATTCAGAATATTCAAGACTGCAAAGTGAATAAGCTTGTATTCTCTACTCATTGAAGAGAGCAGGATGTGCTAGTAATACTTTGAAGGTAGCAGTTCTTAGTGTTCAGCATTTCATCCTCAAAGTTGTTACTAAAATTTCTTTGCATTATGTCACAGTAGGAGTTATTACAGGAGGCATTACAGAAGTCTATAAAATTAAGAGAACACAAAAAATTCAAAATTCAAATGTATTTGTAAAAGTTATCTGAAATGTTTAATTAAGTAATACTATCCACAATATCAACTGGTCATATCTGTGTGAGGTATCACTTGCAGCTTCTGAAAGTTCACAAATAATGTAAAACGTCACTTTAAAATTTATCAGCAGGAAATACATTGTAGTTTTTCTCCCCTTACTATAAAGTAGATTACAGGTTTCCATGTAGTATCTCTTTGGCAGTTGTGAGGAAACTAATAAGATTGGTCCTACCACCTGCTCTAGCAGGGGTGGGGTAAGCCCCATTTTAGAATTGTGGGAAAGACACAAATGAGGAAAAAACCCCAGAATATTACAAAAAGCATAAAACAGCTTCTGCAGCATCTATTGCCAGCTGAACCTAAGTTGTTGGATACTGCAGTAAATTTAGGAAGCTATACCCACCTAGATTTCTGACACTGTGAGTTAAAGATTTTAATGTTAAAAACAAACAAACAAACAAACAACCAAAACAAACCAAAATGTTGGTTTTGCTGATTTTTTCTACTGTGGAGATTAAGATGTACCTATTTTTAAGAGAGTGGTTTTGGAAAATTGAGCTCACCTTTATTCAAATCTATATAAACTATAGTCCTTAAACTCTTGTAGACTATAAATGTAGGAAACTGTGTTCAGGGCCTGGTTTTGTTTCACAGCATGTGAGTGTCTCCACTGAGCCTGTAAGGCTTTTGTCACTTGGAAGAATAACTCAAGGAATTCAAGAAAGGGTTGGATAATAAAGTTAATGATGTCCTGTGGCAGTAATTGCTGGTAGTTAACATGTATAGAAGTCATATCATCAGCGAGTAAACATCAAAATCCAGACTCTATCAAGATGAAAAATTGCTGCTGCCCACTCCTGTATTGCTGTCCTGCAACCTGGTTTCTACAAAGGTTTTTCAGGAGGTGGAAGGAAATCACATTTGTAAAATCAAATTTATTATTGTGGGCAGTAAATAATTTTATTTAAATGTCCTTTCATAGAACTTCCTGTTCCCTGGTTATGTTCAATGTGACCTTTCTCCAGGCACAGAAATACCTGAACTGAAACAGAAATGTTCTCTCTATTAATTGCATTTATTTTCTGTTTAAATCAGAATTATTTTGCAGACACTAAAACATATTGAAGAGTTTCACTGACTTATGTGGACATGTTTCATAGTTAGTGATGTTAAATGGGAGACAGTTTTGGAAATATCAAGAGTTTAAGAAGTTTACCGTTTAATACTTAAGAGCAATGATTAAATTTTTTCCAGTTCTTTCTAATGAAGATGAAGGTGTACAAATTTGAATATCTAGCAGTATGGGAAAATAGTCTAGTTTCATAATATTCTGGAGATTTATTTTATCATGGATTTTCTGCACAATTTTGACCTTGTCATCTGCTATATGGACTCCCTTACTCTGAAATCAATCCCCACAGCTCTGAACTGAAAAGAGTTTCATCATCAATCACTGCATCACAAAACACACAGCACAAGAGCAGAGGTTGCAGCACTCCTTACTTCCAATATCTTCTCTTGAATCAGTCACTGAGTGGTTAGAAAGAAGCTGCTAGAGTCATACATAGCAGTGTACAAATACAGTTTCAAGCACACTAATCTGCTGATCAAAACAGAAGTGTTCTGCCCCTTTCAGGATAGAAGCAGATGAGAATATGCAATTATTAGAAATGATGATAAAATCCAGTATAAAATACTAATTACAGAGGCGATGTAGCCTATTCATACAGTTCCGTGTAAATGCTTGTGTGAAATGCTTGTCTGAAATTACCTTGCTCTTTATTTTTAAAGATTTTACAATATTCAAGACTTAAAAATGAATGAAGACTTTAATTGTTTGTTTAGGGATTTGTTGCTTTTTTTCTTTAATTAACTGTTATTATATTTTAGACTTAATTATCATTGCAAGTAGGTGTGTCTGCCTATTTTGGCAAAAGGCAACACTATGTTTCTGTGGCAGAAACACAGGATCAGTAGAATTGCTGAATTGTTTTGCTGTGCTTCAATGTTTCTGATCTTTTTATTCATTACCCTTTCTTGCAAATGAAGTCATGCCATGTTTTGTTTTGAACTATACCAACAGCTATATATTTGGTCAATTCTCATATTTTCAAAGTGGAAGCTCAGCTGTAAGGCAGAAGCTAGCAACCCATTGAACAAGGAGTATGCAATTTCATAATTTATTGTATTGGTTTGTTTATCTTGCATTTCACTACGTGGACTTATTTACTAAATATAGTTTTATAATGACAGGAATGTGCAACTTACATAAAAAGGATTTGATTCTTGCTTGTCAGTCTATCTAAAATTCCTTTCAAATGGAGATGCCCAATATTGCACAAAATGCTTCCTAAACATGGGAACGAAACATACCACTTCCAAGAAGCACTTCCTGCTTCTTTTCAGGGAGCAGGGAGAGCCAGCTGCCCCTTGGGACTGGGAGCCAGGAGGACACTAGGGATGGTCATGCCCACCCTGACAGCCACCAACCTGCAGGGCCTGAGTGCAGTGGACAGAATTAAGGGCCAGCAGCAGGTTTCATCAGCAGCCCTGGCACTTTTGGAGAGCAACAAGCCAGGGTTGGATCCATGCAGCAAGGACCTTTCAGGAAGAGACAGATGTGGGACTGGAAACTGGAACTACTATGGTATTGCTGAAGCAGTGACTGATGGTCCCAATCTCAAATGGAGCCTTGGACTGTGATCAAGGTGGGGAAGGACAGGAAGATCCTCAGGGTACTAAAATGTCTTTATCCAGAAGAAAAAAAAAAAAAAGAAATATTTTCTTACTGTTTTTACAGAAAAGGAGGAGCAATTTGTTTGGGGGAGATTTTTTTACTGCAAATTAAAGGCAGCTTTTTCAGATGTTTGTCTGATGTTCAGTTGTCCACGTG
Organism: Hafferia zeledoni; assembly: GCA_035583235.1. Classification (NCBI taxonomy): domain Eukaryota; kingdom Metazoa; phylum Chordata; class Aves; order Passeriformes; family Thamnophilidae; genus Hafferia; species Hafferia zeledoni. Next base: position 82,603,241 of record JAWWEV010000001.1, on the reverse strand, counting down.
TATGTTTCAATGATTCTTGGATCATTACAAAAAGAATCCATTTGCCCTACCTCTGGCTAGGGGTACATTCCAGAGAGAGATTTAGTTTCCTCATGGTGGAAAAGAACTTTTCACTCTAAATTTTGCTGTTTGAAAATAGGTTTCTTTGGGAAAGTTAATGGAAATTTTTGTGAGGAAAAGTTCCTTTTCTGCCAAGGTAGAAGCAGTCCCAGTTTTGTCTGAACCCATAAGCAATTGAAAAGGTCATTTAAAGGGATGGATTAGAATGCTGATTTGGGTCATGGCTGCAGGTCTTTAGCTCACCAGTAGGAATTGCAGTTCAGGCTAGAGACAGGGGAGAGGTAAAGCATAAACCTGCATTTGAAAAGGGAGAACCTAAGGAAGGAGTGATCTGCAAGACTTTTTTTCTGGCCTACATTGTAGTCTGGATCATGTCTGCAGGTCCTTGGCAGAGATTGAATCAGAATATGTGTTAATGCTTGTGGTATGCTCCAGTTTTATTTGTGCTGTCAAGAAGCTGCTAGCAAGGGGAGATGACATAAAGATTTCTCCCCTGAAGACTGTGCCATAGCATGGAGGCCTTGCCTCAAACTCAGCCCAAGGCCAAGATTAAAAATGGGAATACAGTTAACGACTAAACCTTTGACCTTCAATGGAAGATAGGTGTCAAAGAAGCAAACATAGTTACACTGAAGATAGGTTTCTCCCTTAAGGACTTTTATCTGGGCTCCGGCTGGAAGTCCTTGAGCAATGATAAGCTTGAGGACAAAGGTGAAGTTTGGGCTTAGGGCTGGAAAAGAAACAGACTGAAACTCCAGCTAATGTAGGGCTGCAAAGGGAAAGTTAGTACTGCAGAGAGGTTTCTCTCATGAAAACTATTTTCTCTGTGTCACGTGTGAGGATACTTGCCCAAGGCTCAACCAAGACCAACGGTTCATCATTTAGACCCAAGTTTGAAAAACATAGAAGCCCTGGAAGATCACTTGAAGAGCTACAAAGTAGACCATTCACATGGAACTGCAAAGGGTCTGTCAAAGGAAGGAGTACACTGCAGAAAATATTTCCCCTTGAGATCCTTTTCTTCTGGTATACAGTTGAAGGTCCTTGGATAAGTATCATCTGAGTCCAACATTTGTGAATAAGGCTATGGTGGGTATGGGAGAGGGACAACCAGAAGAGCTGAAGTCGGGATTGGAACATCCAAGGGAAAGGCTGAGCTGGAGAAGAGAAAACAAATAAAAATTCTCCCCTAGAAAGTTTTTCATCTGGGTCATGGCAGGTATTAGTCTAGACTTTGTGTTGGAAGTGTTACAAAGCTTTTAAACATGGATAATAATTAATTAAATCATGTGTTTAGAAGTATAACCTTACTTTCCAACAGCTATTCTTTTAATATGTCAGCTCCCTGAATTTCCTTAATTCATAAAGGACATGTTTTTCCTTAATTTACTCCTGGAGTCTTAAATAAATAAAAATGCTGACAACTGCTGTGATAGTAGAATCTTCATGATTACCTTTTTATTTTAGTATCAGTAGGAATAACTTTTCTTCATCTGCCTTAGAAATATTTTTGAAATCCCTTTTAACTCTTAATATAATAAGAGATCTCAACACAGTACAGCTCTCTAGATCTTTGAATACCTGTCCTAAAGAAAGGTTTATGACTGAAATATTGAAGTATACAAGGTATCCTCACACAGGATCAAAATTTCATAAAGAAAAGTCCATGAGGAAAATTAGCAGATTCAGATAATACAGCCTAATATTCTTAAAGCACCTTCTCTCCAGCGGAGTATCCATGCCATGGTAAAAGATCAGGTGTTACTTTATATTATACAATTAGTTGTATATCAGTAGTTCATCATGCGTCTACAGATGAATTAAGAATTTTTCCTTGTTTTTATTTAAGAAATGTGCCTATTTGAACCCTTGATGCTACATGTTTTTATAGTCACACTCAGAAACCAGAGAGGATATAGACACTTAAAAAGGAGTGAAACACCATCCATTTTTATTATAACTGTACTGGCTAATCAGAAGACACAATGGTCTATATTACAAAGGAAATAATAGGATTATATAAACAATTCAGGATATTAGCCACCTCAACTAAAATAACCCTTAGCTATAGATAATGTTTTGATTAGCAGAACATTTTCCTGCCTTTGTGTTGCTTTGACTCAAATGGATGACTAGGTCAACATCTTGTTAACTATCTCCATCTGCATCAAATCTGGAGTTATTTTCTTTAACAAGGGGGTTCATTACAGCAGAAAAAAATATAAGAGGACCAGACATAGACATGAATTCTAGCTATAAAAGCATGTGCAAATTAAAAGCTTTCACAGTACTTAGATTTTGAGTAGCAGGAATGCTTACTGTGCCATAGCACCTCAGTATCATACAGACACATTATCATGATTCTGTTGGACATTGCTTAGCAGAGATGCTCAGGCTGAGCTCTTGCTGATGAAGAGAAAAGGCAGAATGGGAGGATATTCACCATGAGGGCTTTGTGGTGCATTTTATGCAATGCATGTCACACAGCTTTTCAATCAAATGCAGGCGTTGAAACCAATTACAGCAAAACACTGAATCTGTATTTGTGAATTTGAATGAGCAGACAAGAAGCCCTTGTTAATAAACACAGCACATGATATCCTCAGTTGGAGTAAATTATGAACAAACTCTTTTATGATTGAAACTCTACTGGATTAAGGATAAATCCACTAATTTCATATTTTTTTTTTTCCTATCAAAACTGACTATGTCCAATCTATTCATCCTGTCCTATGACATGCCCCCAGACTTCATGAACCCCCAATCAGAGTATATCTTTTAACAGTTTTGTGAACTGCAATTTATCCACTGTTTAAAGCAGGCTTCTCACATTGCACCTACACATTTTTTATTTTCTTCCTTTTTTAAAAAAATATTTTCATTTCTCCTCTCTCATTTCAGAAAATAGTGTTTTGTAGCTTAGGAAAATGCCTTCAAGCTCAGCAAGACTGAACAAATAGAACTTCTAGAATGCTAAGTAGATTTTGGTGGACATAAAGTTGATCCTTTTTTTCCTTCCAAGTTCAGTACAGTTTGGTTTTAAGTGTCATGGTAGAACACAAGGTGAATGTGTTTGCACATTTTTTGCAGTGAAACCACCCTTCACCTAGCTGTAAGAAGAAATCTGTCACTTCTTGATTCAGCCATTACTGATACATGAACTGCTCTTATGTGTGAGTCAATTGGTACTCTGCCAGCATATGCTGGACTTGTTCATATTTGTGTATCTGCCTCAACTTCAAAGTGTTAGCTGTGCAAAACAGAGCACTTCATGAATTTACGTAATTTTTCCCTTCATGTCACACAATTAACACTTCTACGTGTTCCTTGTAGCTTTACTTTGGGAATCACAAATACTTTTGCAATGTTTCTCAAAACTAAGCATATATAATTGTATAATAAGCATTAGAGAGAGACTTACATATGAAACACAGACAACATCATATGAATTTGAAATTCTGCTTCATTTGAATCTATTAGTCACTCACTAATTGAATGAGAAATATAAATAGGATTAATACTGCTAAGATTAATTACCAGGTATTTGTAGAAGGGTGACATTAAATACATCCTGGATCCTTAAGGTAGTTGTTTGAGTAATATGTACTCTGCTTGCAGTTGTTTCCAAATGTTGCATATGAAGAGCAGGGATTTTGTCAATCTGAAGATAGCTTTCAGATCACAGCAAAAAGAATGTGTTGTTCTGGTGCAGTGATATATTTAGAAAACATCAAGGGTGTAATTATATTAACAGACTGTATAATATAAAGTGGCTTTCAAGAGATCTTGTTTTTCAGTTATTTAGATGTTTCTTACTGAAAAGGAGACAGGATCATATAAAAAAGGACTTGGTTTGCACTAAACTTGCTCATGACTCAATTTGCCTCCCAGGAAATGGGGCAGTAATAATAAAATACATTGGTAACCTGAAGCAACCAAGAAAAATTGAATTAATCATTGTTATGACATATTCAGAGGTCATGCAGAGCTTTGAGCATTCAAGTGTTGCAGGCTTAGACCTTTAACACGTAAAATCTACACCTGTCAAATGCAGAAACTCCATTTTGGATTCATTTTAAAGTAAGTTTTTCATCTCTCACTCTTTGAAGGATGTATTTTAACATGTGTTCCAGCAAGATATATGAAATCTCACATATTTATTTTAAGCCTAACTTATTTAAATTGCTTCAGCTACTCCTGTAAATAGAAATTGGCTTTTTTAGCCAAAAATCTTTAGGTAAATTTTAGAAAAGCAAGGGAGGTTACAGGAAAGGGAAGGTGTAATTCTTTCATATATGCACATGGAATTATCTTATTAATTTTTTTTTTTTTTGGTAGAACATGCAAGTACAGTATCCATTTGTACCCATGGACAGCATTTATAATGTTCTGTGAGGACAGAAAGGATACTTTTTTAAAGTTTAAGAAGAGAATAATGGTATGCTTCCAAAATTTTACTTCTATGGAAAAGCATAAAGGACTACTCTAGAGATGGATGAGGACTACAGCTACAGCAGATACAAAAGCTTCATGCACAAAAGTTATTATTGACTTTGGTAAAGCAATATCAGTCCATACAGTAGTTTAGGATTTGGGGAAACTGAGCTCTGAAAAATGCTAATATACAATATTGTAAGGGTGTCAAAACATTGTAGCATCTATTCTCCAACAGCAGGTGCATAGGGGCAAGCTGTATACAGGGCAAGCATGCAATGGTTGCTCTTTCAATAGTTTATCAGTCTTTAACATTTGCCTGTACAGTGACCCTTTGAGTTAGAGATTTAATAGTTAAAAAATGTACATTAATTTTTCTGACAGGAACTTCCACAGTGATCCCTTGAAGACAAATTTTCAGCCTATACAAAGGGTTTTTTTGACAAGGAGTCCCCCAGTCGAAATTTAAGGTCACTGTCCTTTTACAAGAAGTAAGCTCTCGCCTTCCTTTTTGGCTGTTTGAATGGATTTCTCAAGTTTGAGACAAATTCATAAATGAGTCTGGAGCCTTTGTAGGGAAAAAACCAAAACAAAATCATAAACCAAAGTTCTACTTCAAAGGCAGTATGTATACCCCCTCTCCACTCTGTCAGGTGGATAAGAGGTACCTTGGCATGAAATAAAAAATGTCAGCATCAGTGGGGAGATGGCTACCCTCTCATGACTTCAAGATGCTGTAATGAGAAAAAGTAGGTCCAGGTAAATATATCTCAGACGCAGGATGCTAAATGCAGACATCTAACCAAATGACTAGTGAATATGTTGTCATCATAAACCTCATTTATGCAGTTATCAGTGAGAAGTAGGATCCTTAGAAGGACTAAGCATCTCATATATATATATATAAGATTTTCATGTCTTAAACTCACTTAATCTCTCTCCATTGCCTTTATAGGGAAGTTGAAAGATTTCTTTACTGGTGACTCAAATGTCTAAATTAAGATAACTGAATTAACCACCTCAGGATTTTTTTCAGACACACTCAATGTCTGCGAAAGAGAAAGGAGGATCTCAAATTTACAGAGCTGAGATAAGGATGTTAAGGATATTATCAGTGATCGATTCTTATATATTGCATTAATAACTTTAAAAATTCATTTTAGTGATTAAAAATGGAAGGATCTGCACTCCTTTTATTGTTAGGAGGTGTAAAACATTCAGGCTTCTGTCAAATATTGCTCTGGATTAGGTGATGATGAAGGATCTGTAGCTAGTTATTTCCCTGACACTGTCTGTCTAAGCAGTTCTCATAACCAGTTTTTATTTGCCACAGAAGCATGAGATGCTAAAAATATATAATTGATACATATACCTTTAGAAGTGCTTTTACACTTGTACTCTGTGTTTTTTGCCAAAAAACCTATTCTATTGATCTTCATTGGAAGTAATGAGCAAGTGAAATTTTCAAAGCTTCTTTTATAAACTGTATTTCATAACAGTTTGTGGAGGTTCTGGATTCTAAAGAGATGTTTTTTTCTTTTGTATATTATATTTTTATTTTAATGTCTATATTTTTTCCTCTCCATGTGAACATAATTAAAATACGGCTCAAGGCATTTTCTTTAGAGATTTCAAAAATTTCACCTTTAGTCAGAGGCCAAGTGCAACAAATCATGGCTGTTGACACTCGGCTCACAGGGTCATCAGTGGGGATCAGTTGTAGGTAAAATTCCCTCTCTACTGCTGGAATGAAAGGAACACAGAATTAAATGTTCCAGACCAAAAAAGAATTAAGGAATTGACTCTACAGTTGTGTGCTGTGGTTCATTACAAAATAGCATTCAGAACTTGAGTGTCGATATACCAGACACTTGAGACTAACATTTTTGATGCAAGATATATAATGACTCATATAAATGATAGACTGGTACTTGTGATAATACTCCTCTAAACAGTATGCACTGATGAGATTAATACCTATTATTTAAACTGATTGCACACTGCACAGCGAATATGCATTTATTTTTCCTTTGGGGGAAGGAAAAAAAAAAAGAAAAGAAAAATCAGCTGTGAGCATTCTCATAGGAGCCTATTGGTTTTGAGAAGAATAGATTCCTTGATGTAAGAAAAATAAACTACATATTCCAGTATAATGCAGCAGGGAGGGCACTTGCCTGGAAAATCATAGATACTTCTTCCCAGCTTTGGTGACCAATTCAAACCCTCAGTTTAAATGCTGCAGTAACTTTCCTAGAGATTTCTCTGCTTGGCCAGACACGTAGTTCTACATGGTAAAATAGTTCCACCAAGAAGAACTGGGGGAATCTCCCTTCAAGATCCAATCAGAGATGTCACTTGAGATACAAAGGATCCTTGTTCAGCTCTCAACTCTGGATTAATACAAAGAAGGAAGACCTATTGCTCACACTCCAGCCAAATGCCCTTTGCTATGGGTAATTTTTAAGTGAATAAGAGCAGTATAAATTTAATGGCATTGCATTTCATGCTTTCAAGAGTTAACCTTAATGCAGGCTAAATAAAAAAAAGTCTTAGAATGTTTAAACTTTCCATAAATGAAAATTAATTCCCTATTTTTCAATAGACTAATAGACTTTTGGGTTTGTCGGTGCTTTTTTGTTGTTGTTGTTTTTGTTTGTTTGTTTGTTTTTTTCTTGTGCATGAGAACTGGAGAGGCATGAGGACTGAAGTATTAAAAGTTAAAATGGACTGGCAGTTGGTTGTTAAATTAGTTTCCGGTAGTGGATACAAAACACAATTAAGAACATGTCTATAAATTATTGTAGTTCACTACCACTCAAAAATATTTGTTAACAGATTGTAAATGAAGCGGCTGAGTTAGAAGAAAAGCCTGAATGAGTCAGAACATTCAGAAGGTAGTAAATATTAGCAATGAGTTCTCTACTGCTGTTGTGACCTCAAAATACAGCAGTTTCACTATTGTATTAAAGCAAGAATAAACTGGTGGTAGAATAATGGAGTTTGTAGGAAGAGACTGAAAAAAAGGGGATTAGGAAGAATACAGCTTGCATTCTAGAAACGAGATCCTCATACTTCTGAGGGGAGCTAGAAATGCTGGATACAGTTTTGAGACTGAATCTAAATGGCATTCTTCAACTTGCTTCTGTAAACTGGAATCATGCTGTAGCATCTTATGACTATCTCTAACTTATTTAGTCAGCCTGTAGCTTGTCTTATGAGAAAAATTCCTGTATTGATATGACCAGGAAGTGGAAGCAACACTTCTTACTTTGAGAGTGGGATTTTTTTATTATCTTCTAATAAAAACGACTCTCAGAGGGACTCCATATCACTGTGCCAATCAGTATGAGGATAAGTCCTGCAGTGACCACTTTTATTTATGGGGTGTGTTGAACACCTGCAGTTAAGTTTGGAGTAAGAAGAAAGGAGGAAAATTGTTCTTTCAGCTCAGTCTTTGAGTGAGCTGTTTCTAAAGAAGTTTTGAAGACAGAAAACTGTCAGTACTGAGTAAACTGGCTTACTGTTCTTTCAAAGTACAAACTAAATGCTGGATTTATAAGTACCAGGAATTAGCATTACAAGACTTGCTTTATTGTAGCTCTTTATCTGGGGGTTGATTTCTGCAACTTTGAAATTAATAGAACTTCATTAATTGAAGTAAACGGAGGGTGAATTAAGCTCTCAAATGTTCTCAGATCCCCATAGAAGAAGTCTTAGCAAAGTCAGATATCATAACAGTCAAAATCTCTGTTGTAAATTTAACATCCATTGTATTTAAGGAAAAAAAAAGGAACAGTACAAAATTTATAGCATAGAACTTCATCTGAAGGTAAGCATATTATGCAGTTCTCAGCATTATCAATATTCAAGCAATTCATTTCAGGTCATGTATTCACATTAAATAAGTTATTATCTTAAACTCTAAGAGAAATTGTATTAAAGTGTCACGGCAACATACAAATCCCTAACAATTATACAACTCCTTAGGAATAAGGTATCAGATTAAAAAATGCAAAAAAACCACATAAAACAAAAAAACTACTTTTAGTACATACAAACTGCATGCAATATTTCAATACTTTGGAAGATAAAGAAGAGTCCCAGGAAAAACACCTAGGGCAATGAAAAAACATAAATAAAAATTGCACCTAGAAGGAATTGTTTTATGCCACAGCTGCCTGTAGCATTTGAATGGTATTTCACTTTAGTCTGTCCTTTGAAGACGACACACGTCAATAGAAAGCTGGCTTTAATGACAATATGCTGTCTTTTAGTCTGTTTATTTTGATAAGATGATAGAAGGCACCTGTGCACATTTCCTTCAGTACAGCTGGCTGGAAAGCTCAGTCATATAGAACAGAAAAAAAATCAATTTGCATGCACATGTAGGAATAGTTAAATAGTGAAGAAAAACTCTGAATGTCAAAGTGTGCAGTACTGAAGGGAACCAACATAAGAAACAATAACTGAATTTTACTTAGCTTTCTTTAAAATAGCTGACTGAGGTTAACAGATTTTTATATCTTTAAAATGAAAGTAGATCATAGATCATTAGGCATATAAATGAAACATATATACTCAGTCTTGAATCAGAACAACTTAATTCCAAATGCAAAAATGCCACCACTTGTTAATTTTTTCAACTTCTTTTCCTTCACATGATCCATAAGATACTCATGATCTTGAAGACTGAATCCTGTTCTTGTATTGTATGAGACTGATCGATGATGCAAAATTGAGTTTGTTGCAAAAAATATAAATTAATCATTATTTATTCACCCTTAACATTTTTAGCCCAACATTTCTAGCCCATGACACTAATTTAAGTAACTGTGTATTGCAAGGAAAATTAGTACAAAAATCAAATAGAAAATTAACTTGGCAATCTCATTTATTTATGCATTGTAGTGTGGCCTGCAAGAAAGACAACTTGATTTGTACTTTGGAAATTACTAATGACTCTGTATTTCTCTACTCTGTTTGTTTATTACAGAAATAGCCCTTAAGCAGTTTTAATGCCCTGGCTTTTATGCTTCAGCCAGCCTCAGGTGAAAGTACGTGTAAACAGAAATATAATTTGAATTATTTTCAAACGTTGCTCTGTACAGAGCTTTTTCAGGCTACATGCAACCACTGTGTCTGATTACAGAATTTATTAAAGGGAAAAAAGTAGATTATTGTCCTGTAAAGTGTAAGAAAGATTTTGCTTTGAAATAGTTTAAGCATATGTACTTAAATTGTATGTACAGGGATATAGATATAGAAGTTTACATAGAGACAGGCTTATGTGTCCCAATGCGTTTATACATATACATATACACCCTCTACAGATAAGTATTTGGTTTGAAAATGCAGTAATATTACTTCAGCATACTTAATATTACTAAACACATTTTTATTTTTTGCATATACTTATATATACACATATATATATAGCATTCACTTACATAAAAGCAATATCATTAGTATAAACAAAATTTTATAAATACATATTTATAACACATACATAAGTAACAGGGCACAGTCTGACCTATAATGTAGGTCTACCCAGCACACTCACATGGAGGTTGTTCAAAAATGAAGAAGTACAAATGGGAACTGTAAAGAAGATATTCATATTATTAAAAAACAATAGGGGAAATATATAAAAAAAGTTTCCTTTTTTCTTTTTGAAGTGAGGAATATGTTTGAACTGTTTGACCATATTGTGTCTTGGCTGCAATGTAAATTAGTTTTACTTAGTTCTAAATAACTCTACCACAAGTTTTTTTAATTTTTTTTGTTGTTGTTTTGTTTATAATAAACTAAAAGAGAAGGGCAGAATTAAAAACTATAAAGATACTTAAAGCAAAGCAAAGACAGGGCATCTATTTATGGAGAGTTATTGAGAATTATCTGTGAGAAGAAAATACAGAGACAAATAACATGAAGAAACTACAGAGACAAATAGCATGATGTGTTTTCAAATGAGTATTTCAAAATAGCAATTCCAATCAGAGGGCAAAGGGCGGTATCCAGTTACACCATCAGAGTTACTATTTTTGTACCAAAGGAAACAGTAATTTATTTTTTACAAAGTATCTGTTACTCCACTGTTACTTACCATAAATACTAATTAAAGTGATCCTGAGGGCTTTTATTACTTAGAAATGTATTGGAAAGTCATATAACTTCAGTCAGAAGCAAAAATAAGTTCTCCCCATACGTGTTGCCAATAGTAAGATTGGTTATAGTTAATCATTGATTTGTGAGGAGTTACCAGGTACTGGGATCATTCCAAGGGATGAAATGTTATTGCTGCTGACTCATGTCCATGGTTATACTATGAAGATTTTACTAATCTTGCTAGACTGGGTCTCATCCTGCTTTGAAATCTCAGATTTGTTCCTTAACAATTTAAAGGTTTTATTTACTGCACAAAGTCCATGGCAACACCTTTCTAAAGCTGACTAGTGATATTTTATCAGTATTAAAAAATGAAATTAAATATGGTAACTAAATAAAACCTTTAAAGTCTTCTGATAAGAATCAAACATCAAAATTAGTGGTACTAACATTATTAAAAAAGCATACGAACCAATTTGTGTTAAGAAAAAACCTACAGGCATTGTAGTTTACTACAAATGTCTTTAGTGTAACAAGTTGCTTAGAGCATCTTTATACTGGAGAAGCAAGTAGGATCAAGGACAGGAAGAGTATTCCAGAAGAAATTCCAACATAGATTCCTAGCGCTAAAGAAAGATGCTTCCTTTAGGAGAAAATGGAGAAAATCTTGGGAAGAAAAGAATTCTGAATACAGTGTTCATCACTGACTCTACAAGGAGTCCGAGAAATTTGAAGAAGTGAAATTCCCATAAATGAAATTTTATATATGGCATAAAATATAAGGACAGAGGCATATTCTGCCATACAAGTATAAGTCTGAGGAGGAGTATGTAGAGAGAACATGGAAATAATGAAAATATGATGTATCCAAATAACAAACAAGGTATCAACATCTGTGGTTCTGACTAGTTTAATTCATGAATCAAAGCCTGAAACAGTGTGGTTTTTCTGAAATGAACGAACATGATTACGAATATAATGATTAGCTATTGGGGAAGTAGTCTGGTTGAAATAAGATAGGATACTGTGCTTCTGTGTGGGTAGGAAACAAAGCTGTATATTGCCACATCACATTCCCAAATTGTTGTTCTCAGCTGGAACAGCCTGATACTGTTTGACCTTCTGGCAATAGTGTCTAGTCACACTGCCAGTAACCTTGTTGTTTAGTCACAACCATTCAGTCTTCTGCCTGGCAGGTGAACTGATTTTGTAAAATAAATCAGTGTTCAGCATCATGTTGCTTTTGTCAAAATTTTTCAGGGCATTCTGGTTAATTCCTTTACTCAAATGTAAGAATGTAATGTATATGCAGCTAACACAGCTAGGGAGTGACAGCCCTTTTCCATCCCCTGAACATTGATTTGAATTAAACAGCTTGGGGTGATTAATGTTAACTGAATATTAAGGAAGATAAAGAAAAAAATCCCAGGACTTTCCTCAGTGGGTTTATTTCATGATGTCATGAACTTGCTTTTCAGCTCACCCACAAAGGACTCCATAATCTTTAAGTTTAAAGTTACTACATTGCTACTGAGGAGGGGGGAATGTGAAGTGTATTGACAGCAAAAATGTGTTTATTTTGGCTCAACAAATTCTCTGATGTTCTAAAGCTGAAAGCACGTAGGAGAGGCACACTGAGCTAGCACAAAGGAACAAACAACTGATCTGTTCAAAAGTGCTGGCATAGAGATCTGTTGGCAAGTACTGGTGGAATGGTATCTTCCCTCTGGTGCTAATTTCTTCAAAGGTACTTGACTAGGCTTCTGTTTAGAAGTTAAGTTTTAATTAGTTCAAACTTGTTTGACATTATGAATGCCTCTTGAGAACTGTTTTTTGAATGTATGTATTTATTAATAATTTTGCAACTGTTTGTTTTGGGGGAAGTATTTGTATGGGCAACTTCATGAATATAAATAAATACAGGACAATTCAAAGAAATCTGAGAAATAAATAAAAAAAAAAGAAGTTTGGTTTTTGTTTTTTTTTAATATTGCACAAAAGAGGTTGGCGGGGAAAAAAAAAATGGTAGTCTCCAAATACAGAAAAGGAGGCCAAGATAGAGTCCTTCTGCTGTTCTGTTGATGAACACTGTATCTGTACATTGGAGAGCTTAGCAATAAAAAAACATAGAATCATAGAATCATTTGGTTTGAAAGGGATCTTAAAGGTCACCTAGTTCCAACCCCCTTGCCATGGGCAATGAAAAAAATTTCCAAAGTTCAAATCCAGCATTTAGGCATAGCACCCAGATTTGTGGCCCTTGAAGGGACATTGGGTCCACAGGGCGGAGATTTGTTATTTCATTTCTGAAGGATATTGTAAAACTGGAGTTTACAGGTTATTGTTCATCTCATGTTTTCTCCAGGCTTCTGATGCTTAACAGCATGAATTAAATTTCACACCAGCCAGCCCAAGGTGTCAGCATACTGTTTGCATTTAAATTTCAAGCTCTGTTTTTAGGAACAGTTAAATACAGGAGTGTACTAGCACTTCTGTATCTGCACTGGGGAAACAATTTCCACAAAGTGAAAACACAGCAACTTTATACATGCTCTCTGAGAAGAAAATTATTCAGACTGTTGGACTGCAAATACTACATGAGCTGGTTAAAAAGGAGGGGAAAAAAAAGATGGATAATAATTTTATTTTGCAGTGTTCATACTTTCCAAATGCAAGTAGTATTGCAGAATTGCACTTCTGTAAAAAGGCAATGAGAGAATGCCAAACCTGTACCTGGTAGAAATATGTATCTGAGCGCTCATAAATGCTGAATAAAGTTTTAGAACTTTAAAACTTAAAGTTTTAAGTTAGATACTGAAAAGAAAGGTTTGCATGAATGAATGTTTCTTCTTACTCAAGTGTTTTAATATAGCGCTGACCTTTGTTCCTAAATTTCCAGTGGTTTAATTGCTATGGTCAAATTTACTGGAGGAGGTCATGCACATAATCCCTGAAATACCAGGAGTGCTGAAAAGTTCAGTGCCTTTTTAAATGCTCTAAGTGATGATTCTCCTACATGAGAAGGGGATGGCTGACTGAAGAGTTGGGTTCAGAAAAAATTTTGACTCTTACAAAACATGATCAGGAATAGCGCCAAGGTTTTTTTTCCCTAAGAACAATACTTGCCTAGTCGACTATTCATTAAATTCTGAACACTTTCCTTTCCTTGTGAGGAAGTTTTTTCCTCATTTCTCTTCTGTAGAGAGACTACCCTAGGCAATTCCTTGTTTATATATAATTTACTTGCTTTTTTGTGTCATCCTGTATTCAGGAAGCCACTTTGTGCAAATTCCCATCTTAGGCATCTTAAGGACTTGCACTTTCCCTGATAGACCCTGACCACTCAGCTCAGGATTGCAATTCCCTGTAATTGGTAGAGCATGGAAAGTGTAAATGCTCAAAAATGGGTATTGTGTCCCTGAGGAGATCACTGCAACTCTGGCTCTAGGTAGGGAAGCATATTCCACTCTTCTGAAGTTCAAGCCATTCTTTCTAAACTTGGATCTCCAAGGTAAATACACAGAAAAGCGAGTATTATGTCCCTGAACAGAATTCTGAATTTTGGAACTGTTGCTTTTCAGAATCAAAATCTTTGGCTGAAGTCTTGACTGTCATACTGTGAAGAATCAAAACTAGAATTTAGTTTTCCCCATGATACATATTTTTACAGCAAGACAGGAATTTGGTTGTTTTGGAGAAGGTATTTTTGCCAGTGGTGGGTTCATCTTGGCTGGATGCCAGGTGCCCAGTAAGCTGCTCTACCATTCCCCTTCCCAGCCTGACAGAAGGGAGAAAGTAAGATGCAAACCAGCTTGTAGGTTGAGATAAGGCAGTTTACTAAAGCAACAGTGAAGTTAGTGTGTGCACAAGCAAAGTGGAAAATAACAAGGTTTATTTTCTACTTCCCATTAGTGAGCATTGCCTGGCCTCTTCCCAGGAACTGGGATTTCAGCACACCTAGAGTTTGCTCCAGAAGGAAAACATTGTAAATAAAGAATGTCACTCTTCCTCCTCCTTCCCTTCCCTTTTATATCTGAGCTGACATCACATGGTATGGAATATTCCTTTGGTTAGTTTGATCAGGTGGCCTGGTTGTGCCTCCTTCCAGGATCTTGTCCTCAATGCAGGGGGACAAATGTTGAAAGACAGTGCTGATGCTGTGCCAGCTCTGCTCAGCAGTAGCCAAAACACTGGTGTTTTATCAAATAATTTCTAGCTACCCGTGCAAAGCACAGAACTGTGAGGTCTACTATGAGGAAATGTCCTCCATCTCAGCCAGAACCTATATGCTACCTTGCCTTGTAAGAGTTCCTACTGAAGTAAAAAACTATTCCTCATTCAAAGGGATGTAAAGATTCAAAAGTGAAAAATTCACTGAAACAAACAATGGATCTGAGTTTTTATACTTAAATCCAGGTCCAGACACTGGCATGTAAAAATTACACTACTCTCAGATATGACATTAAAACCCTGTTGGGAAATTTAAACTGTATGAAAACCAGCTTCAGATTCTAAATACTACCTCCTCATTACATCTATATCTTAATTTTATTTAACCAGAATGGAAGGACTAGAGTACACATATTAATAAGTAGCAAATTTCTGCATGTTATGGAAACCATCTGTATAAGGGAGGGATTTGGGGCTTTTTAAATAAGGTTTAATAACCAACAGTCATGTACACCTCAATTGCTAAGTCTATGTATTTAAGACATGTTTGAGGCCAACAGCAGCTGCTGCAATGATGGCAAAATACACCCATACATATACACACACATATATAAAATTCTGAAAGCCACAATTGCTTCATTAACGTTATTGAAGACATAAAATAGGTTTTAATTGTATGGCTGATTTCCCACAGCAATTTAATGGGGAAAGTATTTGGCAGAAATTAAAAGCTGTAAAATTCACGTTGTTTGTTCATGAAGTTAACAGTGAGCTAAATCCTTCAGCTATTACTCAGGCAAAATCTCATTGAAGTGCCTTGAAGTGAACTTCAGTTTCCCCTGAGGACTAAGGTTTGAAGCATTTTTCTCAAAACAAATAGCAACGTCAAACCTTAGGAAAGCTGTCATGATCAGAGAGCCCTAAGGCAAGGACACAGTTTCTCTAAATTTGAAACATTTTTCTTTTTTTTTCCCCTTCTCTCTCTCTCTCACTTTTTTTTTTTTTTTTTTTTCTTTTCATGGTGCTACTCCTGAACTAGCATCTGGGTGGCAGGAACACTTCATTCCATACTTCTCTCTTTGGTATAATACTTCTGATTTTTTTCATTAGCAAATATTTTATCTGTTCTCTTTGTTTGCACTCATCCTTCACAAAAGCTGTTCACTTCATCACAGCCCATGCATTAAGACCTTTATAAAGCTGGGGGAGATTTATAAATACTTTCATGAACTCCTTGTCATTTTTGAGGAGAATCACAGCAGACCATCCATGGCCCAAATTAGGAGCAAAAGGGATAATCCCAAACTGACAGGTGACTTTGCAATACTCACTGTGGGACTAGAGGGTGGTATAGCCCTACACAGTGAGAAGATAAAGTCTTGAAGAGATTCTTCTATTCCCCTTATGCTGAATAGTTCATAATGTCAGCCTATATCAGCCTGAATCATATCAGCTACTCAGTGGATAGCTGTGTTTTAATGAATTTCAGTGATTTGGGATAAGAAGTAGTGTGGAAAAATAAGATCATAACTGGTTGACCTGCAAGTTCTCCACTGCAAGCAGCTTTATTGCTGGCACCTCATCAACTGTCAGTGGCATGAGGGGTGTATGATTACTCAGTGGTATCATCTGACAGTGAGACTATGCATAACATTTAATTAATTGTTATAACTTGCCATTTCATGCAGGAACCTGTTCAGCAGATTCACCCAAATGACATCTTTCCTTTGGACCTCATTAAAATAAGGAGGTAGTCATTAAAGAAGAAAGCACAAAGAATCATGTTAATGATAAAAAACACCAGTAGTGTTACAATTTTTAAAACTTGTAGGTGGATAAGAAGAGAGAGCAGAGGGAGAGAGAGAGGTAGTTTGGAGGAGAAGGAGTTAATTTGTTCCCTGGCCCCTCAGTAGATTTTGGTTCCTGAGATGCAGTACCATTCACTGGCTAACAAAGGAAATCTTGGCTGCTAATACATCTTGCGCCATGTGGTAGTTACATATGCTGCTTCTCACTTGGACAGCTTCAAATACCTATTCTTGTGCTGCTTGTTCTATGGTAATTTTAGACAGGGATAAGTATACACACACAAACACACAAGAAATTGATAAAATTTCTCCATCTACACATTGTGAGGACTATTTGTTGGTGGACTGTGGGCTGTTGTGGGGAAGTTTCCCACTGATCATATGAAAGGGAGATCGGCCCCCACTTCCTGAAGCCCCTAGGTGTGCTGCAACGATCGACGAAGCAAGGACACAACCAGGAGAGAAGGTGAAACAGGAGCAATTTATTGTAGTAGAGCACTCACTTACATAGGGTAGGGCAGAGAAGCTTCCAGAAAAAGGGGTGGTTCCTCAGTCCCCATTGGACAACAGAGGGATTGAGAAACACACCAATCAGAACATGGGGATAACAACCAATAGGAGAACATATTTAATGACCAATGAGAAATCAGATACAACAACCAATAAGGAAACACGATGGACAAAGTGGTGGGAAAATGCCCTAGGGGGTTATGGGAACAAGAAACTGGGAGGGGGAATGACTGAGGGAAAAGTACAACCAGGACTCCATGTTGGTTTTATTTAAACTGCGTCATAACTGGAAAATGTCCTTAAACAGCCACATTATTATACTTTTTGTTATTCTTGGTGGAATATCCTTTAGTTCTGTGTCATCATCATAGATCAACCTCAAAACAGCCCTATTATTGTTTCTTTGTGCAGTCTCCTCTAGCTCTGGGTCCTCATCGTAGATCCATCTCCTGAAATGACTTTTCCACTGATTATATCCCTGGTATTCTCCCACTGTGGACAAATACAGTCCAGTTCTTGTACTTCTGGGAGATTCTTTGTTGAAGTATGTCAAAACACACAAATCCATATTTGAAGCTGTTTAATAGCTTGCTCAATGAGAGCTCTGATGCTTAAAGAATTTAGAGAGGCCTGTACAAATTACTGACTGTACTGTTCTGTGGTTCTGACCATATTAGTTTGAATTGCTCTTATGGTCCTTATCCAAACTCAAATCCTAATTCAGTGACTGGTTAGAAGAAAAATTCATCCCATACTTCTTGCCATGGCTGAGTGTGGATGTTGTTTTAAAAACAAGCAATATAAATGTTCATTTGAGATAATCAGCAACTACATGTCTGAATATTTTAAAAGGAGAATTGAGTTTTGGATGCCTGAAGTTTTGGATACATAGGTTAAAAAGTAGTCAAGGGAACTCATTTTCCATAAGAATAATAGAATCATTAAAGTTGGAAAAAACCACCAAGGTCGAGTCCAACCTTTGAACAAATACCACCTTGTCAACTAAACCATAACACTAAGTTGCACATCCAATAGTTTTTGAACACTTCCAGGGATGGTGACTCCACCACTGCCCTGGGCAGTCTGTTCCAATGCTTGACAACCCTTTCAGTGAAGATATTTTTCCTGGTGTCCAACATGAACCTCCCCTGGTGCAGCTTCAGGAAATTTGCTCTTGTCCTGTCACTTGTTGCCTGGCAGAAGAGGCTGCCCTCCACCTGGTTGCACCTTCCTTTCAGGTATTTGTAGAGAGTGATAAGGTCACCCCTTAGCCTCCTTTTATCTAGGCTAAACAACACCGGCTCCCTCAGCTACCCCTTGTATGACTTGGTTTGGTGGCCCTTCTCCAACTATGTCGCTCTTCTCTGGACATGCTCCAGCACCTCAATGTCTTTTTTGAATTGAGGGGCCCAGAACTGGACACAGGACTTGAGGTGTGGCCTCATCAGTTTCAAGTACAGAGGGACAATCACTTCCCTAGTCCTACTGGCCACCCTATTTTTGAAGCAGGCCAGAATGCCCTTGGCCTTCTTGGCCACTCGGACACACTGCTGGCTCGTGTTCAGCCAGCTGTCAAACAGCAACTCTGGTTCCTTTTCTGTTGAGCAGTTTTCCAGCTGCTCTTCCCCCAGACTGTAGCACTGCATGGAGTTGTTTTGACCAGAGTGCAGGACCCAGCACTTCACTTTTTTGAACCTCAAAGGTTCTGAGCCTGCCTTTTGCAAACAAGCCTTCTGAAGGTGGCTTACCTGGCTGTTGTGCAGGAAAAAACCACAAATCCCCAGATATTTTTAAAAACCACTTGTTACCCCAAATCTGTAATTAGAGAAATGATAAGTTGTCTCAGATGACTGACAGAGGCTCAAAATTAAAAAGAAAATTGATGATGTATCACATATGTAGACACTGAGATACACATCACACACTCTTTACAGGTGACCATTACATCTAGACATACAAATACATCTGCGAGTCCAGTTACAACCTGTCTTTTATATGTGGTTTCATGTGTTAGATTTACTGTGTTAGTGGTGGAAGTGACAGTGCTACTTAGTAGGGACAAATGGTTTAAAATACCCACCATCTGACACACCCTTCAGCTGCTATCTTGTACCAGAGTTCATCCCCCTCCTTGCTGCATCTTTGATAAACACGTAAAGCTTACCTCACAAGCTGTAAATAAAGGTTTTTGGAAAGACTAAGAGAAAACAGTAAGGAATTGCTTGTGTAGGGAGTATTTGTGGAACAGTGGCATCTAGGTATTATGCTGTGACATGATAGGAGTATCTGCTTGCCATTTGTAGTAAAAAAGAAATGAACAGTCGAGTGTCAGAATGCTTTGCGGATACATTTCCTTCTTAAACAAGGCCAAAGCTAGTAAGCAGATTTACTCAGAATTGCAATGTCTTGGATTACATAAATTTTTTCTGGTTACCTCCATTCTTTATGTACTACATTGGCTGTGGATATAAGTTAAAATATGCTCCTATTAATAGATTTTCAACAAATGAGCATAGAGGGCCAGCACATAGGATGTCAATTGGTCCATGAGGAGCAATGCACTTCATAGTTAGTTTCATTTACATGGGTTCAGTGACTACTGCAAAAATAAATTTTTTTATCCCTATTTCCAGAAATCATTCTTGAATAACTATCTGTAGATATGCAATACTCATGAAAATAGAATAATATGCAACCAGGAACCTAATAAATTATTCCATCAACACAAACAAGGAGGCTGATAGGTCAGTGGTTATTTTCTTCTTTGTAATTAAATGTCCAGCCTATTCAGAAATTCAAGGAAATAAAGGGGTTTATAAGACAGTGTTTTAATTCTTGGCAACTAAACTTGTTTACTAAACAATTCCCATGCTGTCCATGGACAGGGATGTGTTGATGAAACTGGAGAATTTTTTGCCCCATGCAGCACTGAGAATTCTGCAGACCTACCCCTGGTTTGATCAGGTTACCCATGAGTAGATACAGGACACTAAAATGAAAGTTAAAAATGCCTATAGAATAAAGCTCACTATAATATTGCAATAAAGCTACAGAAAGTTTCTTTCTCTCTCCCTCACATTCATATTCTTGACTTTCCTCTTTTCTACAGCCTTCCTTCTTCAGAAAGCCCCTGCATGGAAAAGTATTAGACTGGCCCATGGGTCCTTGGCTATGTTTGTCATTTGGATCACAGAAAGCATGGAGGAATTTTCATGTTGGGCTGAAGTCACTGAACGTATCCTAACACAGCACAGGATTAGCCTTTTGAGGACAGACATTGTCATCCTATGTATGCTTTACAGTCTGAAATATGAAATGATCCAATTTTCAGCTGGCATTTAAACATTACTGGAGTAAATGAGAAAAGCCACAACAATGAAGTATTTTAATAAACCAAAAGAAGTTACTTTTATTCAGTTATTTTCTTACCATGGCAGTGAATCAAAACTTCCATTATTTGCATATCACAAGAAGTCTTTTTTCTGAAGCTGAAAAAATCCACCATTAACACTGATTTCCTGGCATTATATTTTGCTGGAGCATAAACCTTTTGAATTGCTACTCCCAGGACTGAGTTTGAGTGACAAGAGATATGTTCTGTTCTTGTAAAGATAGAATCCAGGGAAATTCAGACAGAAAGGAACATTTCAAAAGGCAACTTTCCCTCAAGATACTTTGAGTAGGATTTGGTGTATGTTTAAAATATTGTTCCATAGTCTGTGCACTTTAAAAAAAAAAAAAAACCCCACCCCCCCCGCCCCAAAACAAAAACAAAACAAAAAACAAACAAACAAAATAACAAAAAAAATTGCTCAATAATTAAAATTGCCGTTAAGTGTGTAAATGGAGAAATTTGATCACATGGAAAAGGGGATGATTGAAAGCTCAGAAGTCTCCTAATTTGTATATGAAATGAAAAGACAATAGGGCACTGGATGAAAAAATTGAAGTATGACCAGTGATATGCATGAAGCCAAAGAGGAGATGGTTAATGGGAATGAGAAACTAAAATGAAAATGTTGAAAAGTCTCAAGTGTGGTTGAGGAGATCATCTCCATCTCAGAAACCTGAATGAACTGACAATGGAAATGATTCAGAAAGGCAAGATTTAAAATCTATACTTGAAGTTTTCAATGGTACAAAACTAGACAGAGGATAATGCAACGCCTTTCTGTAGAAAGTGAAGAGAAAAGAAATGTACTGGAAAGCAAGAAATCCATGGGGCAAACATTGGAAGTGTGTTAAAAATTTACAAAAAAAAAAATCATTGAAGAGACTGAGGAATATGATATTACAAGGGCTTACTAGATGTAGATGATGTCAGGATAATCTGATTTCTTTCTGTTTTTTCTTTTTATTTTTTTTGTTTGTTTATCCTTTTTTTTTTTTTTTAATACAAAGGAAGAACATCTGATCTTATTTAACCAGAATTACATCATTTCAGTTATGAAGCAGGGTGAGAAATTAAGAAATTACTAATTCTGTGTAGGAAGATGTAAAGAAAAGATGCAAAAAGCATGAGATAGTTAGGAAAATCAGAGAAAAAAAAAAAAAAAAAGGTTCTGTTAGAACAAGAATTTTTGGGCTTTAAAACAATCACTGGTGGGTTTTCTCAAAAATTAACCTTAGGAACAATATGATATGTTGCTGTTGTGAATGATCCTGATCCCCTGGAATAGAAAAAGAGAAACCAACAACATAAACACAAGAGATAACAGCTATAGAAATTAGCCTTGGAATATTACACATGAAGAATTAAATGTCAGAATGTTCAGGGTAATAGGAAAAGGGCAAACTGAGCTACTGTTTAACATCATGCACCAGGGATAAATGAAAATAATATCTGCAGTGCTTTGGGATCTGTCCAGAGCAGAAAGAGAAGGAAATTATTTGAATCTATCTGTCAGTCCCAAAATAATTGTGAGCCACTGATATGATGTCATCATTAAAAAGTCAAATGTTCTCTTTGGAAATATCAGGAGACATTGGAATACTGTGAGTGATTCTCACCACCTGCAAGAAAGACAGATTCAGATGAGAGCAAAGAAAAAGGAAGACTCCAAAAATGATTAGGAAAATGGACACGCACTTGTGAAAGAAAGAGTGTAGGCTGCCCAGCCTAGCAAAGTACAGGCTGAGGAGTCAGATGATTGCTACCTAGGAATGAAACAGAAAGATAAACACCAGAGAAGGAAGAGAGCTATTTAAACTACAAGACACTGTTAACAAAAATAAAATGGATATTCATTTCCCACAATTAAATATATGCTGGGTGTGGGAAATTTTCAAATCATGACAGTAATAATGTTTTACACACTAAAAGTTCTGTAAAGCTATAGTCAAGAAAGACTAAATCATAAGACTAAAATAAGTGCAAAAAGGAACTAATAGATGGCCTTACCTAGGCCAGCAAAATAAAGATGGAGAGAGAATATTGCTGAAATGTGTGAAGGGAACAAAGATCAGAGAAGAAGAGCCATTTTAAGCTAAAAGAAAACATTGGCATGAGAATAAATAGATATGAACTGTCAATGAATAACTTTAATCTTGAAATGAGAAGAGGGTTCCTAAAGATTGATGTAGCAGTGATAAGAACAGCAAAATAAGTGAATTTCTTAGTGTAATACAGTGACGTTATTGGGGCACACAAAAATTACTGCTGTTTGGTAGTAACAAGTGATTGCTACTTCTGATAATTTGGAGACAGTGACTTAGGTGACCTAAAGGGACAGCCAAGAGGAGTCAATTTTCAGTAAGTTCAGACTAAAAGGTCAAGGATAAGAGAGTGGCATTAATTTAACATTCTATACATCACATTTCCTTGATCTTCACTTGATCTAAGTTCCTACTTTCTTTTCTATTCCATATGCAGTTAGTAAATAATCAGATGAGTCTCTCAGGTCAGTCAGAGAACAGATGATTTTGTACACAGTTCAGGTGGATTGGTATTACACAAACTTCATAGCCCCATCATGTCTACTAGAAACTACATTGTAGGTTCAAAGTAAATGACTTTTCTTACCTTTCCAACTCCAGAGACAACAATAAATATTAGGTTACTTTTAGTTCTTTCTCTGCATCATCTACTTCGGACAAAAAAAGAGTTAGAGCAGGGGAGGAAAAGAGGATAAATGAAGAAAACAGGTTATGTTTTGGCACTCTCTGCTCTTCCAGTGGTTTTTGACACAAAATTATGAAAATAAAAAAGATAAAATAGCAGATTCTTCATTTTTAATGCTGGCATAACCTCTGTAGTCTAACTATGAACTTTGTAAAGTTTACAAATAACTACAGATCTCTCTTTTATATTATTGTCATATTTGCATGGCAAAAACTTTTCATATCAATTCCAATCCTGCAAAGAGTTCAATCTTGAGATTAGATAAATGTACAGGACCAGGATGTTTCTATTAATTTACTAAATCTCTCTAGAAATACTCCTAAAAGTGTCATTCTCTGAGATTTCCAGACCTTTGTGAGTAACCTCTAAGTGTAAATAGAGATTTTTATTCTGATGTTTGAGCACTTTATCTTTGTGGAAGCCAGAACAACACATTAAAAATAACACTGAAGAGAAGAAACAGAAGTTTTCAATACATTAAAATGAAATATTTCGATGCCATGTTGAGTTTTCAGATAGAGGTTCATGCAGATCTCATTCTTGGCACTCATTTTCTCTCTATAGGCACAGTGGACATGATGGCAAATTTATCTTTCAGTTGCTTTCAACTGCTGTATTTTATTTACCTTAAGAAGCAAGGGGGAAAGGCTGCCTCATGGAAACACAAGGCATACAACTCTGTTATTACTAGCTGCTGGATGTGTAGAAAGGGACTTGAAGAGAAAATCAAATTATGTCAGTGGCAGGATGATTCACTAGGATCCAGTGTTTTTTAAAGGTCAGACACCAGTCTGATTTATTTCCCTTTTCTTGAGTGATAAGACAGAGTGAATAAACTGAGTAGAAAACCATTGTTCTAATTGCTGTATAGGGACACAATTGTTCATTGGGACCAAACTTCAGGCATATTTCTTTCTTTGATTGACCTTTTCTTGTGGCTTTCCCTTCTTTCTCTCTGGTTTATTCTTCAATAATAGTAGCAATTATAATTATCCCATTCAGGTCACCTGCCTTTTCCCCTCCCATGAATGCTCGGAATTTTCTATCCCTCTTTATCTTTTCTTTGTTTTAACAGGAATTTTATTTTGCTAGTACTTAGTTATATATGGAATATAGTCCAAGATATATCATATCTTTTGTCCTAAAAACCCCACAAACTAGAAATCATTTTCCCTATTCCCAAATTCAGTCATCTCTGGAATGCCATGTCCAGACATTCTTGGTGTAGTCTTCCGATTCCTATGGGCAGGAAAGAAAGGACAGTATCCATTCTACTTTCTACTTAAGGTATATTTAGAATTGCTTTTCCTTCTGTTTTAAAAATCAACAGGTTTGGGGTTTTTTTTTTGGTTTTTCCCTCCACAAACTTGGATCTGGCTTTCATGTTATTTTTTTGTCCTTTTCAGATTATTTCAGGATGTTTCTTCCAAATCATCAGGCATCTTTACTGTTGGCCTTTACTCTGAGCAGTCTAAACTGGTTGTCTTTTAATGACTAGAGCAGTGCAAGAAGTTAGACTCAAGCTTTGCATATCCTTTTAATCATTGGTACACTGAACAAGAGCTGTTTGTGTCCAGACTTCTATTGGGACTTCTATTAGGACTTTCTCTGGAGAGACCCTAGTGAATTCTGTCAAGTTCACTACAATCTGTAGGTTTGCAATGGGAATAAAATACACAAATTAGGATTTATGATGCAATGTGCTGCAAAATTGCTCCTAATCTTTTCTTGCAGGAAATAAACGAGACTAGAGTGAAACGAAAATTGTATTCATCACTTGATTAAAGCCTTTCACAGCCAGTGTGTTCCAAATGGCTTTATGAATTACTGTCATTGCCACTGAAGTTTGGAGGAGAGATTACCAGAATTTAAAGTGAGAGAAAAAGAAAGAATCAGTGCTAAATACAATGCTTACCAAAAAACCCCAACAACAACAACCAAAAAAACCAACAATAAACAAAAAACAAAAAAACCCCACACAAACAAACCCTCAAAACCAAACAAAAAAACCCAACAGAATTCAAGTTATCATTGCAATAAGGGAAATTTGTATTTTGAGAAAAAAATTATGCTCTATGATTCAAAATCCCCCCACTACTTCTACTTCCTGGGTGAGTTTGGTCTGGCACCTTCACATGTGTTACCATTGTCCACACTGCTTTACTGAGATATCAGGTCTTCCGAGTAAGGACTGGGTGTTTTCCCATTGTGTTTTTTTTAACGATTAGCAGGATGCCAAGTTAGGAATTAAAGAAAGGAAGAAGCAAAAAAGTACACAAGGTCATTTAGTGAGATGAGGAACAGGGCTCAATCCTGTGCTGAAAGTATGATATTATTTCCTGCTATTCTCATGTTTACAAACTGTGTGTATATTATCATTTACATTATTGAGATTTCTTTTATCCTTCCCAAGATCTTTCACCTCTCATGAAATGCCATTTTGTCTCCACATCAGAAACACCTTCATCTGTTAGTGCATTTCTAAGTCAAGCACCACAGTCATCAGGTAGTGAGAACCTTAGCTGATTGTTAGCCAACCTTAATATGATTTTGGCTGTAAGTATACGGTACCTAAGAAGACTTTGTTTTGTTTTGTTTTTAATGAGAATTCTAAGCCATGTTTTGAACCACACTGGTGTCAAATGTCATGTCTTTTCATCCAGTGCTACACAGACTCCTGGTTACTGATATAAAAGTGAGCAGGAATTAGGTTACTTCTTTATATTTAGGTAGATCTTAAGTCTTCAGGCTTAAGTAAATTAACACTGTCATTGATAATGGGAATAGACTGATTTCAGGAATCACTTTAAGACTTTATCCTAATGAAGGAAAAATTAGACTATGAACCAGATGGTCTAGGTTATAGTGATGCTACTGACACTAACTTGTTGGGGAAGTCACAAAAGTTTCTCCTGCTTCAGTTTCCTTTTTGCAACATGCCGGGTTTTCCTCCAAGTGTACTTAGAGAATCACTGTTGCTGAAAAGATGGTTATTAATGATTGTTTTATTATTTACAATGTATTTTATTTTTAATAATCATCCTCAGCTAGAAGAGTCTCTCCAGATGCCATGACAATAATTAAATAGCACAATACAATAAAGATAAAAACTTCTTTAATTATTTTTTAATAGGGCTTTGGTTGGATTACAGAATGTCACTGAAATAATAATAACATGAAATAAAAGATTTTTGTCTCTCTGTGATTTTCCAAAGCCAATGATCTGTAACTCCCTGTTAGCTGTTACACAATCGTGTCTCCAGGTATCCATTTAATACTTTTAATGTGCCCTTGATTATATGAAATTTTGATTATTTCAGCATCTCTCAGGTCCTTCATGAAAATCAAGGCCGTTCTAGAAGGAGCTGGTCTAATACCAGCTGATGTCAAAGCCAAATCCAGCACTAAATACTGCAGGCAATATTATAGGTGTTCTAAGTTAGTGTTTCCTGAAGGGAAGTTGTGCAATTCCAGATTGGAAAGTAGTGGGCTTCTGTGATAGTTTTTCTTTCATGTTTTCCATTACATTGTAAAGAAGAATTTCTAGAACATTTTGGCTGCAATGAGCTCTTTGGAAAATCTAAAGTAGATGTAACTGGCCTCACAACCAAAACAATCTGTTGAAAACTTCCCCTTAGCTTGTTCCCACTGTTTAATCTCTCAATAAGGACCTTGTGTCCTCATGGTTCGTTTATCATATAGTCTGCAGAACAGAATCATGGGAGTGAGCCCACCCAGGTACTCAGTCTCAAGGTGACTGATAACCTGAGAAATTCCTTAAAAATCCTCTGCATAGGAAAGTACATGTTGGAAATACTAGAGAACTAGATAAATAGTTAGACAGTGGATGAACACATATATGCAAACAGTAGCAAAAGTCTCTTATGCCATCCTTAATTCTTGTGAATGAAAAATAGTTTTTATTCAAGATTCTTGCTGGTGTTTCTGCCATTACTAATTTTAAATGCCAAGTAGATGAATCTGGATGACAACTGTCATCAAGCACTATGTATTACCATCAGTGGTTACAAAAATTCTCATTTCCTTCCTACCCTCTAGACAAAGTCGGAATGATTGTGGTTTTTTCATCTTATATTTCTCCAGCACTTGATTCAGTTGTATTATCATTGGATGTAATTAAAAATGGCCTGAACAGACGTGGAAAACTTGGGAAGGGGATAGGATGATACTGTCATAACACAAATATAGACCAGAACCTTTTGCCTATGGTTTAATTATCATTTTCCAGTGCCCAAGGTACTCCTTTCATCTTGTGGACATCTGCAGCATAAATGTCTGAGGTAACATCCAAACTAATCCTACCAGGTTCCTTTTGTGGACAATGAGAGAACATCAGCCCCCTGATCTGAGTTAGACATCTGCTTTAGCACAAGCTGAATCACTTCCTAGGACTGACTATTTTTCCCCATTGTTTATAAAGCTAGAGTAATCAGTGAAATGGACACATTGTAGACATGCAGTCACATGAGATGAATTCCATCCTTATGTGTTCCAGCTTTTGGTAGGACTTCCAGGAAAACTCAGTTTCACTAAAGCTAGATGGAAAACAAGGTTCATAGTACCTAATCCAGCAACAACACTAAGATATCTTATTACTGGTTCTTTGTTTTTCAAATCTGATTTTGTAGTCAGGATCCTATTGCAGGATCCTATATCCCCTTCCTCTACAATAAATGCCTTCAGTTAGTTATTAGTCTTCTAGATGATTTTGAAGTGTCACCCATTCCAGTCTCATCCTTTAAAACAGAGATAATAATTTCATTGTACTGTTGTGATGCATGTGAGACCATACATCAGTGGGAGACACCAAATGTGCAGGGTGAAAGAGATATTATTAGCTTGGTTTCATATCTTGTGCTTCAGCATGGTCTTAGAGACAATTTCTAATCACATCTGCAACAAATCGATTTGAGCTGTAAGCATTTTGGAGTATTTTATACTGTAAATGAAATCCTCCTATAGTGCCAAGCTCTAAAAGCCAGTTGCATCAAAAATTCTATTTGAAGTAAGGATTTTTCCTCAAATAATGGGAATCCGACATTGCTTCTGATTACTTCTCATCAAAGGCTCATCTTTATCTGAGGCCTCTGCTCCAGTTTCTTGTTTTCTCCCCTTCTTCCTCTGTCTCTGCATACATTTTAAAGTCTAATTTAGGTTTCCAATTCCATACTAAATGTTATCTGTTCCTTTAGATCCTTATTTAACTGTTCTTGTCTTAATTTCATCTCTTGCAATTGTAACTCATTATTCAGGTTATTTCTCACAAGATTGATTTGAGTATCAGGGGATCATTTACTTTTCCATTATAACAGCCACTTCAGGTTATAAATTCTGACTGTAAGGAGAAAATGTGCTTATCAGTTTTGTCAGCATTTGTGTGAAACAGGACTGGGCTTGTGCTGCAGAGACTCTCATGACTGATACAATTTCTATCTTTGTGTTTTCTGTGGCTAATCCTGGTGTTGCATCTTCTGCATGTTGAAGTGCAGAGGAAAATACTTGATTTTTCTTGCCATTTTCTGGTGTGAATTGAGTATATGCCTGAAATAAGAGGATCTTCCAATCTCATGCCTGTGTTAGGAGCTGCTGCTTGGGGGATCAGATGGTTCAGGTGATTACTAGCTATGGCTTATGCTGCTATTGTTGGGTACATTTATGGGTTCATATTCTATATGTTGCATCTTTAAATTTTCAAGTGTTTGCTGGAGGCTGATGCCATTTTGTGTTCATTTCAGAGAGCATATGTTGCAGAGGGTCCTCTGCTCTCTACCATGAGGGCTACTCTTCCTTTTTGTTTGGCTTTCCATTCCTATAAGTTAAATTTCAGACAGAATGAAGCAGGAACTGATCTTTGGGCATGTAATAAGGATGTCTATGGAGACACCCAAGCTGTGTTTCTGGCTTAAAATAAGCTAGACTCATAGCAATCAGTAATAAATATTAAAGCACCTTCCCAATTTGGAGATGCAAACTCAGAAAATTATGATCTAAATTGCTTCCCTGCCCTTGATATGTCTTACAAGTTATTTCAGGAATCTCTTCAAGCAGCACATTGAGTTTGGTTTGTCTGATGCTCAATCTTCCAGGTCAGACATCCTTCCAACGCATATTAGCACTGAATTTCAGGAAGGCTCCCCAAACAAATGAGTGGAGCTTTGACTCCGTGATTACTATCACTGCAGCTGTTACTTGGATGGACCCTCTTGGTTGAGCTAAGGATACTTTCATTAATTTTTATCACTGAGGAAATACAGACTTTGGCCAAGCCACTATCAGGTGTCATGTACTTGTTGCAGTTTTGTGGCATCTCTGAGATTTTCACCTACCTGAGTTGTTTAAAATCAAGACCTTCCTCAATATAAAGATCCTCTACACATTTTCTATCTATCAAGCCTCTGGGGGCACCACCAGCCCTGCCTGCCTTTTTCCATTATTCCAGGTCTTCCTCCACCCTGCCCATGGCCCAGGACCCCATGGCAGTCTCCTGGGCCACCAGCCCCTGCCCCAGAGACACCCAGAAGGGCTGGACTGCAGCTCCCCACAGCCCTGCCCTGCCCTGACCCACCAGCCCATGTTCCAGCTCTTCCTTGGCCTGCCCCATCCCCAGGGCGATGCCCAAAATGTTGTGGCTGGGGCTGCCCCAGTGCCTCTCAGGCTGTTGCGCTCCCTCCCTGCTGCCCAGGGATTGTTTGCAGTTCCCAGCAACCCTGATCCTGGGGAGCTGCTAGCCTGCATGGTGCCATGGCACTATCCACTCTAGCCCTGACTGGAAAGCTGCTTAGTGCTTGCATGGTCTGCACTCACATCCCACAGCAGTCAGGTTTTAGTGCTGGTTTTATTTGAGTGATTGCTGGGGAACAGCTGGCACTCATAAAATGAAAAACAGAAGATCTTGTTAATGACTTGTCACCATTTTTCTTCCTTGCTTTATGGGTCAGGGGAAAGCAAACAGCTTCCTGGGTCTGTGCAGAAATGCCAGGCAGCCTTTCCCAGAAACTAGATTTTGAAATGACATTGATTAACCACAGTGCCTTAAACTGAAATGATGCAGAGTGTGCTTACACTGCGGGTGCATGTGGAAATCTACTGAGTAAGAAATGTGACATAACTGGAGGGGAATGGCAAAGTGGCAGAAAAGTTAGCCAGCAAATGTCTCTCTTGCCAGTGATTTACCTGGGCTAATCCTGCCCGGAGCAAATCTTGTCTGTGCAGCTCAAAATGCCAGAAGTAGCACACTGGTTCAAAGGGCTCCCTGTATGGCAGACGCTGCAAGGCTTGGGCTAGTGTTAGCACTGGGGGTAAATCCTTCAACATGTACCTGAAGCAGAAAAGCCCCAGAAACCTGAGGTTATGAAGTCACAGGTTTTCTCATAGAGGCTTCAAAACAGTTCATTTACAACTAAATTGATGTTTTCTCAGAGAAAGCTCCTGTCCGTGCTAAGCCCCCTGATGTAGTACTGGAAATTCCAGCTGCTTTAAAATACAAACTGAACATAATTCTCAGAATAAAATTCCTTTACACCTATGCCATGTAAAGGAAATGTAGGAAGAACCCAGAGGCAACTGTGGATAAAAAGCCTGAGCTGGAGTAGGTGTGACAGAGACAAACCTAAACATTCCCTCAGTCCAACATTAATACTAAGAGATTGCAAAATCATCAGATTGGCATCTCTGTCTTCACTAGTTTTCTATTTAGGAGGAACAAGGAGCATTCTGTGCATCTCTTCAAATCAGTTATTCAAGTCAGTAGAGAAAAAAAGGGGTGTGTGTTATGCCATCTCTTCTCTCTACCATCAAAAGACTGTATCTTTAGAGATGTATCTGTCTTTGATCATGGGATAATCTTCCCAAATTAGTGATATAGGGGAGAAATCATCTCGCCTGAGCTCAGAAGTGCAGTTTATGTCCTAATTCACCCATTCAAAATCTAATGGGAGACAAATGCCTAGAGGCATTAAGTCCCTAAATGAATTTGTGGATCTGAGCTCTTCCTTTTATTAGTACATTGACTCTTGATAGCTATTTCGTTTATTAAAGAAGACATGTTTTACATGGACTTTTACAAAACTAGTATAATGTTTAAATACTACATTTGAAAATCACCTGAGGAGCCATGCTGTTCTCTTGGGTGCAAAGAAGCATTCAGGCAGCTACTTAAAACCACACCATGTGCTCAGTTCAGAGCTGCTCCAAGCTATCAGCTGCATCTGCATTCATACGCACAGCATATGGCATTTGAGTACTGCATTTGAACTGTTGCAGAAATGTCTTTGAGATAAGTTCCTGCAATTGTTTCCACCCTGTGGCAAATGAGGGACATGCAGGTTTCTGAGCATAACTCCATCCTAGATTCAGAGATGTCTTCTATTAAGCCAGTCTCTTTTACTCAGCAGTTATTCCTTACACTTCCATTTGTACTACACCATAAGCTTATAAATAGATGAGCCTTGTTTGGTGCAACAAATGCACTGAATAATAGGAAAATAAAGTACCCTTATAACTGAGAATTTTCAAGTAGACTGACCCATCAAATCCATGGATGCTAAGCCTTGTCACAAAGCCAGAGGTGCTCATTCAATGCTCTGTCAGCTGAGATGAACATTTAAGACCAATACCTAATCCTCATCACCACCAGTGGGATTTAGCTACCTAAATAAGGATGTTTATTACTGTTTTAGATACCCACCTGTATTAAAATCAATTGCAGAACTGAAGGGCATGGAAGGAAAAATAGGCTTATTTTGCCTTCCAGATGCAAATTCATGAAGGCATGGAGTCCCATAGGTCTCACATCTCGTCTGCCAGCCTCATTTAAATACCTAACATGCAGCTAAGCATTCAGAATAAAGTTAGACATCTCTGTTGTCTGAACTCCAAACTTTGGAAAATGCTGCACAAGAAAGAACAGAAAAATACATTTAATACTGCCTCTAAGATTGTTCCCCGAATCAACAATTTTTCTTTTTTTTCCCCATGAACAGTGAATAAATGTCAAACCTTTAATGGTGGAAGAGCCTCTAGAGGGAGGTGATGTGAATGATAGTTGCCAATTCAGAGTAACTAATTGCCTAGATGTGGAGAGTTACTTTCCAAAAACTTTGTGTCAGGTGTTGAAGGTCAGGAGAAGATTGGAATGTAAATCTTCTCTCAGAGATACAGAGATTCTTAATCTCTAAGACACCTGATGTCCCCCATCTATCCATAGACAGCCATATATGGAGGAAAGACAGATATCTGCTTCCACATGAGTTGTAAAACATTTGATTTATAGGTTTTTAACAGTTTGTTTCCAAGTTTCACATTTCTTGAACTATAATTGAATTATGTAGTGAATATACATGTAGAGTATGTATCTGTACTGTGTATTTTATGGTTTTATATATTTGGTGTGTATCTATAAATAAATAGCTCATATGTGATGAGAAAAAAGGGAAAGGTATGTAGCATTTATTGCATCTATATTAAAAATTGGGTTATAGCTCAGTTTAATTTGTATTTGTATTTGTTTTACACATTCCTTTCTTAGCATTTGAGATAAATCAAATTTAACATCCTCAGACTCCACAAGCAACATTCTCAAGACACAGAACAAGGGTTTGGAAGTCAAAACATTACCTTAAGAGTAGGGGTTTCTAAAACTCAGACCAAACTTCCATATTTTGCAACGTACCATTCCTGAGAGGACAAATTCTTTTTAGCATTGAGGTAATTATTTTTTCATGATTTTGACATGATTGCAATTGTTCTTTTTACTTCCCATTTGTAGACAGTCCTGAATAGGAACTATGTCAAAAGTTCAAGGACTTTGACAGTTCAGGTTCTTCTCAGGTGATCATCAGGGTCTTCATCTGATCTTAGAGTTTCCTATTAGGTGCTCTGAGGTGGCTGGAGTGATTTCTCGAATGGTACATAAGTTCATATATTTTGGTCTCTCTGTGAAATTATATTGCAGTATTTGCAATATTTGAGGGTTTTAGCCCCCAATAGCTAATGGCCAGGGCAATAAAATGTCACAGTTTGACTTTGATATTGATTTTAATGAAAACATCTAATCTTGACTATGTAAACAATGCTGGCCCACACAGGACTCAGGTTCCTCTGTTCCTGCATTTAAAGCACTAGTCAGCATCTTATTGCAGTGCTCAATCTGTAGGATTATCCTTGAATTAAAAATGGTAAGAAAACAAACAATGCAAATGTCCAGTAGGAGACTTGTGTTAATAAAATGTATGATTAATTTACTAGTGGTACTACAGTCTCTAGCAAAATCTGATTTTACTTTCATAACTTTAGAAATTATAATCCTATGTCTAAAAACTAAGAAATGTTGGTCATATAAAGACCTCTTATTTTCACTCCTTCAGATATTTACTATGCAACAGCCCTGAGAATATCAACACACTTGAAATCTACAGTGACACAATCAAGGACAACTATTGCTGTGTATGGGCAGTAGCCTCTGGTTGTGAGTAAGGGGCCTGTGATGTGAACCAAGATAGGTGCAAAGAAGTCTACAAAGCTTCTATCAAACCTGTGTGGAGGAAATATTTCTATCATACCTTTTCAATGCATGGAATATAATGGTTCCGACAGATTAGTCCGAAAGGCATTAGTGTGCTAAATTGGGTGGTGAGGCTGGGGTTCCATCTGGTTAACCAGATTTGTTTGTCTAACAGAAAGGCTAGATGTAGGATCCACAGAATTGAAACCTATAACAGGTTGAAGTGTGTGTGTGTATGTTTGTGTGTTTTGGGATTTTTTTGGCTTTGTTTTGTTTTATGGTGTTGTGGGGGTTTTTTAGAAGATTAGAGTAGATAAACTCTGATGTTTCAGTGTTATTAAAAACTGCCTACTTATTCCTTCCTGACTTTTTGGAAAATTTCTGTAATATTTGCCTTTCAGTAATTAGATACCTCCCTCAACTGCCACAATTCTTTAGAGATGATAGAGAGTGACCTTGCAGTGCCAGCTCCTTCAGCACTCTAATGATGTTCCTTAGTAACAAATTAATGAGAGGAATCCCTGTCAGAGAAGCAAGGGTATATGATTGGATGCTTCAATTCACAGTTACCTCTTGGGCATTGAACATCTACTCTATAGTTTGTGAGGACCTGTGGGTGAAACATCAGTGCTTTCTCAGATTGTAAAACTCAGTAAAGATGTTAACATAAACCATATATTAATATTTGAATTAAACAAACTGAAGTGTTATGTGGTTTGCAAACCTCAAAGAAATAATGTCAATGCATTTGGCATAGTGCAATGTCCACAGCAAACTCTGTCCTGATTTAAACAGGTATCGAGATGCACCTTGAAGAGGACCACCAAGGGAAAGACCTGTGCACCAGGACCTGTGCTCAGGATTAGTTAAAATTAAGGAGGTACATTTTATCTATTTGGTGGAGAGCTGCCCAGTGTTGCTAGATTAAAATACACCGATGTGACCACATCTGTTCTCAGTGTGCTGAAAATATTAATCACTGGTCTAGACAGCAATGCTGTCCAAAGAAAGAAATCAACTGGCATTCAGTGCATGCCATTTTGCACATACCATGAGTGACATAAGTGATAGAAGCTGGCCTCAGTTGTGTTCCAGATGTATCTCTCTTCTCCTTCCCCTTCCCTCACTGACAGTTTTCACCTTGCTTTCTCATTTAAATGTGAAAATTAAGTGGGATAAGTCCAGACTTGTGTTGTTATTGGGAGTTAACAGGGCTGTGTTCCCCTCTTGGCTGCTGTGTGTCTCTGGGTGCTCTGTTTTCCAGTCTGTGAAATGAAAGTAGTACTTGGCACAGCTTCTGATATGTTTGATGCTCTGCAGGTGAAAAGTGCAGTGCTGTGAAATGTTGTGACTGTATAGCAACATTTATGCTCATGGAACAACAACTACATAAAAATTTAGAGCCTTACCATCACCCTGCAAGACAATATGTATGAAGCACTATGAATATAAACCACTTGTTTGGCTGCCTGATAGAACCCTTGCTAAGGTAACGACTCAGGTAATCTGAACATTCCCTTTGGGCACATACCAAGGATATTTAGTTTATAACTTTTTTTGCAGAAATGAACACTAGACCAACAAAATAATTGATTTTTAATGAAATCTGACGGAATTTATGTTGTTTTGTTTGGGGGTTTTTAAGAAAGAATGTAAGAAGAAGCATGCATTCTGTTTTCTAATATTTCTTTTTCTTATGTTCATAGTTTAAGTAGGCTGACAAAAGGAAAGAACAAAAATATTACCTTGAGAATAAATTATGGTCTGAGAAGGTTTCAATCTTAGCAGGACTCAGTCAATCAATTTCAACTGTTTCCTTTACACACAAAAAAAAAAAAAAAAAAAAAAAAAAAAAAAATTAGGCTAACCAAAATTTAAATATTTCACATGTATATTGGAAAATTACGCATTTATTAATCTTTCAAAAGCTTTCTGAAATTTCTCAATTAGAGCAGTTAAAATTGCAAAGCTTTATATTATCATAATCAATATTTATGGTGAAGGAATTCTTCAGTTTTAGATATTCTTGTTCCTGTGAGTCTTTTCTAATTTTGGTTGTCTCTAAATTTCCTGAACATAGAGGGGCTGGTCTGTGAATGTTTTATGAATACCAACAATTCCTCAAATGTTGTGATGCAGATAAATCCCACATTATTGTGATATCATACGTGTGACCATTTTTCTGTAGTCTGAACTTCTACATTTCTAGTATCTTGCTATCTGTTGGAGAAGGTTATGTTCATTTTAAGATGTAGGACATTACCGAGGATAGGCATGTACTGTGCCTTTTCGTACAAGATTTGTTTTCTTCTCACCTCTTTTTACTTTTCTTTTATTTTATTTGAGCCTTACTCCATAAGAGTAATTTAGGATATTAAAAGAAAAAGACAATGCTTTCCTTATAGCAAACATAGACTTAATGTGTATTTTTCTCTTTCAATTTCTTTCTGATCTTCCAGTGTGCAGAGCAGTTTGCCTGCTAATTCATTTACAGCTTCTTTGTAAGCCTGCCTGAATGCCCAGTAGAATAGGAAAATTTGCAAGCATAAACATGTAGAAATGTTTCCTACACTAGCCATTTGGAATGATAAAGTCAGCAGAAGGGTTCCATTTGTGTGTAAGCACTGTGACAGTGGCTGAGCAATGGGCTCATGGGGTCCTCTTGCTGCTCAGAGGTGAAGAGGGCAAGATCACATCTGCCCTTTTGGCTGGAACAGACCACCTGGAGATATCCTTCCCCCATATTAAAACCTTTCTGACTTCCCTTTTTTGTCTTGCAGCTATCTGATGAGTTACTGTGTGCAAATTTCTAACCTCTTCTAGTCAAAGTGACTATTTCTATGGCTGGCTTTTGCTGATCTTCATGGTTTTGCCCTTACAGAAGTCGGTGAGCCATCATAGCTGGTGATGATCCCTAGGGCAAAGAGTCTGTTCATCTGATATACCTGATGAGAGAGGAGAATGACTGAGTAAGTTGCTGCCATGGGGTGGAGACTCATCATACAAACGGATACTGAGCCCTCAGCATGATCATGACCCAAATTGTGATACCTGACCCTGCAACATGCCAAGCATCCACTTGGAGGCACCAGTTTGCACTTCATTTTCTAGGATGTAATAAACCTATGCGCTATCAGCATAAGACATAACCTTAAAGATAAATAGGGACTCTCTGTTGGGTGTAGAGATAAATTCTGCTTAGTTTGATACTCATATACTTGCAGGCACTTCTCATACACCTGCTGTCTTGATGGTTTCTCCACAGTTTTATTTTGCCTCTTACTCCAGTCAGGGATGATTGTTTCACAAAACATAGAGTTGCGCTTTGCAAGACTATTACTGTGTACACAGTTTATATTCTCAACCAACTTATTTTAAACATTGAGTGTAGAGGGATAGAGGCTGTTAATTGAAAATCTCCAGGTTTCTTTTTTTGTTGTTTTGTTGGGTTTTGGGGGTTTTTTTGGTAGTTGGTTGGGGTTTTTTGTTGTTGGTTTGTTGGTTCTGTTTGGTTTCGTTTTTTTTAATGTTACTGAAAAGAAATCATTCTTTCTTGTATGAATAGAGAGGCAAGTTTTATTTGCATTGTGTCTTCAGTGTGGATTATGGCTAGTTAAGCTGAGTCATGACTGACGATAACTGAAGGTCTTTGGCAGGAGCAGAAACACGGATGAGTATTCTCCTTATACTAAGAGTCCAGCAAAATAAATTGGAAATACATGGTTGAAAGGTCAGAATAAATTATTTTTAATAAAAAATTAAGGAAAGCTGTTCTGAAAATGTGTGATCTTGGGTCTGAGGCATGAGTTGGTTTCCATCTCTCTGTGAACAGAGTTTAACTGACAAAGTGTACATGTCATATAATCTATGCAAACATCAGGGGACTCATTTATGTCATTGTATTTTGGCTGGGTAAAGTGGAATTTCTCATTCTGTGAAGTGTACAAGAACTTATTTATTCATTCAAGGTCAGAAAAATTTGATTCTGTTATGATTTTCTGACCTACTAACCAATGACCACCTTTCTCTCCTCTGTGTAGGATATTCTAGGGAGAAAATCTGAAATGATCAGGGGAAGAACAGCAGACCTTTGCCACTTAGTTTCTAAAGGAAGACAGTGGATCTAGTGACCTTGGCTCTGAACTGAGTGAGAAGAAAGAAGTTTATTCTCGTAAGCCAAAGGATTGCATTGGGAAGCATAGTCCTCAAGTGGAGTAGACAACCTGGTCAGATTTCTTATGGCAACTACAAGTTTTTGAAAGAACTCTATCTTCATTACACATATAGATATCCTTTTCTGAAATATGTATTCCAAGTTTTCCCTTGGACATGTTGCAGAAGAGATGAAGGCACTGAGAATGCAACAAAAGGGAAGGGAACTTGACAAAAAGACAGTGAATGAAAGAAAGAGTACATAATGAGAAGAAAAAGAAAAAGCATAATAAAAACCAGGATGTGCATATGTGAAGGTGCAAGTTTGCCTCTGAAGGTCTAATACAGGCGGTTAAAGGGAAGCATGAATTGAAAAATATTCAAGTGGGAAAGGCAAAACCCTATGCAGAACAAGGTTCAAAGAGATATTTTAATATTTTCATATTATACCAATTGTCTCTTCAGAAAATGTTGTTTCATTAAAGCTGATTTCAGCTTAATTATTTGATTTTTAAGTGTAGAAGTGAAAACTGCAAATATTTTTCCAGGTTTCATTTTACTTTAAACAAATAGAAAGTGTTGTACAAATACACTTGGAATTTAATTTTGAGGGAAAGAAAATAAGCTACTTTTATCAAATTAATGGAATTGAAAATATAAATAATGGTAGTTTGGAAGCCTTGGAAGCCAGATTGCACCATTTTTCAAAATTTTAGAAGACAATGTGTTTGGTGCAGTGGGTTTTTCTTTTTGATCCAGCTTTAAGGAAAAGTAATTCTGGACTATAGAAATCTCCAGCCAAAAGACACTTTGTTCATGCACAGTGCCTAAGGTGCTGCAATCATTGTGAAGCTGAGTACTTTCCATTTTCTGTCCACACAACTTGCCTCTGCTCAAAGGGCATTCTAACTATTCAACTGGGCTCCCATAGTACGGCTTTTTCTGAGCTGTCAGGGCAGTGTTTCCCCTTGTTTTCTTCTGTTATTCTCATATGGTTTCCTTCACGGCCTTATATCCCCAAGCCTATATGCCAAACATATAGATGGTTGTCATGCGATGCAATTGCCATGGAGAATGGCCCTTCCTGGCCCCTTCCTGCAGCTCATCTTATGACTTCCAGTTTGTATTAGGGAAACACAAAACTTAGAGCATAACAAAGTAGGCAGTGGTCATCTATATGCCTGGTCAGGATTATCCGGTGAAACACATGCAGAAAAGCTTAGTGCCAATCTGTGTGCAATGCCTGTGTCCAACTAAGTGTGCTAGAGTCAGCATGAAGAGCACCATGAATGGGAACAGCTCACAGGATCAAGAGCATGTCCTGATATAAAGTAAGAAGCATTGAGGGACAAGGATCTTGATGGATACCTTCACTATCATAACCTGCTGTTATGAGGGAGACTGCAAGAAGAATGCTTGCCTGGTAGTGACACCCAGCTGGCCATAGGGAGAAGTTTTACTTTACCTTTTGCTACCTTTTTTCTCGTTCAATTCCTGTTGTTTTTAATACCTTCAGTAATTTTGAAGTTGGGGTATATGTCTTCACTTCCAAACTCCCATAATAAGACTTTCTGCATTAAGCCTGTCCCAATATCCTTCATGCAACATTTACTCAAATTCAGTGCTACTCAGTAAAGGTTGACTTAGTAAGTGTGATCTAATGCAAGGTTGACTTTGAACAAATCAAACTTATCTTTGTCAGTTCTTCCGTACTTGACCAAAACCAGAGTTTTCATCTCACAGGATATAATAGGCATACAAGAATTTACCTAGGTCTATGTGGATTCTGTGTCATGCATTCTTGTTGTTTTGCCCCCACACAGAGTGTATTCCGTCTTGAGAGGAGAATTGTACAAACCTGTACTGTCACAGCATCAAGTGTCAATAGGTAGATTGCCAGGAAACAGCAAAGCTGAAATGGAGAGCCAAAAAAGCAAGATGTTTCTTTCTGTCCTCTAATCATTGTCTGCTTGCCCCCATACATTTCCACAGTATCTTCAGGTTTAAACATTTTTTTGCATAAAGTAGTGTGTCCAAGTCCCCTGAAAGTATTAATACAGACTAGTACATAACCATTTAAAAGTAAGGGAAAGAGTATTGTGCTTGTTAAGTAGAGTCAGATTTTGGGTCACATCCAAAATGATTTCACTATCTTTGCTGCTGGTGGCCATCCAGGAAGTTTATGTGACCTGTTTATGATGACTACATCATCCTAATTCTGTAAAAGACACCCCTATATACTGCAGGTAGAGGAGAAAGAATTGATCAGCCTCTTGAAGTGCATCCCTCCCTCTGCAGAGGGAGCCTAAAAGACTAATATATGCTAGGTACTAAAGTTTTAGATGGCTAAAAGTGGGTAAAATTAATCCCAATCTAATTGTTCTTCTCTTTATTGTCTGTTTTTCTTAACAGTGCTCCTGCTCTAGTCTTATCTAAAGAGCTGTAGTGCTCTATGTCCTTACAAAGCACTTGCTTCTGCTTTCCCTAAAGTCAGTGGGAGGTTTTGATTGCTTTCTATACCTGCAGAATCAAGCCTAATGCCCCTTCTCGTTTGCCACAGATGCAAGTATTAAATAGCAAAGACAGATGCTGCTGTTCCAGCAGCAGAACACATTAAATGACTCTGCCCACGGATCACCCTGTGCTTCTCATGGTAACCCAATTCCCACCCCACCCTGGCTGTGCAGGACATCACACAGGGTAATTATGTACATTTATTTATTTTCACTTCTTAACCTAGCCAAGAATTGATCGCTCTTACAACGCAGTTATGACTCAGGAGATTGAAATGAAGCTGCAGTTTTCTCCTGATTGGGTACACCTCATTAGGTCCACAACAGCCTTTGGCTGAGCTCCTGCCAGGGTAAATGGTAGTGACAATGGTACCGTTTTGCCACATAGCAGTCAGCAGTGGCAGGAACAGTCAGTTCAGAGAAATGCACAGGAGGAGTGCATCAAAAAGATTACAGAGATGTCACGAGATTAGTAATTAAGTAAGACCTCCAGAAGGGCGTGTCTTACTTTTATTAAGAGCTGTTGAGGACAATCATCTGTCTTAACTGAGCACATAATTATGAAGTGCCAGTTAACAGAATTATCAGCATACCACAGTACCTTCCAATATTGGTAAACAGAGCTAAATGGAAGAGACAAACTGATCTTTCCTTTAATTTTCTTCTATATATCAGCCAGAAAGGCTTGCATGTGTGGACTTTTTTTTTACTAGTGTAAATAAACTTCAGTAAGCTGCTCACAGACATGTGGGGGGTTGACCCTGGCTGAACTCAGGTGCCCACTAAACCTGCTCTATTGCTCCCTCCTCAGCTGGACAAAGAGAAAATAAAAACAAAATGCTCGGGTTGAAATAAGGGCAGGGAGAGATCAGCCACCAGTTACTGTTACAGGCAAAGTGGACTTGTCATGGGGAAAATTTATTACCAAGCACATCAGAGAAGGGCAATGAGAAATAAAACTGAAACTTAAAACACCTTCCACCCACCTCTCTCTTCTTCCTGGGCTTAACTTTACTCCCAACTTTCTCTGCCTCCTCCCCCTTCACCTGCAGAGGGGACAGGAACTGGGGGTTGTGGTCAGCTCATCGCATGTTGTATCCACTGCTGTTTCCCCCTCAGTGGGAGGACTCCTCACACTCTTCCCTTACTCCAGCTTAGGGTTCCACCCATGGGAGATGGTCTTCCACAACCTTCTCTAATATGAGTCCTTCCCACAGGCTTTAGATCTTCATGAACTGCTCTAGTGTAGGACCCTTCCATGGTGTGCAGTCCTTCAGGAACGGGCTTCTCCTAAGTAGGTGCCCCATGGGGTCACAAGTTCTGCCAGCAAACCTGCATCAGCATGGGCTCCTCTCTCAACAGGTCCTGCCAGGAGTACATTCCAGCATGGGCTTCTCATAGGGTCCATCTGCCATTGTGCAGGTTTTTTCCCCCTTCTAAAATCTGGCTGGCATTGGCTCTATCAGACATGCTGGAAGCTTCTGACAGTTTCTCACAGAAGATGCCCAGGTAGCCCACTCACTACCAAGACCTTGCCACAGAAGTCTGTTATGTGGTGACTTCAGCCAGGCCTGTAAGACCTGTTGGATAGAGTTTATTGTGGAACCAATGAAGAGGGTTGTGTTTAGCTCATAATAACAGGCCTCTTGTGAAGCTGGTGTTAAAACTGTCAGAGATGATACCGTGAGGCTTTGTTGACATTTCTCTAATCTGGTTTGATGTCTGCTGTATTCTGTAAGCAATCTCATTTGACCTTACTTGTGCCACTTAACATATGACCTCAGTGCCATTTGGCAGTTAAAATATCACAACAGGCAAACTGTTCACTTCTTTCCATAAAATATGGCAAATTTTCTCAAAAACTTTGTAGTAAAGAGACCGAGTGTGAACTGAATCCAGGAATATTTTGATCATTTTTCCAGCATTATTTTAGGAATTTGGCTTGGATCTGATAAAAACATTTTCTCCAAGTTTCAAAATGTAATACAGTTAACTGAATTATATTGCAGTAATGTGCAGGAAAACCTGCCTAGCACCTCTACTAGATCTCATTCAGGAGTGAAGTAGAAGACAATGCCTGTCACAAGGAACATAAAATCTGAGTATCATACTTAAAGGATTTGCCTGCAGAATTTTTTACTAGTTTAATTATATTATATACAGAGCTGGTCAAACAATGTGTGTACCAACCAAAACATATGCTAAATATATAGCTTCTATTAAGTTTTGTAGCATAATCAAACCACGTAACATAATACACAGTCTGCCAAAAGCTGTCATATGGCTGATAGTCTCAAGGGACATATAAAATTAGAGCATTTGGAACTATAGCATTTTTTTATGCCAAAGATGATGGCATTGAAACAAATAAGATTGATTAGTCATATGGATGTCTTTATTAATACTTCATAGGAAGCATATTTCTTGTTCTATGAAAATTTAATACTGAAAAAAACCATTAATTTTCAACCGAACACAAATGAAACTAGTCTTTAATTTATTTTTCATTGTTGAAATGTATTTTGTTTCATTTCATAATAGAAAAACTTTTTCAATTGAAAACTATGCCTATTTCTGAGAAAGAGCTGAAATATCCTCTCTTGACAGTTATACTATGTTTTCCTGATATACTGTGCAAAAAAAAAAAAAAAAAAAAAAAAAAAAAAGAGAGGAATGGCCTACTCACATAAATATTTTTTATTTTATTAATCAGTAATTTCTTACAAGGAATGCCAAGAAACCCCCTTTCATCCCTAGTCCATATAACATATAATTATAATTTAATTAATAATTATAAGTTTTAATGACTCCTAATTTTCACTATTGTAAAAGAATTCAGAATCATGTCTCAAAATTTCCTTGAAGTTGTGTAAATCCTTCTGCTTTCCTGATATAACAGTGATGTGTCTTCTCTGATGAAAGTTTATTTTTTTCCAGAATCTGGAAAGAAAAGTCATTTTCCCTTCTTCTTATGACATTTTCTGAATCTTTAGTTTCTGCCTTTATCTATAATGTTTCAGTTCTCCCTTTTTATTTTCATTTGTTCCAACCTTACTTCAGTCTCTTGCATGGCACTGGGTTCACGATTACACTTTCTTTGCTCCCAAACATTATAAAGGCAAGGAGAGCTTTTTTAAAATAATTGAACTGTGGGTACAAATAACATGGAAAAGCGTGCTGTAGTCTGTATATTATTTAGGGAGGCAGGTACAGGGCTTGACTGCTTTTAGAACTTTTTTTTTTTTTTTTACTAAACATAGAGACCAGCACCTTTATTAGTATTGGTTCATTGTTCCCTTATGTTTTCCAGTGTGGTTCATTCATTCAGGAAAAGTGGGCACCTTAAAGCAGAACCAGTAGTCATTTAGAAAAGAACCAAAGATTGACTCAGTCAAAGGGCCATTATATACCTGTAGAAAGTCTAAGTAAGCACAATCACTGCCTCACAAACCTGAGGTCTCAGCAGCCGTGATGGGTCATGAAAACTGGGTTCAGGATGGCCTCTCAGAGAGCAATATGTATGCAGAAATAAAGCAAAATAATGATGAAATGGATAAAAAGTACAGGCTCCTGAAACACAGCAGACTCACTCTGCAGCTCTTGTTTTCCTGTTTTGTTGCTCCCATGCCAAGATAACCACCTAGGAAAGTGAAGAATGAAATGGTTATTTGTCTTTAGAGATGTGTTGGGAATAGCGCTTAAGGGCATAATGCCTGAGATTTATTTATTTCTTTTACGTAACCTTCCTCTCTGTAAAATGATTATGAATCCACTGCTAATCATACTGACTGCTTTGTCTGCCTGTGTCTTTCCTTGCCTGCAGAGAATCTTGCATGGAGCTTTTGGTACTTGTCCTCATTCTTTTTATTTTATTTTGGTCTGAGACTATCAAAACAAAGACTGCCTTCCAAAGTGGCATCTCGCACTTAGGGGAGGTGTTTATTTTACCTGGCTGTAGAAGCTCCTCTTGTTCACTGCCTCTGCCTAACATGTGAGAGAGGCAGCCCTTGCCTCTAAGCCATATTTCAC
Organism: Hafferia zeledoni; assembly: GCA_035583235.1. Classification (NCBI taxonomy): domain Eukaryota; kingdom Metazoa; phylum Chordata; class Aves; order Passeriformes; family Thamnophilidae; genus Hafferia; species Hafferia zeledoni. The sequence goes on along the minus strand of JAWWEV010000001.1, from coordinate 82,558,817 downwards.
ATGGGATAAATCTATGTCACACAAACAGCAAGGAGGGATTTGGCTATGCTGTGTCTTTAATCCAGCCTAATTCAGAGCAGATGGTTCAGAGAGCTGTTCATGTGGCCACTTGCAGTACAAGCCTGACTGCCCTCTTGCCAGTGTCTGCTCCCCATTAGCCTGGTAGTCTTCACCTGCCCATGCACCCAGAGAGGCAGGAGGCTCCCCTGCTGTGTCCCCTGCTTGCAGGAATCCACAGCGTCTTTTCACATGCCTGCATTATCTTATTATTTGTAATCTTCTGGAAGAAGTTAGTTAACTTTAAACCTTATTCTGTCCTTAAAATCCTGTGACCTGGAGGATGGGGAGGAGGGCTGCTATCCGGTTAATGGCTTAGCATGCACGGAGGCTGGAACTCTCAGAGGGGCAAGGAGCTTCATGTACAATGTGTGATGCTCATCTGAAAGGTGAGATCAAATTGACAGTGAGAAGTGATGGGTTAACTTGCTATTTTCCTCTTGTAGAACTGGATTAAACACACCCTCGCAACAGCTGGCAATGGGTTTCCCTACAGGCCCTGAGAAGGACTGGCTGCTCTACTGGATCTCTTGAAATCTCTAGTTTCAGTGTACTGTAGCTGGTAGTCAACTCTGCCAGATGCAGGAAAAAACAGTCAACAGTTTGGACATAAAGTAAGTTTCAGTATGAAGAGAAAAACAGTGTGGTTTCTTTCTGACTCAGTCTTATACACGGGATGGATGGCCTTAAGTTTTCATAAGTCATGAACAAGACTCACTCCAACACAATCACAAGATATTATGGTGCTAAAATAATAAATTTGGTATTTGAGATACCTTGTGGTTTTCAAATTTAGTCAAGAGGTTTTTTGCCATGGCCAGGAGGGCTAAAATCTTATATTTTTAATGGAAGCTGACAATCTGTCAGAATAATTTAAGTATAGGACCTTTATGAAAGACACCAAATATAGCAGCATCATGATAAAAATCAATGACATTGGGTCCATTTTTTACCCTGAAGCATACAAAGTGACAGTCCTTAAAATTTTTATGCCAGCAAGAATAGTTGAAGATCCTATCATTTTTTATCTAAATGAAACACATAATCCTTTAACTGAAACATTTTCAGCTAGAAATCAGCTCCAAGAATTTAGTGGATTCAAACCAGGTAATTATTCTGTTCCCATCAATTCAGTATCTGAATGGCTCATAAAATTAAAATATACTAAGAATTTCAAGCTCATTGCATTTTTGCAGTAATTACTATCTTTATTATTTTCTTTTTTTTTTTTTAACCTCTACATATGATTTGGCACTTGGTTTTTCATGTTATCTGTCAGTGCTTGAAGATTATGGAGTGATCATGTTTGAAGAGATACGATTTGAACATGAAATAAAAACTAGTTTGTGATATTGGTCATTAGTTGCTTAATGTAAGGTCAGCTATTGCAAAAAATTTAAGTGTGTTTATGATTTCTGTCTTGGAGGGAAAAAAAATCCCTTGCTCCAATAAAACAGGACTACTAACTGTGGTCAAAGACTAAGAATTCAAGACAGGGTTTTAAGTCTCCTATTTCTGTAGCATTGAGGACATGATAAATGGGACCAGGATACAGATACATACAGAACAATGAGATGTATTGGGTGTTAAATAAATACATCATGGGTCACCTCCTGGATTTGGAGATTTGAAAACCAATCAGACTCAATAATATAGATGCTTTTTTAAATCTTATTACTTGTTATTAGATGTCCTAGATACCTTTGTAGGCCCTCTCTGTCCTTACAAGAATGTGAACATAATGCAAAGTTAAAAAAAAAAAACATGAACGAGGTTTGATTAGAGAGACCCCCCCTATTAGGAGTGACTGTTCTTGATTCATGCACCAGGTCCAACTTCTCAGATACGTCTAAATAGATTGGATTCAGTATGGTGGTACAACAAAAATGATGCAATAACATTAACTGAAAAGATGGGGGAGAATATTCGGGGTAATAAGTGTTTTGTAATATCAGAACAAATAAATCTTGATATTTCTGCATGAATGGCTACTGCTGCATTAAATACAAGCTATAAATGTGTATTCTCTGTCACTAGCATGCTGCAGTGCTGGGCATGGCCCATCAGACTGTGTTTGTTCTCTTTTCCCCATGTGATAACTAACCTTATGGTGCTATAGAATGAAGCAGGAAAATGAACTGCATCTTCTGTACCCTCTACCAGATTCCTCTCCCTATGGGTAACCCAAATATCACCATGTTCAACTGCTGACCCAGCAATGGCAAAGGGAGTTTGTGCCTAATGAGTTAACAAAAAAACATATTCAAATTCCTGGAGACTTGGCAAATCCACCTTTCTCTACTCTAGGATCCAATCTCCACTGATACCCTGGGAGGTAATTTGCAAATGATGGTGTTGTGCAAATCTGCTGTGTTTCCCTTGATTCAGAGATCAAAGCAGGGAGTATAAGTTTTTGGTATTTAACACATAAATCCCTCTTGCTTCAGAAGCATCCACCTAAAAGAATGCATTGCCAATATATATGTATGAGGATATATACATTTCCCACACAGCAGACAGAATGACGATCAGAATACCATGTCAAAATGTATCTGAGAAAAGGTCAAACTCAGTAATTAAATATTCAAATTCCATGCACCAGGTGAGGATGAACTTAAGAGACTCAATACCAATGCAATACACTCATTGTTATTGAGTTTAATTTCATTCTTCTGCTCCACAGTGTGGAAGAGAATAAAATCATGGGAAAACCATGTAAATCAAGCCTGATGCACAAGCATATTCTTACTTGTACCTCTGTAAAATACTCTCCAAGGCTGTAAAAAGATGCTGCACGGCTGCATAGCAGAGGAGCTATGAGGGCACAGCTATCCTAAAAGGCACCCCTAATTCTCAAGTCATTCCACTTTTGTTGAACATAGAAGAATTCTCCCTTCCCTCCCTTCAACATCTTTAATATGTACTGGAGGGAGCTGGGTCAAGAAGCCCAACAGAAATGCTACCAGCTGCAGGTATCTGATGACATGTGGTAACAGGGACGTACGAGATGTGAAGGTGAGGATACATATGCAGAGTGCCACTGCTGCACTCACGAGTTGATGTTTGCTCCTTCTGCCCCATCTTTCTGTATTCTCATTTTCCTGTCTCGTACTGATCTGACTCACACTGGTTTTGCAGCAAAACTTGAATCCTAATCGCTGAAGCTTTTTTAGGCACAAAGTCATCACAGAAATGAAGACAGAAAACATACCTAAAGGGGCAGTGTCTGAAGTTCTTGTCTCTTTTAAAGAGGGGAATCCATCAGAGGGCAAATGAAGTGTGGTGAATACAGTTCCTGATATTTAGTAAGGAAGGATTAGCGTGATCAGCACTAGAGACTGACAGCTGTTAGCACAGTGTGTCCCCGTTCAGCCTCTCACCTAGGACACTGTACCCTTCTGTGACCTTGGCCATTTCAATTTTCTTTGATGAGAAAAAAATGAAAGAACATTCCATGGAAATACTTTAAAAGTCTGTCCCTGAAGTCTGACAGAATTATTATATAAATGTGTGTGTGTGTGTGTATGTATGTATTTATATACATACATATGGATGTACACAGAGTTCTCTTTCACAGAATCATAGAATGCTTTAGGTTAAAATGGACCTTAAAAATCATCTTGTTCCAAACCCACTGCAAAGGGCAGGGACACCTTCCACTACACCATCTTGCTCAGAACCCATCCAACCTGGCCTTGAACATTGCCAGGGATAGGACATCCATGGCTTCTCTGGGAAACCTGTTTCAGTGTCACAATACTTTCACAGTAAAGAATTTTTCAGTGCTGACTTTTTCCAGACATTTCCAGATTGCCTGTACATTTTCATAGGTTTAGGGGGAAAAAAGCAAATAAAAACCTGCACATATGTTTTTTATTTCACACCAAACCTACAAAAAGGGTATTCTAAAAGGAAAGGAATGTTTTGAAATCTGCCCTTGGAAATAACAGAATAGTTGCACTGTCAGTATGTGGATCAGTGCAGACCTGTTTGGTGTCTGAACTTCCAGTTTCAGACAGAGAATTTATAGTCTTATAAACACATCTACCAGAGGTAAGAAGGGCAATAAATGAAAACAGACAATTTGAATGTGTGTGAAAGGGAAGAGACACCAATGAAGGGGCAAGGACATGCTTCATTTCTGTTAGTTTTTACTGTAAGTTTGAGGAAATTACTGGAGCTTTCCTGTTGCTACCAGTGGTCAGAGGACTGTGTTTACATCCAGTCTTCAGACAGCTTCAGAACTGTGCAATGGTGAGACAGGAATGGAGACAGTGGGGTTGTCTATTTTCACTTTGGTGCCTGACATTTATACACACTGTTGGCCATTGACTCTTTGATGTGCTGAATGGATATCATATATGAAGACCATTGAAGAAACGCATTTTCCTTTAACTTCATAATCTTGTGCAATGTAGTGGACTGCAAAAAACCAAGCCACGTTTTTGACAGCCTCCTATCTCCCCGACGGAGAAATTTCCACACGTTCTCCAGGGTTTTCTGCTAAGCCCAGCACTGTCAGGTCATTGACACCCTGATATCATAGTGGCAAGGACTCCCAAAAATCAATGAGAATGGTAAAATGCAGATTATTTCTCAGAAATCTGTGTGACTTCTTCCTTCTGAGAACAGTGGAAGTTCTTCACAAAATTTGTGGAGTTTGAATTCACTCAAAAAGCAATCATGTGAGTCATATTTCTTTAAATGTTGTAGGTTGTCTGCAGCTTAAGAGAACTCAGAACTCTTTAATAGACAACCAGGTCAATATACATCTAGTGATTTGGTTTTTTGTCTGCTCACTGGAGAAAATGAGTTTTCTAGGTCAGCAGTTTTATTCAGAGGTACCCCAGGCCAGTTTCTTCAGTTTGAATAAATTGATGGAATTATCCTTGAGATTATACTTGTATATACAAACTGAGAAGCGTCTCTGATCCCTCTAGCATTTCTTCATAATGTTTTAAGAGAGCTCTGCCTATGAGGGAGAGGGCAATACAGCCAGAAAAAAACCAGTGAGAGTGAACTAAAACTTGAATACAAACTAATTTGGATGTTTTTATAAAGTCTTGCAGACTTCTCTCCACAAACCATTAAGTCCTAATTGCCACACTAATGTTATTTTATATGGTAAGTGCAGCTCCCGAGCCCTGGTATTACGACACCCAGCGGAATTAAAGCAGTTACTTAGCTTTACCACCTTCTCTGCTATAACCTTTTCAATCCATGATTATTATTCTGTCAACGCACACTTGTTCATTATTACTTAAAGGTGTCGTCCCTTCCACCAGGACGTGTAAATGAGGGCCATAACTAACCCGGTTCAGTGCTGAAGCAAGCGCCTTTCTTCTGACAAGCCATGAATTAAGGCCTTCTTCCCTCCCAGTGGAAGGAGCCTCTCTCCTTCATTCCTAATAAGGGCAATGCTGAGGTGGATTTAAAAGGCTCCTTTCTGTTAAAGGGGTTTGATCTGTGATAATCCCCTATAATCTGGATACTAGGAGCATACTGAGTATTAGGTCTGGATTGCAAATCCACTCTCAGCCTTTTTAAAAATAATTTATTTATTTCAAAACTCATTTAAATACATTACTTTCTTTTCCCTTTCATAAGGGACATTAAGAAAATGCCTTTCAAATTAGGATCCAAATTTCATTAACTGTTATTAGTTAATCCTAGTTCCTGTAATTGCATTCCTCCTTCAGGAATTTCCCAATCCTTTTAGAAATTACACAGTCTTGGGTTACAAACTGCATCTATAACTCTATGTCAGTCTCACAGTTGATTTTCTTGCTCTGACTGTATGTGGAATAGATTCTGTGCAGTCCAGGAAACATCATCATTTCCATTTTTACTCTCCATTAAAGCTCTTAGACTTACATTTTCCAAATAATCATCTAATGAACTTGATTTGTTTCTGTTGGGTTTTCATTTGTGAATTGTTTCTGATCATGCCTAATGTTAGCAAACCTTAGTCTCATTTGCACATATTTTTGTAGGAGGACATTTTGTTCTAGGATTTGTGATTATATTGTTAATTTTAACTGTTATATTTCCTATATAGTTATTTTCAGTAAATCAAATGTTATTACTTCTAATCCCTTGCTGGATGAGGTTAACTTCTTCTATGGCCAAGTAATGAAAAGGACATGATGAACAACAAATAACAAATGAACAACACCTGTACTCATGGAGGAGTATCATATGCTAATACAGACAGTGCTAGAAGGACCATTCACTAGGCAGTCATATGAATGAAAAATGACAAATATTTATGAGTTGAAGATAATGTGGGAAGAGCAAACCAACGAGTACCACAAGCAGTTTGATTCTGTCTGGGTTTTCACCAACAGAGAGCAAAATTCCCTCATCAGCTGCTTTGTACCAGATGAAAAATAATGGGACAAAATATCCAAAGGAGACACTTATCATTGTGGGAAAAGACTATCTTCCAGCCCTTTTGGGAAAGGCTGCCAAACAAATCCTGGTGTGTGAGATAAGGATGACAAAAAAGCAGACAAAAATTTAGACCTGTAGGTCTAAACTGCAGGTTTCTAGCATGGGTTTGGTTATATTGGTGGTGGCTGTGAGGAAGATTAGAAGAATACAAATCCACCTCTGTTCAGAATATTTGGGGTTTAAGTTTTGTGCAGAAAGCATATGTAAAGATTTCTGTCAAGAGTTATGTCACACTTAGCTCTAATTTTCCCACTACAGTTTATGTTTGGGATATAAATTCTTGCAAGAGTAGAAGTTTACTCTGGATTGATTTTAGAAGATATGTGGTCTAATGTACAAGATTTAATTCTGAACAGCAGTATAGTCCATCTACATATACCACAAGTATATGGATAATTGGGAACATGCCACACTGCATTCTGTATTTATAGGGATGAAGTTATATAGATATGTAAAATAAATACATACAGTAATCATCTCATTAAACACATAGAGCGGATACTCAAAAATATGAAGGAGAAGATAAGGCATCTGAAGGGTAGGAGATCCAGGTCACCCATCCTACAGATTAATTCTGAAGCTCTTCACCTGGTATCATCCATATTAATGCCAGATACAATTTAAACATAGTGACATTAACAACAAATCTAACATACCTGACACAGTAATACCTTTTAGCTGTTTGAAAACTGGGTCACCAGTTTGATATTCCTAAGGGCTATCCTTTGTAGCCCGCTGGAACAATGGCAAACCAATGAGTCTGTTTAGTCAGTGTATTTTTGGTCAATTAATTTGTTTGCTTTTCTATTGTTCTGAAGAAATCACCCAGAAGTGGCCACTCCCAAACTACAAACGAGGAGTGAAAAGGTAGCAAGGCCCCCAATATTGAATTGTGTTCATGCACCTGTTTAGAAAACACTAAAGGATGATGACAGATACCTCTCCAAAATTTGCGTCCTAAGTTTGTGAGTGATGAAAGATCGCAGTTCATCTGGTTGTCTTGTTACACTGAATAATTCAAACAACTATAATTGTAATCATCAGTCACTGTAGTCAGCAGCAAAGTTGTAGCAGAGTGACTGAGAAAGGAGTATGTCCAGGAAGCAAATCAGCCATGCTAATTCTCCTGCAGTGTGCAGTTACTTCCTAGCACCAGCTGGACTGAGGTATATGGCAGACAAAACAGCCTTTTGCCTGAAATCAAATGATAAATTAGTAAAGAAAGGGAACAGAAGACTAATGAAACCTCGTGTGGGGATGGAGGGGCTAGAGGGTTAGGAGAGGCAGTGAAGAGAATGTGATTGGTCACAGAAGGCCAGGCTAGAGATATATGTTCCTTCCCTCCCAAATAAACTCAAGCTGTCACAGTCTGATCTAGATGGCAGAAGTGGGGTCCTCCTTCTGTACTGAGGTCTTGGAGAGATCTGTAACCTAAATTCCCCAAGGAGGGAAATGTTTCTTGACATCATTCAAGATTGTGTTTGGTGGTCTCTGGGAAGGAAATCCAACCCAGGTGGCTTTGCCCCTCAGACTCTGGGAGGCCAAGGCCAGCAGTATCAGTGATTTGGGCACCCAGGAGGTTCAGATAAGTATAGCCCAGAAGTTGCAGCCAACACTGTATTGTTCTTATCTGCATTCATGATTTCTAACCAGTGCTGACCATTAGTATTGTATTACATTTTGTATTACCATTGTATTACAGGCAGCTACATTTCAATTGTTTGAATCTGTGTAGTCATTTTGGATGTGTTTGTGAAGCAGCCCAACCATATAGCAAGCCCAGGCTCTCTGGCAGCTGTTAAAAGCACTTGTACTAATCGCCTCAGGCCTGTTTGCATTTTCATGCACCTACTGAGGTTGGCACTGGCCTCACAACTCCATTTTAAAGGTCCACAGTCCCACCGGGGTTTCTTTGGTGGAAAGCCATCATTTATGGCCTTATATTAAACAAGAAAAAAAAAATTACAACTTCTACTGACTCTAAACTTAGGATCACCAATTTCTTAAGACCAAATTGGTGCTAAGTGTTTCTTATCTCATCTCCAAATATTATTACACATAGTCTGCAATGGTCTCTTAGAAAAAGGAATCTTTTTTCCTATAAAAATTTTGTATTATATGCATATCCAGAGGCATATTTGAAAGCAAGAACAAATACCTGGTCTTTTTTCCTAAAGCCATATGAGAAAGTTACCGCGTGAGGAGGTGGGGGTTTTGCCTTTTTTCCTTTCTTTCCTTTTTTTTTTTTTTTTTTTGCATTATTGCACAGAGTTTCATGTTTGATAAAGTTGCTATGGGTTTTAATGTTGTTGCTGTTCCTGTGCACTTAGGTCTGTGTTTAGCAACAGTGAGGTGCACTTTGGCCTTCTTGCAAATGAGGAATGTTCTTGTCATCTCTGCAAATACCTGTGCATTTCCAAGTGCCTCAGGCAACCCAGTCTCAGATGACAAGGACTGCCTTTTTTTTGTCAGGCTTCACAGACTCAGAGGCAGGAACTCCAAAACAAGAGGAGTCATTCAGAGCTCGTTATTTCATGTGTTTTCCCAAGTTTTAGATCTATGTTGTGCTTTAATTGTTGGGGTGTGAATTTTGGAAGAAATTCTTTGCTTCCTCATGGAGAATGGGATAAGGACTTTCAGCCCACCAGGCTTTGGGACAGAACTCTCTAAAGTTTTCCTAAAAGTGCTTTCTCTGAAATAACTATCACTGAACACTGTCACAGGACACTAGAATAAGAATGATTTATTGAACTAGCAAGGTCTAACCCGTTCCTGTATCGCCATGCCTCCCATCCATGCTGTGACCTGTGCAGGGATCCTCTCCTGGGGATACTGCTTCACCAGCCTTTGTGCATAACACCCGTTCCACTGATGACCAGCATGCAGCTTTCTGCTGCAGCAACCCTTGGATCACATCTGTCCAATGAGAGCCATTTTTCTGTCTATAGCACATTAGAATTATTAGCCTAATTATTTGAAGTTTCACTTCTCTCAATCATGTTCAAAGGAAGAAAGATTAACACATCCAGTCTTTGGATTTTTGTTTAAGTCTCATTGAGATTCAGGTTATAAAGTAGATATTTTCCTGCATGCAGCCTTGCCTATGCCTTCTCAGATCCTGCATTTCATGGTGGTGATGCAATAACATTGTCAAATAGGAGCAACTTCCCTGAAACAACAGTCTCCGTTTCCTGTTCAGGTACCCATCTTGTGATTTGACTAATAAATGGTACAGGTGGTATTTAACATCTCAATATTAAAATATTCCTGCATAGTTCATTGCAGAGGAAGTGATAGAAGTATTAATACTTTTAAAATAAACTGGTCACACACAAGGAATCTGAAAATTGTCATGAATGATAGCCATTCAATTTCTCATAGCATGAAAAATATTTTGGACAAACTTTAACCATAACTTGATGGCCCCTCTGTAACTGTACAAGTAACTAATAGAGCATTTTCCTCTCCTATTTACAACCTAAGATTTATGGATTTTAAAGGAATTATTTATTTTCTCCTAGCACAGGCCATTGATTTTCAACATTTCTCTTTCCCACCAGTTTCTTTAGCCTTGTGTCCAGGCTCTTCATATGACTGAGTACAACATGTGATTCCACCTTCTCCCAAGAAGCAAACTAACAAATTAAAGCACAACATCATCGGCACATTCAAGATCAAAAACAGGGGCAGTGAATGCAGAACAGCTTCCTGTGACTGCTTGTCTCCCTGCAAAACACAAGTCCTCATTGACAGGAGATTTACCTACAGCATGTGATAGGAACATCAGCTGAATAAATGCCCTAACGTGGGAGTTGAGCCTTCACCGTGGTCATGGGAAATGAATGAATGTTTTCACCTCCAATTAAGTTCATTTGAAGCACTGATCTCTCCCAGCTGGGATGAGATGCTTTTTATCAACTAATCTGCTTCTTATAAAGAGCAGGTTTCTGTTCTCTCTCCCTTCCTCCCATTAGTATTTCATAAAAACTATAAATATTCCTTTATTACCAAACTAGGAGATCTGTACACCAAAACCCATACAGATAAAGAGCACAATGTGTACGTGTGTGCACATGAACATATATGCACGGATACAAATGAATGCACTTGCTGATATATCTGTATCTGGGTATATATTTATATCTCTGACATTTGCCATCTGTTGAGAGTGTAATATCGGGAATAAGCATCTGGCACTGTTTTGTATAGTAGGGCCTTTTGACAGCTGCTAAGGAATGCTGTACCTTTGGGGATTAAGGTGTAATTAATTAGGACAAGGAAAACATACTGCAGAACATAAAATTTCTATATTGAAAGGAAGAGTTTCTAGGTACTCTTTGATTTGGTTTTTATCTGGCCTACAGCCTAAAACCAAACCGAATTTACTGTTTTCAGAGGAATCTACTCATCATGTTTAGGGGAATTTAAAGGTGAAACATGCAAAATGCCCTGATAATTTCACTTACAGAATATTGTTACACATCCAGAATTGCCCAAGTATTGAATTACAAACACTGAACACAGAGAGTTACTTGGAAAAGGTTCCAGAGAAATAGGCTGCAAGGGGTAGAAGGATGTGCTGTGTGCACCATATGGTGTATTGTGGGTTACCCGGGGGTTAATGGGTGCAAAGTATTGCAAACAGATGTGACATTCAAGCTGCTCAAAGACTAAAATATTTTCTTGGTTATCAGGTGTAATTACTCATTTCCCTCCAGGTTAGAAAGTGCTTAAATTGTTGCTGCATTTATTGCACTTAGAAAACTCCAAGGACTCTTTTTGGTGATCTGTTTCAGCAACTCTTTGCTGAGTGAAGAGTGAGGAACGAAACAAGCAGAGTCTTTTGGAATATTATTTTCTTCTGTTCCCAGACGAGATCAATCCCATGATCTGGGATGTAAACAGGTTTGGCAAAGGAAAACCTACCACCTTTTCAATCTTTCATGATGCAAGGCAGAGATACCTCCCTTTGCTTTGTTATGTCTTGCTTTACAAGTGAATTAATCCAAATTGTAACCAAGTATGAGGTGTAGTTTGGAGACCTATAGAAAGAATTATCTTCATCCAAAGAAAGAGAGAAAGTTTGCTGTTCTCTAGAGATGACAAACTCAGAAACACATTTGAAACCAGAAATCACAGAATATGCTGAGTTGGAAAGGTCCTACAAGGATCAAGTCTAACCCTTAGACCTGCACAGGACATAATTCCAGTTCGGGAAATCTGTCAGGCTATGAATGTAAGGAAACAGTATGGTCTGCTTTGCTATTTATACGTACATACACACACATACTTCTATTTCCACTTCATACAACCATTTGGTTCCTACCAGACATCAAATTAAGTCTACATAATCATTTTCAGAAATTTCCATTTTTCATCTTGTTTAATATTCTCCAGGATGCTGCTTTGAGGTTCTGAGTTAGGTTTTTTTATCAGGATTAACTGTGTGCAGAATTTCACAGGGGAATCATATCCTGTTCTTTCAAGTCAATGGCATGTATTTTGGGGGAAAAAGCTAATTCCACTACTATAAAACATGTCAAAAAACTTATTTATAGGGGTTACATAAGCATATGTCTTTAATTATTCCCACAGGCTTCACTTTAAATTGTCCAGCATCTTTAATTTCCTAGACTTCTTTTTTCAGAAGCCTCTTCTTGATCTCTTTTTTTTTCCTTACTATCTGCTCTACATGAAGCTTACTCTGAAATCCCATTGGTGCAGCTGCACATTGCACTACCACATATTAACTTGGGAGTTACTGTATAAATGTCTCAGTGTAGTTTTCCAGATGAGAGGATTAGGCCATTGGAGCCAGCTCAGCAACTCAATGATGTGTGAAAATATTTATTACACCCAGATAAGTGGGTATCTATATATCATTTCACCAGCCACTGATGTGCACTTGTGCTCAGAAGTGAAACAAGGAAGAAGTCTTACCATGCAGCAGCACCCAAGAAGAATAATCCATCAGAGCTGGCCACTTGCTGACTTAATCTGGCACACCCCTCTGTCACCTGTAAGTCCCTAAATCCTCTTGCTCCCAAATTCTGTAAGCGCTAAAGCAATTGCTGGGTGCCTGTTTCATTTTGCTCAGTACTTGCAAATCAGCTGATGTGGATCAAGCCCCATTCATTAGAGCCAAAACAATTAAAATCATGATTAAAAGTAAGAAATGCAGCTTTTACAATGTGGAATTTATTACCTTAGTTCTTTGGCAACTATCCATTATTTTAAAACTGAATCTGTTTTCTTACTTTCTTGAATCTTGTATGAGAAAGGAAAAAGAAGTATTCCTCTTTAAGAAGGAAAACAATATAGGATTTACTTTGAAAATTCACAGTTGTATATGCTACTAATATTGAAGATGAACTTAATGGCTAAATTAAAAACTACCTGGATGCAATCTTCAGAGTGAAGCAGCAACATAATAAAAAAGTCCAGCTACACCACAGTGGAACAAGGAAAAGAAAATAACTAACTACATGAAAATCTTTAAGTTTTCAGTGCAATATAAATGTAAATGTCATTAATGGTTAATATGAAAGAGCCATCTGGATAGTTGGATTATGTAGATTCTGGCAATGAAAGTGTCATTCATCTTGGAAAATGTGAGAAAACCAGACAGTTTGAAAAATGCTCCAAACAAAGTTTGACTGGATAACTTTTGAGTCTATAATGTTGGTGGTGAGCAATAATCTGATCAAAAACCTACAGAAAGTCAGAACCTAAGTCTAAAAAGTCTTATTTCTGCAGGTTTTGGATCAGGATTTAAAATACACTAGCAATATAGATCTGTATAAAAGTAACAACAGAAGAAGGATCTTTGCTCATGCATTCAAAAAATATATAAATTTCTTGATTTCTACTTTATACCTAAAATCTTGAAGGCAAAGACAGTTTGTGAGAATGAGGAAGTAAACGTCTAAATTTTCAAGATAATTTCAAAAATAATTACTTCTTTGCACTTAGGTTTCAAAGCAGACCACAGAACAACAAATAAATGAAAAACAAGTACTTTTCCCCAAGTATGTTTTTTACTGTACATTTTGTAGAAAAAAAAAAAAATAAAGAAAGGAAAAATTATTCTGGTCACAGGGATGTCATTATCTAAAACTCCAAGTAGGAAACATGACGAATACAAGATCAAGTACACAGCCATGTCACAATATATCTCTGAACCTTTAAAAAAAAAAATACATTGAGTTTTTTTCATGTGTTGTTTTCTCTTGTGCCTTGCACCCTTTCTCCACATCTTTTACAAAATCATAGCAACAATGTGCAGTTTCAGAATGGTTCTCAACAGCTGATCATTGGGAGCCAACAAATAAACAAATGAAAGGACGAGTTGCAGTAGCCACCAGAACTCTAGAAATCACTGTAAAATTGTTAAGGACAATAAATTCAGCTGGATTGGCCATGTGCATTTCTACAACCACAGCAATTCTCACCAAAAATGAATTTGAGAATCAGTTTACAAGCCCTAAAGATCTCCTGTTATTAGTTAGCAAGTGTCTTCCTGAGGATGAGAGACAGGGGAGCAGGAGTATAGCAAGGACTGGGGAAGGGTTATATGTAATGCCAAGGACACATGGGGAGACCTCTGCTCTGAGATACCCAAATTTAGCTCAGTTGCTGTGGCTAACTTGGAACATACACAATCCCCTGAAATGCACAAAAACTTAATTTTCTTGTGATGTTACTGGTACAGTCAAGGTGTGACACAGTGACTGCATAGAAAAGGAAGGAGCTTTTGTCACAATAGGGTCAGTATTTCCTTTGTCAGTTTAACAGAGTGACAGTGTGACCTTCACCAGAAGCCACTGGTATTCATACTGTGGAGCTACTTTTGTTTTCTTTTTCTTTATCTTTTAATAAGAAGTCTTAATAACTATTTTTCCCATCTTTAATAGCAACACCCCTATAGATATCAATAGCTGCTGCAGTCTGCCTTGAACAGTGACAAGCAGAGACTATGAAGGAGATGGAAGAAAGATGATTTTTTTTTTTTTAATTTATTTGTTCCTAGATTTAGAATTTCCTAGGACAGAAAAGGATGGTATTGGGGGGTGGGTTATACAGTACATCAGAAATTTGACCTTTGTACATATTCTCCTTTTTTTTCTGGGGGATTTGATAAGATCAAAAACAAAAATCAAAAAATGCATAGAAACATACTTTCTATTGTGGGGAAAAAGCAACTCAAAAACCATAAAAAATCAAAACAGAACACAAGTAATTAAATCCCAACCAACACTCAACTCAGGAACAAATATTGTTTGCTCAGATGTCACAGTTAACGCCATGAGATTATGCTGAACACTTTGCTCTGATCTGTCCCTGTGTGTGCCATGCCTGCACTTTTGAGAAAATCATTTGCAATGACAACCAGACTTATCTTAGCACCAGTCATTTCCACAGAAGTGCATTTCTGTGGCTGAAAAAGAAAGAGGTGCCCTTTGAAAAGGAAAAAAAAAAAAAAAGGAAAAAAAAAAGAAATGCGTTAAAATTTAATTTCTGCTTTTAAACCCCTTTTCATCCTCCTTGTTTAATCTTGTGTGATGGTTCATCAAGAGTCTGAGTAATTTTTGGAAAGCAATGTGAAATACAACTAGCAAATTCCTGGAAACATTCATGCATGGTTTAGTTGGGGCCAGACAGGAATGGTGCCATACGTGCCTATTCACATTTCATGACTTTCTTTCTTTTTTAGTATCCCTGTTACTTACTTGCTTGTCTATCTTTTTGGCCAGCACAACTGAAAACATTTTCTCCTCTCTCTTTCCAATTACATGGCCCTGAAGCAAACCATGCTTTATAACACATGACAGGAGAAGAGGAAGGGGGAGACACTGATATTTACACCGTGCTTTCCATTACCCACTCTGAGCTCCCAAAAGTCCCTTTTGCCCCTGTTAGGTCATTGTCATCATACTGCAAAAGCATGCCGTTGACTGAGAGGCTCCTCTTTGTCCAAATGTTTGTTATCTTTTTTGGGTAGGTGCAACATTGAGATGTGGCAAAGTCTCCCATGTCAAAAGAATGGCTACGTTTGGTTTTGCCCTCCAGAGGCAACATGAGGAAGCTGCGTAATTTTGACTCCGTCTGGCCCAGCAGTGGCTCTTTGTCCGAGTGGCGGGCCACTGTGGAAGTTCTGGAGTCTATCATTTCCTCCTTTTTCTGACATTTCAGTTCCAGGGAGGCAAAAGCTCCCATTAACCGGTCAATATTGTGTTTTGACCTGGAAGGAGGCCTCCATTTACTGGACAATGTGCCCTGTTCACTTTGGAGGCTATAGTTATCACAGTCACGACTGTTTGCAGAGCTGGAGGAAGAGGAGATGCTGCTCCGTGCAGACTGACAGTTAAACTCCATAAGTTCATTCCTCACCACCACTTTGGGATTCACCTGGGGCAAGACTCCATTCTGAACTGGTTGTGCTCCATTTGTCTGTGAGTAGACATTGCTGACATTAGACATCTTGCCCTGGGAATTGTTGCAGACTTTATAGCGGACCATGAGTATTACAATGAATACCAACAGAGTTGCCACAATGATGCCTCCAATGATCAGAATCATGGTCCCACCCAGGAACTGACTGTGCATAGACTGGCACTGAGGGTAGTCTTCTTTGGTGAAGAACTGGGCGCATCCCACAATATTGGTGGCAGTAAGGGTCGTGGCTGTGTCATCCCACATTGCCAGGACGCAGAGGTCATAGCCTGTTCCAGAAACAAGGTTTGTTACAACAAAGGCCTTGTTTGTAGCTGGTATCATCCTTAAAAAAAAAAAAAAAAAAAAAGAATTGGTTACTCTGGACACAAAGGTAAAAGAGAGAATAGACAAGAACAACGTTGTGTTTACTGTTCTGAATACTGGCAGAGAGGAGTCAGAGCCATAAAATTCAAACAAGCATTCAAGCTTCCCAGCTCCTGTGGATTTAACATCTCATCATTCAGTAATATGTAAGTTTTGAGGGCCAGCTCTCAAATGTCTAATAAAAGGAATAAGAAAAAGCAGACCATACTAGTCTGTTGTTTTTCTCCTCAGTTATGTCTGTCCTAATCTGAAATATATTCAAACCTGAACAGATAACTCAGAATACAAATATGTGCCTACAGAGAGCAGTTCTTTCTGAGTGTGCTAATGACCCTTGTATTTGCTGAGTCTCAACTTGGCAGTTGTCACATTCCTTCACAGGTGCCTGAGCATTTACTATCTAACTTCAGCAGATTACTTACCTTGTGAAGACAAGGGTCTACGTTTAGTTTTCTCATTGACTGAGAATGCAAGGCAGGCAACCACTTCTCTCTCCACTCTTTCACCTACTTTCTCCATCCTCCTACTCCCCATTGTGGAAAATATCTCTTAAAAATGCAGCTATCATCTTTGCATTTCTCCCTGCAACCACCTTCTCCTCTGTGACTGAAAAAGAAATACTGTCATTGGCAGTATGGGCTGTGGAAGTGTGAGAAGAGGTAGAAAGATGCAGGGATGGAAATAAGAAGGTTTCTTTAAAATAAAAAATTCTACTCAAGTATGAATCCATTTTCAAAAACCAAATGGCTAGGCCCAAGCTGTGCTCCCAGTAGGGACACTTACGGACATTATTCCTTGCTGCCACAAAACTTAAGCAGTCATTTGAACTCATGCAATACTATAGCATCACTAGCATTCAAAATTAGCAGATGGGAATGAATATGGTCTACTTCCATTTCAAACTGGTGAAAATTGCAGCACATTAGTGGAACATAGTGGAGAATCCCAGATTTGGTGCCTGGTGGTTAGACAAGAATAAAACTCAAAGAGATAACCAGGCATGTTTCTTGTTGCTGCCATGTTACAGGCTTGGGTGAGAGAAAAAAGCTGAAATTAAAAACAGCCCATCATGACTTAGATTGGTAGGTCTTTTGCACCAGCAACAAGGGAGCCTTACAGGCAACTTACAACACACAGCTGGTGCGACTGTATTTGGGACAGTAAGGCCCAGGCAGAAGAACAAGGCATACTCCTTGTGGGAGTGCCAGGCTTCCTTAGTCTCAAATCATCATCACAGCTAGCACAAACTGCAGCTCTGCAGAGGACCTTCTGTGCAGTGGGAGGGAACAAACCTACACAGAGAAGCAGCAACGTCAAGGCATTGCAAAGATGAGCTTCCGATCATCTTTGCATTTATGCATTCACGCCACTTAGACAACCCTTCTGTCTGGCCACAGGTGATGTGGCTCCTTTTTAAAAAGCAAACAAACACACACACAAAAAATCTGTAAGGAAAAGAAATATCTGTGAGAGACACTTGAGATATACTGTGGAGAAACATCATCTGGCAGGTTTACTCAATGTTGTATTTTGAGATTCTAGGCACATTTATCATACTAATGGAGCTGTTTGACACAGATGGACATGAACTATTCAGAATGAGCCGAGAGGTCATAAAGCAGCCCTCATGAAAAACTCCAGATACTATTGCTAAAATCATTTCCAAAAGTTGAAATATCTGGTCTCAGGTTATTTCTAATTGTTCTCCTCTCCCTGTGGCTCTGTGAAAAAACCCCACCAATGCCCAGAGCAGACTGCAGTGTTGAATTGTTCAAGGAATCATACATGCACACACCAAGGAATAGGGATGTATGGAATAACAGAGTACTATTGATCTTCAAACATTTGATTTTAAACTCATGAAGAGTTTCACCGGTTGCTTCCTTTCTCCTTCTGTAGTGTTATACTCCACTTTTCACCATCACTCCCAGGCATGTGCTTAAAAAAGTTCTGCAGTGTTTTAAGTCATTCAGAAATTATTTAACCATGAAACCTCATTACAAACAAGTAACACTCTTAGCAGAAAGAGGAGGCAGCCCTGTAAACTGGGTCTTGGGCTGGGGTCAAAATTCTTGGAAAAACAGAACTATAACACTATCTGTTAGAGCTGTTCCTTTTGTTTTTGCAATGATTAAACACAGAGAGACAAGAGAGAGTATTCTCTCCAAAGAGCAAACAACTGGGTATACCACATAGCTTTGCACGTCTGATCATCTTCACATTTATGCATTCATACCACTTACACAGTCTGGGCGGAGGTGAGTACGTGGCTTCTTTCAAAAAGCAAACAAACATAGAAAAATAGAAATACAATCTTTCAGACTCATCCACTAATGCCCAATTTATATAGAGTGAACACTGATAGCCTAAATCATTTACAATTTGTTTTCAAACACAATTACACACAAGCTTCCAAGAAAATGTAATTGCCTGGAATATTTCAAGGACTGGTAGGTAGTGATAGTTTCAAAAAATGTAAAGCCAATACACTTTCAGATGTACAGCAGAGACATCATAACTAGTCCTAAAGCTTGACCAGGTTAACTGTTTGAAACTTGCTATAAAAATTCATCTTAAGCCTTTAAGATAAACTGAGTAATTTCTAAATTCAATCAATCCTGGCAACTACAGCTGGGGTAATATTGGGATTAATAATAAGCTTTATAAAAGATCATTGTTGCATTCTCAATCAAGGAAAAAGCAATTAATACTCCACATACATCTAAAATGAAGAATTTTGGATGTTTTCATAAATAAACTTTAAATATTCTTGTAAAATATTCAAATGAATGTCACTGTTAAAGAACAGCTGAGCATAGGAATAAACAACCATTCCAAAAGTACTAGGAATTAAGTAATTAATTTTAGACTTAGTTTTCTATCTTAAAGGGAAAACAATCTTGATTTCATGAACTTGCCAAATCTTAAGAGTATTTTGGCATTCCTCCATGCCTCAGCCTACCTTCCTTAAACACACTGCCAGTAAGCTATGATGGATGACATCTCTTAATATCCCCACACCTAAAATCAATGCAGACACTTTTTCATTCTGAGATATTGATGACTCTTTCTTTGATCACTCCCTACACAGGCAAGATGATACTTCAATCTTTGCTTTGCTGCCTAACAGGGTGTGTCTCTTCATGGCTGTTCTGTAAATGTAGTGCCATTAATCATGCACCACCATGCCATGCCACTGGCACTCGATAGGTAGGAGATGCCTTAAAACTAGAAGAGGCCATTAAAACTGTGTCTAGGCAGAGATCTTACAAGGCTTTGTTCAGTCCAGTGAAATGCAGAAAGCTGGTTTCAAATAACAAGGATCTGGTTCACTGGAGAATAAAAAGAGCTTTTGAAACTTGTTAGCTTTTGGAACTCAGGAGATTCTGGTGTTTACTTGCTAGCCCTAAGATAGAAAACCTACTTAACACTTGCAGTATCTTGAAGCAACAAGCTTGATGGTGCGATCTTGCCTAGACGTTTCTCATTGCAGAAGAGGACTAGAGATCTAAATTTGATACGAGTCTTTCTTTAGGGAAGAAAAAAAGTAACAGTTGACTAACTGCAAGAGGAGATCAACTAGCAAAAGACTTGCTTATAGGTTAGGAGAGGTTTTAATGTGTGTAATTTAAGGAGTCTGGGAGCAGAGGACTGGGAAAGCAAACAAATACACAAATATGTCAACAGTGGAAGTGTAAATGTAGTCCTGGCTAGGTCAACACAAAATTTTAAAATTTTATGGAAATTTCACTGTGCAGATACACAAGACACAGCCATTTCTGTCTTTCTGCTCTGGTTTATTCTTGGAGTAGGAGGAGCAGGCAACTTCCACGTTGGTGCCAGGATATTGTTATCTGCTTCTTAATCTAGTTTCTGAATCCTGTCTAAAGATCAAAATAGTCCAAGGCAAACTATTCGTATAAGAACACAGTTCCGATTTCTTTGGAAAATCGTGCCTCTAAGGAATGAAATGAGCATAGGGTTCTTAAAACTGACCTTTTCAACTGACAAGAAGAGCCCTCTTCTCTCACCATTTGGTACTATAGCATCACTTGTTGGAAGAGGAGGAGATCTGTGATCAGGATGAGCATGGCAAAAGCAACTGAAATAAAACATCAGTAGACAGAATCTCCCAGGAGAGTTTATGTGAGATGAAGACCTATGAAGTCAAGATGAAAGTTTGCAGGTCTTTTTCAAACAATAAATTCTCTTCAATCTATGGAGATTTATGTCTCATTTTGTGAAAGTACCAAAATGAGACCATGAGGCCTTTTGAAAAAAAAACCAACCAAACAGAAAGATATGCTAGAACTGTTCTTTGAAGTCAACCTTATTTTATACCACCATCACTAATAACACATCCTTGTTATGTCCTTCTGGACGCAACATTCACAAACCAAGCAATTTTGTAATTATTCACTTCATTGTGGGGTAATATTAAGAAAATTAGAAAATAAATTACTTAAAAATTCCAGGGATAAAGGTTTGCTGCAGACTTACTTGTAATCCCAGATGCAAGTGAGCACTGAAGCTTGCAGGGAGTGAACTGTGCTGAGAATTTAAGATAACTGAGTTTTATTCTTTACTTTATCAGTTACACTGATATCAGCCTCTCCTTTATCAGTAACTCTCACTTCCTGAGAATTCATTTTGCTGTACTGTAAGTCTCCTCATTTATGAAATAGGGATAAATCCAGCAATCTCCTTTCAAAAGAGGCCTGTAGTGTATCGAAGGAAATTAGTAGATATAACGATTACACTGTAATATACAAATGAGTTCTTTTCTTCTATATAGCACTGGGGATTAGCAGGAGTGAACTTCTGGTTAATAGTGTGGCTATGCAAAACAGAAAAATTAGACAAAACCCAGATTAGGTTAATTGGCTAGGCAATTCTGTTCCTTTTCTCCATTGAAGGAGGGATATGATACCATCTAGGTTTAGCCTGAAACTGCTTTAATCACAGAACTTTTAGGGACCTGCCAAGGCAATTCCTTTGGGAAGGCACTTGCAACTTCCAAGACTCAGTTTTCTATTGACCTGCTAGATTTTTTTTATTATTATTATCCATATACAAGATTTTTTTATTGTTATCTGGGTCTACATACTACCTGTATACAATTTCTTCTTTTGAAGTGAATTCTAGGAGTCCAAAAGTGAGCCATGCTAATTTATTAAATCCTGTATCTGAGGGGAAAATAAACAAACAAACACACATGGAAACAACAAAGAAAAAAAACCCCAGTAAATAAAAGCTCAATTCCTTAGGTGTGAATTTTCTACCCACTCAACCCAAATTCTTCCTATAAGATTCTGTGCCTACTTGCTGTATTCTAGGACAGACACCTCCCAAGGAATGGTCCATTCTCTATTGGTAAATTCCTTTTTCTTACAGAGTGACTTCACAAAACTGTATGTCAAAAATAGCCCTGGAATATTAACACCTGAATCATGCTGGAAAATGCATGCAAGAAAATGTACCAAGACAGCAGTATAGATGAGGAGGTTCTGGTGCATGGGAATGTTTTTGGACCCTCATTTATTTGCCAGTGCAGCTGTAAACTATACACTAATTATAAAACAACCAGTAAACAGTAGTGCTAAATATTTTCAGTATGCACTATAGCTTGTAATGATGAGGGGGAAAGAAAGATGAGGAGAGGTGCCAGGGTGAAATAGCTAGTGTTATGTAAAATCATATTCTAGTTAGTTAGCCCACTCACTTTTCCTCTACAGTAATGCCTCAGTGTTAAATATCGGCCTCACCATACACTCCTAGATTTTTCTCTTACATAAAGTTGAATTCACTCAAGTGCAAAATATTGCCTAGATTAGTGTCAGAACTAGAAATTGGTCTAGAAATGTTAAATATTGGAATCTGAACAATTTTCATTTTTTAGTGAAAATCTCACACCAAGAATATTCCTTTACTTCATCAATAAGTTTGTCCCCTATTTTAAAATATTTGTGGTTTTCCATTGATTCATTCCAGTTTCCTAGGTATTCCTAAAAAAAAAAACAAAACAAAACAAAAACAAAAATTCAGCTAATCTTCTATTAAAGTGTTGTAGAAGGGTCTGATAGAGTCCTACATTTCAGGTGAAGTGTCCACCTTCAATCCCTGTGGATTAAAGTAGGATGGTTGAGAAATGAGAGAGAGAATCATAGAATCATAGAATCAATTGGATTGGAAAAGACCTCCGAGATCATCAAGTCCAACCCTTGGTCCAACTCCAGTCCCTTTACCAGATCATGGCA
>JAWWEV010000001.1:82515865-82528096 GCA_035583235.1 Hafferia zeledoni | reverse complement strand
AATAATGAATGGTCGCTGACTTTCTTGGATAACCAAAGAACTGCAGCTCATTTATAATATGCAGGTTTAAAGACCTTTTCTCTCTTCAGAAAGTTTCAGAAAGCCACTTTTCTTCTAAGAACTCCTATCACACCTTCTTAAATCTTTCCTCCACAAAGAAACTGACATCCTCCCTATACTATGAATTAGCTGTAAAAGTCAACCCTTCTCAAAACCATCTTTTTTCCTCCATCTCCCTTTAGTAAAATTATGAACTGTTTGAAAAACCTTGAAAAATTTTCCCTGCAAATATGTATTTAGGGCAAAATCAGAGTTCCCTTCAACTGAGGTATTTGCAAGCATGCTTCAGGACTAAAACCACCACTCTGGACATGGATAACTTATTGCACAATATGAAAGCAATGTATTATACTAGTATTGCAATTGCACTGCTTTTCAGTATTTGAAAGCAGCTTAAAGTAGAGCTTAATGCATTTTACCAGGAAATTCAATCATATATACCCTGAACATTGATCTTCTGTGTCCATGCTACTTTTTCTTTGCCTTTACAGGTCTAATCCAAGTAATATATGCATGATTCTAACGGCTATAAGAAGCAAATGGACATATAGGAAAACATGATGGAAAGCTATCTTTATTTAGGTTTTGATCTCAGCTTTTCTAGCATACTTTAATGAGGTAAAAATATAGACATTATGGACTCTCTGGAATAAGATGTATTACCCTCTCCATTTATTCTTTGGGCAGTATGTGAAGGCTTTTGCTACTCAGCAAATGATGTAGTAAACTCAGTAAAACTGGTAGATGAATAGAAAAGAAATATTTTATCATTACAGATTTGGGTTCCTCAAATAAAAAATTACTTTCTTAATATTTCCAGTATTTCTGTCTTTCTTTGTTTTGTTTAGACTTAATATAAGGTTAAAATCATAGAACTTTTATGGTGAATATAGAACGTATCCATGTCTCTTACATATGATACCAGTCTTCGAATACATCTGGGTTCTGCTTCTGGAGGACTAAAAACAGTTATGTGAGTTTTAGTTTAAAATACTAGTTTTTACAACTGACATATCCAGTTAAGTCTGTTATTTTCATATATAGAAGCTTAGTGACAAAGGAACTGACTCATCATTTTGGGTTCCAAAGATATTCCTAATAAAAGTGGAATGTAAAGGCTGTGAGAATTAAAAGTGCTTATTTGTCAACTTAGTTGCATATGTGATGTTAAAGATAATAAAAAGGAAATATCTTGCAAGAAATTCTGACAGGTCATGATGGCTAGTGCAAATTTTAATACATAAAGTTCTTTGTATCTAGCAATTTCTTTTAATGAACAACTATGTACACACATTCTTGTATGTATAGACTCAATACACTGACATGAAATTATTGGACTCCTTGATTTTAGTCAGTTTCAGACTGGTGCTCAGTTATTAATTTCTTGAAATTAGGGATGACTAGTTGTTAGGATAAGATAAATTAATTGACATTCTCTCATTTGCAATTTCCAAATGACATATAATTTTATACAGAAGTTTAGACACTGTCTAACACTGCTTAGTAGAGAAATGATAGGCCCGTTGTTACTCCATCATTACAAACTATGCTAGACTGAAGTGAAAATTATTATTAAATGGATTTGCAGAGTTTTGTACTGGGATAAATGGTTCTGCAAAAACATGAACCATAGTCAAAGTTTGAAACATTAAGTGAAGAACTGTGATCTATATTGCATATTTTGGATATGTTTTATACCCTTATTTTTTCCCTCTCATTCTCAAAGTTTCATAAAATTATGTTATGCTGCCTTCTCACACAAGTTATGCAGATTGTTTTGGTTTCATATCTAGACCTTAGATGCAAAAAATTGCCAGGTAGTAAAGATATATGGAGGAGGAAAGAAACTAACCTTTCAAGATAAAGGTTTTCTTAGTTCAGCTTGCCTGTATATCACCAGCTTTTACTGCTTGGGCATTTCACTAATAGGACTTCATGGTTCTCTCAATATATGAAGACACATCTGTTCTGGAAGCCTATTAAGGTTGTCTGACACAGAAATACCCTTTTTCTCATTAATTATTTTTTCATTTTTTATTATTATATTTATTATTTTTATTTTCTTATTCCTTGAATTAAATAAACAAAAGTACCACCATATTATGCTTCCAACATCTTCATAGTTTTAGCTAGCATTAAAGAAAAATTGCAAGGGCTTCCAAACCTGAATGGTCCTTTCTCCTAGCACTTAGTTGAAACTGGAAGGAAGAAATTTTGGAGGGTTTGACCATGCTTTCTGTGTACTGGCACAGGAAAATGTGCAAGTATGTGTAGTAGTTCAACCCCAGTTGGCTACTCAGCCTCACACAGCCGCTTGGTCACTCATCTAGGGTGGGATGGGGGAGACAATAGGAAGAGTAAAACTGAAAAAAAAACCAAAAAACCCAACATGGGTTGAGATAAAGACAGTTTACGGTAAAGCTGTGCACACAAGCAAAACAAAATAAGGAATTTATTCACCACTTCCCATGGGTAGGCAGGTGTTCAGCCATTCCCAGGAAAGTCAAGCTCCATCACATGTAACGGTGATTGGGGAAGACAATGGTTGTGACTCTGTACATTCCCTCCTTCCTTCTGCTCCCCTACAGTTTTATATGCCAAGTATGGCACCAGATGGTAGACAATATCCCTCTGGTTGGTTGGGGTCAGATGTCCTAGTTGTGTCCCCTCACAGCTCCTTGTGCATCTCTAGCCTGTTCCCTGGTGGGGTGAGGTAAGAGACAGAAAAGACCTTGACTCTGTGCAATCTCTGCTCAGCAACAGCTAAAACTTCCTTAAATTATCAACAGTTTTCAGCACAAATCCAAAACTAATCCCCATATCAGCTACTATAAAGAAAATGAACTCTATCTTAGGCAAAACCACCATAATATAGTGCTGGAATCTTTATAGTGGGGAAAGATTCTCTAGACAAAAATTATTGCTTAAAAAATTTGCTTTTTAGTTCACTTTTGTTTTGTGATTTTTTCAAAAGAGAAAACAGGCATGCCACTTTTTTCAGTATACAAGTGAAAATGGTACTGAGTATTTGTAGGTATTCATAAGTATTTTTAATTTAGAAGTTAGGGATATTTTAATATAGATGTATTGTTGTTTTTATCTTCTACCCTTAATATCGACACTTTTTTGGTCATGCATAGAACCACTTACAACACAAATTTTCATTGACCTTTTTCTTTGTTTATCTATCTATTTATTTATTTATTATTCCTTCTCTCTCTCTCTAATTCATTTTATAAATAGGACCAAGTACTCTAGACAGATGACTATTTGCATTATATAATGATATGTTTCTTAGAACCAAATGAGCCCTACAGATGCTTGCATGCTACATGAAATAAAAATATGAAGAATGGTTCTAAGAATTTGGCAACAAACCAAAGATCCAGTGATCCTGCGATCTTGCCTACTCAGTTTCCTACTTCTCCCAGACTGTACTTTGTGAATTACTGCATCTTCTCTTCAGCATTTTAGATGATATAAAAGTTAGTGCCCATCCCATTGCCTGCTACCTTTTTCCATGTAAAAATTTACCTTCTTGCCTTTCCTTTTCATTTTTTTCCATGTAAAACTTGTCCTTGTTGGATTTTTATTTTTTTTGTAGTTGCAATTTTCTGAATTATAAATATTAAAGAAATTAATCACTGCTTCCCAAGTTTATCCTCTTGTAATTTTTTTGTGAGTGCAGATGTGGCAGTTTTAGGCAATTTAGACACATGGTACATTTCAGTGCCTGATTTGCCTGAAAGAGAAATACTTTTCCCAATTTACTGATGATGAATGAATGTTCAGAGAAGTCAAATGACTCATCCTAGAAATCAGTCATTGATGCAAAACCAGAACTGTCTAGCTTCCATTTTGATGTTTTATCTATCCCCGTTTTCATAGCAGTTTGTTATGGGCATTCTCTGAACCCTGAAATGAGACAGCAGAAGGAATGAGTAGCTTAGTGTTCCTAGATGGGTGAGAGCCAGTGACCTAGACAAATTTGCTAAGACAAGATTTAAGAGCATGTTTAATAAGATTGCATTTCTAGCAAAAACTAGGCATAATATAGTGCAGTATAGTACAGTATATCATAGTATACCACAGCATAGTTCCATGCTGGATGAGGTACTAGAGTAGCTCAATATACACAGACTAGCAGTACTCCTTTAGAAATGTAAATGGTTAAAGATGGAAAAGCTAAAAGGAGGGAAATAAAAGGAAGAGTGATACACAGAAACAGTAAGTGTGAAATGCAAAATGACTCATCTACTTTTAAGACTGCACTCATAATGAAAGTTTAACTCTAAGGGGAAAACACCAAGTGTAGCCTTACTTTTGAATGGCATGCTAGACTGACAGAAAAGCCTCAGTATAGTGACAGACCAATGAAAACAAAGTTCAGCAGAACTTTGTACACGAAGAAGAAAATTTTACACTGAAAAAATTCGGATACATCAAAAATTTTCTGTAAAGTGTCTTAAACTTGGCAATTAATTGAATATTGTGTTGCTATTCAAAAACGAAGTTGTGATTTTGTTTCTATTTACTCTTTCCTGATTAGGTACAGTTTAAACCTTCAGCTTCAACTGTTTCCAGTTTTTTGGGTTTTTTTTGGTTTTGGTGTTTTGTTTTGTTTTTTTTTTTTTTTGTTTTGTTTTTTGTTTTTAATGGAAATAAGGTGAAATAATTAGTATTAGCACAGCTATGTGAGAAAGGTAAGCATTTTTCTGTGTGAGACCACAGGGGCCACTTGGGAAAAAGGCACCTGGCCACTGATAAACATTCTGAACAGGTGACTACTTAGCTCAACAAAGAAACAGAAGATAAAAGGTTTATGAACCAAAAAAGCAGATAAGAAAATGCAAAAGGATTTGTTCAAGGTTTTGAAGGGCGAGGAGGGTATTCTGTGTGCTTCATCATAGCTGAGAACTGAGGAGAAAAAAAATGATGAAACACTGATGATGAATCAAACAATAGAAGGAAACAAAAGGCATAGTATCTTAATTAAGATTAAGTAGTAACTTAGTATCTTAACTGAGGTGAGATAAAAATTATAATAATGTTAGTCTTAAGTGCATGGAATGTTCACTGATAAAACTGAGACAGATATAGGTTAAGTGAATGTTTGAAACAACTGTGAAGTGCAAGTGGAGATTTAAAGTCATAAAAGAGATGAAGGGGAGATTTCATGGCTATTTTCTCGACAACAGTACTTACCAGGAAGGTCACAGAATTGCTGTGCAGGAAATGATTGCTGAGTGTAAGAAAACAACCTGACTGTGAGGAAAAGGTAGATGCTGAAAACAGATACTTGAGAAAGAGCTGAAGAGCACCCTTCCGTCAATACAGAAACTAAGTATGAGATAAAGGTTTCTGGGCTAGAATGTGACCAATATACAGCTTTTTCTGATAATCAGTTTCTAGGTAAAAAACCCCCTATTCTGGAGTTGTGTAAAGGAAGTCTCTTGGTGCTACCTAATGAGATAGGTAAAAAGAGGAAAAAAGCAATCTAGGAAAATGTCTGTGTGGAGAAGATAATAAATAGTACTAAAAAGGCTAGGCAGAATCACTCATCAATTGTTCTTGGGATCAATCTTACCTAATATTTTAATTTCATTACTGACTTTGGAACAAGTAATCAAAATATGCTGATGACATATGATTGTTAAGGTGCTGTCTCCATGATAGAATATCCGTGTAGGAATCCATGGGATGGTGCTAAGAAACTTAAAAACATAACTGGAATGAACCATAATAATACTAAGTAGATCATGAACTTGAGGGTTAATTACAAGAGTACTGTATGTAAACTAGGTTAAATTGAAAAACTATAAGAGCAAGACCTTCAGTTAATAATTCATCACAGGATATCAGTGAATAGTGCTTGTGATATCATGCAAAGCAGAACAAGAACTGTATTAAGAAGCATATTTGTGTTACCAATAAGGAAATTTTAATGACTCTGTAAAGCTGTTGAATTCTGCTCCATACAGCAGAATTCGGAAGAAAACATATTTGAGAACATATCCTATAAGGTTAAGGGAAGAGAAGATCAGACAGTACAAGAGGAAGTCAAAAAAGGGGCTAATTTGACACAAGTAGGAAATGTCTTCAATGTATGTGAGAAAAATTGTATTTCCATACATTGGCACAGACAGAAATATGAAGAAGAAAGAATACTGGTTATCACAGGAATATCAGTTAAACACATTGTCCTAGTTACAGGAGCTGGGACCAGCTTATCACAGTGTGGGTGTAACCAAAACTGTATTGTACACTCTCTATGTCATTTTTGATGAACTGCTAATAATGGATCATTTGCAGCAGCTGCCCAGGGCACATCTGACACCTCAGGCTACAAGCTGCATGTTAAAGGACCCTGTGAGATAGGGAAGTGTTCCTCTCTTTACACCAATGACTCAGCCGTGATAACTCCCCTCTGGGGAGCCATTAGCACCTTCACACCCAGTCTGTGGGGGCATGTCTTCTAGTGAGCCATCAACAAGTCCAAAAATATCCCATGACTCACGGAGTTAAATTACTCATTGTGGAAGTCTCCCCCCGCCCCCGGGGGAGGTACTGGGCACTCCCACCTGAATTTAAGCATATATAATATTTGGGTTTGGGGACTTTGGGTACCACTTGTCAGATCCAGAGGAGGAACAGAACCTCAACAGGACTGTGACTGCTGCTCTCGTCCAGACTGTGACCATCATCCTCACCAACAGGTTTTCCTTTCCGTTTACTTTGTACTAAGGGGGATCACTTGGGGATCAGCACAGAGGCTAATGAACACCATTCTGTTTGTGCCCAGGGTGCTGGATTATACATCTGGGCTTTGTGGGTTAAAAACAATTTTTTCTTTGTAACCTTGTATTTATTGTAATCCTTTTATTAAATTGTAACTTTGACTTGTAATCTCTTTTTGAGCTGGGTTCATTTCTCCTTCTGATTTACCTTTAAACCAGCACACACATGGATTTTGGATTGATGTTGGAGGAAACTTTAACAGTGAGTAAGTTCATAGAACATCAACATAGTGAGACTTTTGGAGACAAGAAAGTATGTTTAAACAATGATAAATGATAAGATATAAGCATTAGTTTTCATAACAGAACAAGCATTTCATCTTCCTGTGTGAAAACCTGTAGAATTCTGTAGAATTATTGCAGAACTGAATTTTGTGCCTTTTAAAGTATGAAAACTATTATGGAGCATCACTGTTACTCCATGCTTGTAATGAACATTGATAGGAATGTTCACACAAATCATGCGAAACAAAAAGAGAAGTGGAAAAAAGCATAGCAATTACTCAGCAGTTCACAGATGTTGCATAATGTAGGAGATTCTTTCCTCAGCTCCTCCCCATTTTGACTTTTATTCTTATTCCTACTAATAAGCCACAGGTTCCAACAAAATGAACTACAATTTTTTCTTTTAATCTGTGCTTTTATAAAATTGTGGTATTTTTTGTTTGTTGGTTGGTTTGTTTTATTTTGTTTTGATGGTTTGTGGTTTTGTTTGTTTCTGTTTGTTGGGGTTTTGTTTGTTTGTTTGTTTGTTTGTTTTAACAGAATAGTATGTATGAGTATTCTGGAAATAATTCCAACACCAAGTCATTCAGTTCTAGAGAAATTTGCTTATTTTCAGGTGGTGGCCTACTGCATCTTGAACTTAGTAATAAAATAAAGAGAAGTGTTGGCCTATGCTCTAAAATTGGAGGCAGGTTTTCCAGAAAGTTTCTCCACTTTTTTAAATTCAATCCACATCCTTATTATTACCCCCCAAAAAGTTGCATACCTATGAGATTGTTTGAATCAGGTAAGAAAATGCGTGAATCAGAACCATGACTACACACACCCCACTGTCTAAAGAGCTAAAGATTGAACTACAGTTTTCACATTATGTGGTAGTTTTAAAATTCAAATATATTATGTTCATAGACCACAGTACATTATGGAGTTATTTAATAATAACTCAAATGTGTTCATAACTATTATACTGGGGAAAAGGATTGCATTTTAATTTAATTTTGATCAGAATTCATAGAAGAAATCCCTAATATGCCATAGTCCCTTGGATATAAATTACAGTCCAACTCAAACAAAGCTTCATCTAAAATTTGCCCCTTGGATCAGCCTCCATATTTGAAAGTGCTATAGATTACTTCATAAATGTAGTGGCTTTGGGTTTCGTTAGCAATGTCATTTTAAAACAAAGCTTATTTAACATTATTTTCCATCATATGGCATATTCCTTGTCAATAAAGAGGTGGAGTTTATGAAAAAAGGCGGTTTAGTAAAGAGAAAAATATATTTCCATTCCAATGAAAATTGACACGTGCCAGCTATGAACATAGCTAGACCGATTTATGTTTAGTAATAAAATGCAATGTCTCACTTCTCTCACTCCTTGGGTGTTTTTTTTGTTTGTTTGTTTTTTTGTTTGTTTGGTTTTTTTGTTGTTGTTGTTGCTTTTTTTACTTATTTGATTTAACTTCATCTAAAGCTCTGGGTACAGCTGAATCAATCATTTTAAAGATTCTTCTTCAGTGTGGTTCACAGTACTAGTAGAACAAAAATGTCAACGATATCAAATATTTTCCTGTTTTTATATTACTGTTTCTGTTTATGTGCATTGTATTAAAAACTACCATTATAGATCATGCAATATAAAAAAAATCAAGGCACACATTCATATTACAAAAATTAGATATAATTAATAGTTTAAAGTAACTTTTTTTAAAAAAATAAAATTGTATATTGACTATCATTAGAAATTTATTAGCTTAGATAAATGCATATGGAGTTATATTCTCAACTTCAGATGTTTTATTATATTACCATCTATGAATCAGTTAGCTGTGTTTGTCAAAACTTGTTTTCCTTTTTTTAAAGTTGAAATTTACCTTACTGTTATCTTCCTCCTTGAACTACAGCTCAGTAGGACAGGGAACCAGCTGAACAAAACAGCAAAATGCTTCAGGTCTTATTTAGTTCTAAGCTGGCTACAGGCCTGCACTGGGGTAGAAAAATAAGAGGAAAGGAATTCAGGAAGCAGAGGAACATGTTCTTTCCTCTAGGACAATCTAGATTCCAGATATGCATCTAAGCATTGTCATGTTTAATGGAACCATTGGCATAATGCAAACCTTTACAGAAAGGCTTTGTCTGTCTAGGTGGTTGTTTGCGTCCTTTTCTTTTTTTTTTCTTTCTTTTTTTTTTTTTTTTTTAATTTGTTTTTGTTTGGGTTTTTATGTTTTTTATTTTTGAAGGGGAAGGGAAAGAATCAAAAAAGGGGAGGGGAAGGAAGGGCAGGGGGAAGGGGAATAGGAAGGGAAGAAGAAAAATTAAAAAGGAGAAGAGAAACAGGAGAAAAATGGAGGCAAAAAGGCAAGGCAAGGTACTAAATATTCCCATTAGTTCTGACTTTGTCTATCTGAAAGCAACCAATTTCACAATGCAGATTGGAGCATTATTGGAGATACTTTTTAGGGACATAAATCAACACTCTTATTTACATCTGACTGTGAACTGGAGAAACTTGTTAAGCATTATGAAGATGCATAAACAGGCTTGACTGGAATTATGAAGGGGTGTTTTGGGCTGACATGGAATACACACATTATAATGGCAACTGTAGATCTAAGCAATTTTGAAAATCCTAATAGACAAGATCTCTATCATATATTAAACTGTTGATCAAGTAGCACCAGATCCTGATTAGGGCATCTAAATTAAGCTTGGGCTCCTGGGAGAACATGTGAAAAAATATGTGGAAATAATGTGTTATGGTGTTTCTGAAAGCAAAGAAAAATAATGTAGGAATGCAATCTGAAGCTTGGATTGGCACAAATATGTGGTAAAAGATGATCAGAGAGTTAAAGCTCTGCAATTTGTTCAGCACATAATTAATAATACTATGGTATTTGCCTGGCTTAATACCTAAACACATACTTAGGATCCTATTTATACAAAATCACTGAGTGTTGTCTGCCTTTTCACCAAACATAGTTCAAGAAGCTAATACTAGCATGATATCCAGGTCTGACTTGGAACTGTGTGAAATTTTGAGTTCTTAGGTTTGAGTTCTTAGGTTCAATATGAAGGAATACCCTTGATATTGGACACCTTCTTAGAGTAAAAATACAGAAAAATTGTAGTATTGAGAACCCTTGCAAAGTAAATCCCAGACCAGAACATAGTTTTCTCTAACACAGAGAGATAACATAGTCTGCGTTGGAATAGTTCCTTCGAAACAAAAATAATCATACTAGTTATGATAGTGAGATCAGAAGTGGGAAGTGTATGCATGCACGGAACCAGATGGGTTGAAAGAATCAGGCAGGTTTTGTCACTAACAAGAATAAAACTAGACTAGAACTGCAGAAAAGAAATTGAATCACTGAAATGGAATTGCAGAGCCAATTTAGATGGACCATGAGTGACTTTAGGAAAAAGATTTTCCATATGAGAATGAGAGAAAATATTCAGAGAGGTAAAGCATCAATTGCAAATTAAGCTTTCTAGTTCATCATGTAAGAAGGGATATATACTTTCAGACAAAACTTAAATATTTGAGAAGCAGAATGATCTAATGATAAAGGAATATTAAAAAAAAAAAAAAAAGCAAAAAGCAGACCAGAGCTTCTGTGTTCTCAGAAAGCCATTTCAATTGAGCAAAATCTGGCAAAGTCAATAGTGATAAAAATAAATAAACAAACAAACAATCAAACAAACAAGTACGTAAGCAAGTAAGTAAATAAATAAATATCTTTATATGTATTTAGGTTGTGGAATGCTTCGATGGTAACTGAGAAAACAGAAACTTTTCAGGATTTAGAAAATGAGGATACATACAATAATATTTTGGGAACCTCATGCTACTGAAACAATTCCTCCTCCAAATAATAATGAGAAAAAGAGAAACAATTGTGTGGAAAGACATCAGAAATAAACTGCTACACATATCTAATGGCTGGGAAGTAAACTTCTTTCCATGATGAAACTACAAATTATAAAGTGGGAGAATTCCTGTCCTTTGTGTTACAGCACTTTTGAGTCCATCCATTTTGATTTTTGATTGTCCATTAATACTTACATGAGAGAATTTGAACTTTTTTCTTCCCAGATATGTAGATGAATATTTTTTCAGGGATACTGAGGAAACTGAAAGAAGAAGACACAATGGAAAGTACAGAAAGTGATTGTGTTTACTATCTCTTTTTGAAAAGGTAGTTTAGCCAGAAGTTGGATCTAGTCTTTCTGATACAGTCCCAAAGAGATACACTATATAGGTTGCAGTACTGACTGATAGTAGAGACCTTTAAAGAACAACTCCCCTTTTTCTAAATCTAGAAAAGGAAACAATTTGTCTGCTGATGGTCTACACCAAGAAAAACAAATGGCAGAGATCTGTGCCAAATCAGACATAATTTCTTGGGAGTGTCATTCAGCACACTCAGCATTAGTCAATAACACTTGCCAATAATACCGCTTTCCTTCAATTTCCTTCCAGACTGTGTTTCCGTGTAAGTATAAAGGAATTCTGGCATCAACTTCTAAACTGAGGTCACTGGAGAGGTGTAACAGCTTTAGATACTTTAACAGTAGAGACTTAATGAGTACTCAATATCCATTGGAAATTGATGCTATTTGTCTATATCTAAGGTTCATTTGAAAGTTCCTCTGAAACTGTCTTCCCTTAATGACAGTAACATGTGAACAAATATTTTCTCTGTAAACTCTTCTCCGGGGACACCCCCTTGTCACGGGGGAGAAGCTTGTGTGCCCTCATGAGGTCGAGAGCTATGCTGGCAGTGGTTTGTGCCTCCAGTAGAGTCTCCCATGCCAGACACATCTCAGCTGAAGGGTCAGACAAAGTGTGTCCACGGGCAGGATGGGCTTGCTAGACCTCTGACAACCATCCTAGGAGAAGGATAACTCTAACTCCAAATCTGGGCAGATGGAGCTCGCTTAGCCCTGTAAGGCCATCCATCTAAGGGAAGGATACTCTAACCAAACCTACATCCTGAGGTATTCGCTGTAACCGTCCAAGCTCGCTAGACTGCGGCAGGTGAACCTCAGGAGTAAAGGGTGGGGCCAGTTCTGCGCACGCTGTGCCTCACCTGAAAAATCCATTGCGCAGGCTTGAAGGGTTCACCCACATTGCAAAGCCCTGTAG
>JAWWEV010000001.1:82500133-82515765 GCA_035583235.1 Hafferia zeledoni | reverse complement strand
TCTGCGCACGCTGTGCCTCACCTGAAAAATCCATTGCGCAGGCTTGAAGGGTTCACCCACATTGCAAAGCCCTGTAGGGACAGGTGAGGGTCGAAATGACAGGTGATAGGAAGTAGCTGGAAGCCACAGACCCAACCCTGCATGCAGGTGGTTCAGGATATTGGTCATTTGAGACTTGACCCCAGAGATGACAGTCTCATAGGGTAGCATCCTGAACGGCCAAGCAGCCTTTCTAAGGACAGCACTGCTTCCTTTGAGAACGCATGGAGAATCAGTCTCAAGGAAAAAAGACAACACAGAAAGAACCATTCCTTGCCAATATCACCAGAGATACTCTGCTGCGCCTTTTGTGACCAGACTTGCCTATCCCGTATTGGCCCTTTTAGCCACCAGCATGCTTGCAGCAAGTGTGGGTAGTGCCTTTCCCAAATTTTCGTTCGCGAAGCCTAGCCATGATGATGATGAAGTCTAATAATTACAGTTCATAAATTAATGGAAGATAAAAATAGTTATTGTTTACTGTGTCAAGTAGAAAATGTACACAGGTTTGTTTGTTAAAGGGTATTTTAGAAGCTCCAGGTGCTTTATAGAATCACCTAAGTTATAGCTACAAATGATAGCAATGACAATGTAAACAAATTTAAACAGTCAATAAATTAAAGAAGCAAATCAACACCCCTCAAACTGCCCAAAAGACTTTACTAAATATTTTTTCCCACTCCCAGGAAGGTAAGCTGTTCACAAATAATGAGTGTGACATTAACTGCTTTTATACCTGCTAAAGCAATCTGGATGGCAATACATTTTGTGTTATGAGGGAAGAAATAGGTTTATGATCTGGTTTTGGAGTGTATCTGGTCCTAATTATACGGAATTTTTTATAGTCCTACTGACTTACATAACACTACAATTGATCTCAAAAGGTGATCAGAATTTGACTTGCAGTATTTAAGAAAGATATGAGACAGTAACATGAAGACATGTAAGAATTTCCATTTGATAGTATATTTATGCAGAAAGTATACTTCCAAACTTATATGTCTGATCTTTTCTATATTTCTAACTATTTTAAAGCCTTTTACCCTAAGGTGACAGAGTCATCAAGCTGAACAATTATACTTGGCATGTCACAAGAAGGAACTGGCAGCTCTGTACACATGGTTTCTGTACTTGAAGCAACATTTCCATGCATATCGAACATTCTTTAAAATAATTGCAATATTCAGAGTACTTAATTGTTCAGTTAGTTTGAACCACCTAACTTGGTTTATCATGCGATTCTACCATTGGGTAGATATCTCAAGGATTGAGCACAGTTAGCCCTTTGAAAACAACTGACTAGAAAGACAGATGGGGCTA
This sequence comes from Hafferia zeledoni, assembly GCA_035583235.1. Classification (NCBI taxonomy): domain Eukaryota; kingdom Metazoa; phylum Chordata; class Aves; order Passeriformes; family Thamnophilidae; genus Hafferia; species Hafferia zeledoni. Next base: position 82,514,406 of record JAWWEV010000001.1, on the reverse strand, counting down.
GTTTATCCTTTATAGAATACTGACATAGGAAAGACATGTTCCAAGTTCCCCAAATGACAAAAACTTTTAGATGATGCTTTCATCATATGAAACAGCAGAACACTGATTGCAAGACAGAGAACACAGGAAATCAGGTTTATTGTGATCTTTATATTTTAAAGTGAGTCCAAATACTTTTGTATTTTGCACTGGCTACCCATTATAGCCTGAAATGCCCTTGAGTATGTGCCATTCCTTATGCAAGCATGATGTGATGAGTAAAAATGCATTATATATATTACCTCATATTTCTATTCCTCATATTCCATGTCTCTATCAACCACAGACATCTGTGGCTGCTCTCACACTTTACTGCTACCTTCTTCTGCCAAGGCCTTTTTGCTGGTCACTCATATTAAGAGCTCTTAGATCTTGCTCAGTGTAATCTTTCTATCTTTCCTAGTTGGTTACAAAGTGGAACATCATAAAAATAGCGTTCTGAGATAATTTTTTATGCAGTCTGTCTTCTACCACCTAACTGCATATTTTACACATTTCAAAAACTATTTGTTTTGTTTTTATGATACCGTGTTAGCATTCTATTTTGTTGAATGCCTCTTGTAAAGTCTTGTTCCAGTCTGCATTTTATTCTCTTCCTATCTGTTCTATCTGAGGAGTAAGCTGATACCACATTTGGAGTTTTATATACCATAATGAGGAAAGAGATGCCACAATTATCTTTTTAAAGACTGGTCATAATATTGCCTCCATATACTTACTTCAATTTTTTTAAAACCTCCCAGGCAACATTATTATTTGGTAACATCTTTTTCTTAGTATCCCCCACCTGTTTTTAATACTTTAGAAGGAGCATTTCCAGCCTGCTTTGTTTTCCTAAATATTCTAATTGCTCAATGATTTTTCTTTTATAAATTGGATTCTTTCACAAATGAGTCAGCTGTCTGAAATGGTGTCTGTTTGCTAGTCACTTTACCAGGATCCCACTTAAAAAAATGCATTTCATACTTTGGTTTCCAAGTGTCAGTTTTCACGTTTCTTGGGCAGTATACAACATATACAAAGCTAAAAGTATCTAAGGTGTTGAAACAACAAGCAAAGCCTAGAATTAGAGACTGTTATGGTAAGGAAATGTCAATGGTTTCCTAGAGATTCCCTCTTTCTTTCTTTCTTCTTTTTTTTTTTTTTTAATCTCTGTGAGTTAGGTTGCCATGCCTCCTGACCACCCATTTTCTTCTTTGATACTGAGCTCAAAAGTCATGCAGGTTACAAGATGTCTGTTACCTTCTGCTTCATCTCTGGTCCCTTGAAAATCTGAAAATGCCCATTTACCTTAGAAAACTTCAAATAACATTAATTTTGAAGTGAAAACTTTTCCTCCTCTTGTCATTCTGTGGATAGAAGGGAGGTAAACAGTAGCTTCCTCTTAGTACATGTGCCCTTATCCTCCCATTATAAAAAAAAAAAAATACTCAAAGTAGAGTTCTAGTGATGATGATGAAATTAATGTTGGAATATGGAAGCAAGAGGAAAAAATATTTCCTCTTAGTTGCCATGGTTTTTTTTTTTCATTTTGAAATACAACATCTGTCGATAAAACTGATATTGAAATTGAGATTTCTACATGGGCTGATGAATGGCAAAGACAAAAAAGTGAAATAGTAAGCACTATCATATTAAAAGATGGTTTATCTTGCATTGTTTTCTAAGGCCAGAATTTCAGTCTACTGCAGCAACACACATCTGGCTAACTTCCTGGCATAAAATTCCAAGATAGCTTATATTTGTTATATTTGTCATTTCAAGGATATAGTTAAAAGTGGTAGTCTGACAATATTTCTCCATCCTGTTTTGGGATTTGTGTGCCCTGGCCAAGTTCAGGCTGCATATTTGGCTACTTCTTTCATGCTTGGGATATCCTTTATATTTATACCTTGGGAGGCAGTTCAGGTGTATAGACACACAGAGAAGTGACACCTTCTTCCAGACCAGGAGTGTATTTTTAACAGATATGGTGTATAGCTGCCACAGAGTTTTTGAAACAGTGAGTATCTCTCATGATAAATTATATATTCCATTTACACTATTCTATTTTCTGCATTACATTTTAAAATAGGGTAATTGGCATTAATAGCAGTAAACCCCCCAAGTAACTTGCCCTTTGAGGAACATATTTCAGAAGTGTAGGTTGAGACTTTTTGACTGGACTGAAATGCTAGCCATTCCCTGCAATGAAATAACATATGATCACCTTATTCACCAATGAAAGTTCTATTCCTAAAATTTATTTGATGATGTGAAAAAATCAAAATTCCATACTGTTTCTATTTTATGTTAAACATCAATGAAATTCTCTGTGAAGTTTTTTGAATACTCTGCTTTCTGACATCTTAATACAAATTATTGGTTATGTTAGTTATTTTGAAATTCATGCATCATTTTTTAGGTACAAAAATAGTATCTATCTACAAAAATGGCATTCTTAAGCAAGAAATCCCAAACCTAAAGCACAGGTATTTAGAGCTTTTGTTTTTACTTAAGATACTTATGGCTAGAAGGATCTCTACTGGCATGGTGTGCAAAGAGTCTTTAGGGAATGCTGAAGGACTGGGAATGACTTTAAAAATTGTAAAATAACAGATGGCTTAATTTTTATTTTATTTTCATATAGCCAATTATGCATTAAAAGTGTTATTATTAAAAATATTGTGTTATTGTAAATTGGACATTTACTAACAGTCAAAAATCTATACTTAGATTTTTTGCTGTATGTTGAGATTTTAAATTTGTGTGGTTATTCACTGGCACATTTTGTAATGCCTGGAGGATTTTACCTAAATAGTCACAAAAAATAAAGAATAAGAGTCACAATTACAAAAAGAAATAAGGCTCAACATACACTTTTTGTTTATACACATTAGCTGACATTACATAAACAATTGATTTTCTTAGAAAAAAATATTTTTAGAAGAAAAAGTGATAATACCAATTGCATTAAATTTAGGGTGATTCTGAGAAGTTATTATTAAGATATTTCTGAAATAAATTCAACCAAAAAAAAAAAAGTGGGGAGCATACATGAAGTAGTTTTCTCTTAAATACAGCTGATGGATTTAAGTATTGTCACAGTAAAACCCTTATTCTGCTACACAGAATGATGTCTTGTGACCTTTGATTCCACTTGTGAGGAAGTGAGCAATGCTGGAAGCTGTATCAGTTGTCTATACATATGACTGTCACTTCATCAGCTGTTCTAATGACATTGTATTTTTGAAAATTATTTATATATGCTTTACTCTTCCACTGCTACAATGTAAAAAGGTGCAAATGCAACAGCTTTTGCTGTAAAATTCAGAAATCTACATTGTTGGTTAGCCAGTTTTTCATTCCACCTTCAGAATGTCAAAAAGTTGAAGCATAAGTGAAATCTTCATCTCAGTTGTGCTGGTTGTATGATTTATAAACTCATTTAACAAGTATGATTTAGTTGAATCTGCTGAAAGATCCTCACCCTAGCCCAAAGACGTTACTGTCAGCTTAAAACTCTGGCAGTATATAAACTACATGGATATAGTCACAACTTGTTGTCCCAGACCTTATTAATCCTTAAGCTATTTGAATTTAAAAGCTGCTTTTGACATGGAATTCACTGTAAATCTGCACTCTTTGAATTTCCCCTGACACTTCAGGGTGACATTTTGATTTTTTATTTTAAGGAAATCTCTGTTCTTACTTAATCTCATTACCTGTTATACAGGCTTTATTTTGTCTTATATCAAATACGTAGCTTACTACAAATTATTGTGTCATTGTTCTGCCATAGCAATCATCCATAAGGGATTTTCCTAGCAAACCAATATCAAAATATAGACAAGATTACCATAATTTTAGAACCAGCATCTTGAAAGCCTCAGGCGTCTTTTGTATTAAGCCTCTTTGTTTCACAAAGCTGCCAGCATGAAGTTATGAATGACATTAACAACTCTGTAACCTTTGCAAAATAAAAATATCCTGTAATTGTTTTTAGAGTAAACTTGTTGCATTACAGCAGATACTGGCTTGTTTCTTTCCAAATGCACTTTTTTTTTTCCTTTCTGACATTATATTTCAGCAGAAAAAAGATGACAATTGAAAAGCACTTAAGAAATAAGACTGATCTTGCCTCAGAAACAGTAGAAATTATCATGCTTCATAAACAGCTCTTTAAGGATCCTATCTTCTTCCTCCCCAAAATGTACATATGTATGCATGTAACTTTAAACACATCATTAACCCCAATTTCTTCCTTAAGACTATTTAGGGTTAAATATTATTTTAAAGTATTTTGCTGGATTGGGACCCTGGAATGATAATATAATATTTCCTTCAAAGAAAACAGATACTTGTTTTTGTAACTGAAAGACACAGGGGACCAGAAAGTGCTTTATCTTTTTGTACTTCCTCAGCTGAAGTCAGTATGCAGTGTTATAAATGAGGATGAAGCACTGGTGTTTATTTAATTAACAATATAATGGTGGATAGCAACATGAGTGATTCTTCCATAAGACAACAAAAGATATTAAAAATAAATCAAAATATAGTCAAAGCTATTTTGGAAGAACAAGATAAAAAAAGTTAAAAATGATACAACAGATGTGTCAGAGATCAGTTACAGAAGATACTGACCCAATTTATTTCTGATATGTAAAATTATATGACAGTTTGAGCAGCCAATCTGGATATGCCAGGTAAGAAATTCAAGTACAGCTTTGAGGTAAGGACTATGTCATGTCAAAGAAGGATTTGGTAGGCATCAAAGTTGTTAAAATAACCCCTTTAAATTTCCAGAGTTTCTCTTTCTTCAGGTTACTGCCATGTAAGGTGCTGCTTTTGGTCATATGAAGATGCCAATTTGAGCTCACGTGAACAGACTCTTCTACCACAAGACATACTAGCATATGAAAACTGAATTGTGAAATGATACCAAGCCAAATGCTTCTCAAACAATTCCCAGCTCTCTGTCTCTAATTGTATTTGTTTTATTTTAACTATCACTCAGAAATGGTAAATGATGTTATATCTCTTCTGGTGGTAGAGAGAAATGGATTATCACAGGAATGTGTGCAGCTATCTAATAGGGACAATATGATTACTTGTGATGTAATGATTCATGTGCTATATCCTTCAGCAGCTGCTTTGTGGGAAGTAAAATCAAAATATGCCATAGCTGTTCATAAGTGAACCATAGAAAATAAGGAGGTAAATTTTTCAGTGTTAGACTTTATAAGAACTCTCTAAATTGTAAGAAGGCTGAATTAGTTACAGTTCTCAGCTTATTCAGAAGATGTGCCAGAGTGACAGCAAAGAAAGAAGAAAAAGAGAGATCATTAATTTTATAGCCAACAGCCATTACAGTACTCTTTTAAAGAAGGAAAAAACCAAATAAACGTAGACTGACTTTGTCTGCCAGAAGAAATAATTACTCTTCCTTTCAGCTATACAAATATCATGCAGTAACTGAACCGGCAGGAACCTCTCAGCAGTTCAAATGTTTCCTTTACACCCACAAAGAGGTTCTGAGTGCTGCAGAGACTGCAGAGCCCACTAGGCTGAAAAGTGCAAGTCCAACACCAATCACTGGCCTCTGTGAGTTGTTGCAGAAGTACATGTGCAACTGCTTAGTAAGCTCAGTATTACAGGGATTAAGACATTTTTAATTCAGATATACAGGAATTTGGCTTAGTTGTCATGGTATTCTCAGCCACTGACCAAAATCCTCATTTGTCTCATTCTACCAAAAGTAAATGTAACTTTGCAAAGGTTTCAAAATGCTCTATATCAAAAAATGTTGCAGTATTTAATAAGTATTTAAAAAATTAACTATGTGTTTGTTTCTACTTATTATAAAGAATAAATTCTAGATTCATTAAGAGCATTTATTTTTTATGTCTGTATTTTATCACTCTATGAATTAAATATGCTTGTGTTTTGTCTCCGAGAAAATTAATTGAGATAGTTTAGAGCTATATATTTGGAATCTGAAAATTTATATGTCTAGCTTTGATGAAAAGTCTGTCTAGCTTTTCTGCCACATATCAAAAGCAGCTAGGTATTACAATTTCAAACTTCAGTGTAGTTAATCCTTCTTCAGAAGTTGTTCAAGATTAACAAATAAATATGTCTGGTTTAAAATTATCTGAGACTGTCATTAACTCACTGTACTGGAAACATGATGAGAGCTTGCTTTTAATAAATATGATTCTTTTCTTAGCATTAAAATTACAATTTTTTGAAGAGAATTACTTGACTACAATATTAGAAATTGAAATTTCCTGAAATGAATTTTCAAAATAAAATCACAGTTACACTTTACAGCATGGGTAATTGGGGCATATGTAATCCAGATGGTTAGCTGTTGGTGAGAGGCAGCATGTTTTAGTTTCTGCATTTAGTAAAAAAGTTGTTGGTTTACTGTGGTTCACTGTGGTTCTTGTGGTTTGTTGGACCAAACTTGCAACACAGTAGTTCCATCAACCCTGAAGAATTTGGGGGTGCAAGAAACTGTGAGAGTGAAGGAGATGTACCCTCTGAATCTGCTATAGCTGCATGTATCTCATTTTGCATATTCATGGAGCAATGTAGCACTGACTGTAGTGAAGAGCATCATCCCACAGCACTAGTAATCTTCACATATGTGTAACATGTGATCTCTGGTGATACATGCTTTGTGCAGTAACTGACAGACTGAGAAGAGGCCATGCAATTCATACATTCTGATTTTCTATGCAGTGGAAAGTTAATTTTGTTTGTTGGTCTGCTGTTTGAATATGATGAGTCATTAAGAGGAGAGGAAGGGAGACAGTAGTAGTGTCTTTGGAGAAGGATGTGGGATGACTCCTACTGTTAGAAGTTGCTGGGTGTGTTGGAAGGAGGGACTGCTTCCCACCCCTGCAAGGTGGACCAGTCAGGAGACACTGGAGCCTCAGACAGGAGGCAGCATTTTTTCCAAAAGGATGGAGAGCAAAAGTCAGGAACCCCAGGGAATACGACAGTTTTCTGCAAATTATTAAGCCATTGAATTGACTGAAAGTAAGAGTGGATGAAAGGGTATCCTTCAAAAGAACAAAGATTGGTTTATGGCCCCTTTTTATTTCTATTCATTTTTACCTAGAAACTTTTAATTTTGTATTCTGAAGAAAGTTTGTTCTTCTGGTTTACATCCTAATTAAAAAAAAAAAAAATAAAAAAAAAAAAAAAAAAAAAAAAAAAAAAGGTGGTCTTGTTGGTTTAGGCTTTCTATCTTGAGGACTTCAGGGATAAAGAAAAAAATGAGGCAGTTCAGTTCAGGCTCTTACTAAGTCTAAGTCCCACCATATCCTGTATTGTCCAAGATGATTGTCTGCTCTTGCTGTGCATTACTTAATTTGTAGTATTTCAAACAAAGATATCTTTTAATTTTTGAATTCTAAGCTTAAATTGCTACTTTTCAATAAATGTGAAATGTTGATATGAAAATCCCCCCAAAATATGTTGTTTTCAGTTCCTTAAGAGTTTGAAATCAGATTTGAAAAGTTGTTATATACTACAAAAATACTTGCCCAGCTTAACTTTTTTTTTACCTGACTGATTTTCATAATAATGGCTCACTCAGATTCCTAATCTGTTCTGCACTTTTTGTCCACAGCAAATTTAGATGCTATTCCGCATATATAAAGCTGGGTAAAATACTGTCTCCAGTAACTCTTTGTAGGACTTCCTTGGTTGTACTGTTACAAACAATCTGAGCTTCCTGTTATACAACTCTTAAATTCAGAACACTTTTGTTGGGTTTTGTTTTGTGGTTTTTTTTCAGTTTATTTTTTTTTTTTAATTTATAATCTTATAAAACAATATATGATTAATTTCTTCTATTTTATCATCATCCCCTAGATTATTCACGATCCTCTTGCTATCTTTTCTCTTTTGTCTTCATGTCTTCTGCTAATTTAGGCAGTTCTCCATAAATGCAAATTTGTAGATATTCACACATGTTTTTCTTAAGATCTCAAGCTACCTAAAATGTGAAACTCTAGACTAGATACACTTCCTTTTCCAGTTTACTTGGTGTTGCACATTTCAATCCAAAACACTAGGCCTTTGAACAGATCAGCTTCAGAGGCTTCTATTCTTCCAGGCTCAGGTCTGAGCCACAAATATAAGTTTAAATTGCAGTTTAATTCCTCTCTGTATTTCACTACTTAAGATGCATAGACGCTCTGTTAAGTTCTGTTAAAAGAGGTGCATAGAGGTTCTGAACTAAAAGACTGAGGTGAGCATCAGCTTAGCCATTTTTCCTATTTTTAGTTAGGATAAATGCTGAAACAAGTAGGTTTTGTTGTTTTGTTTTGGGTTTTTGGGTTTTTTTTACATATAAGGGAAAAATGTCCTACGTGGTTGTTCTAACTTACTGCGCTACATACAAAGGAAGAACTGTCAGTAGAATACAGAGGCCCTATTTCTGCTAGGAATTCAGTATTCACAGACACACTGTCATTATAAAATTTGCTTGCTTGGGAAGGAATTTTGTTACCTCTGCTATGATTCATAACAAGGATTTCAATTTCTATTAATTTTTTTTCGTAAGCTACTTATGTCTTTCTTAAAAGATCAAGCTTATTTCACATAAGAAAACTGACATCTTCATCTTGTTCTGATCAACAGGCTATGCTGTGAAAGGTCAGACTCCTGAACAGCTTTCACCTGGCAGTATGAAAGAATATTATCCTGATAATGCAGCACTTCATATTATTGCTGCCTGGTAAGATAGTAGCAAGAGTCCAAGGTTCTACAGTAAAATCTGATGTAAGATTTTTTCCTTTAAGGAGATAGGCATTTTCTAAAGTACTGTTTCAATATTTATCTTTACTATTGGGAAATACATAGATGGTTTTATAGGCAATTTAGGTGGTATCTTATGTGCAGAAGAAAATGTTTATTGGAGTTGCTGTGTATCCAATAACTGGAATTTGTAACAGCACAATTTTTTGTGTGTTTTTTAACCACTTCTAAGTCTATTTATTCTTGTTATGTTTCTTTAAATCAGTAACAAATCCCCTGCCATTTAAAAAAATTTCCTGAAGTGAGATAAACATGGATGAACCATGACATACAATGAAACTAGAAAATGTATTTGAGCTTTTTTCAATGTTTTAGTAAGAATTTGATCAAAACTTGAGTTACATACCCAGTGAGTACTCACTTCAGCATGACCTAGACAGTGTTATTTTCAGTTGTGTAACAATATGTCAGACTACTCTCTAGATGAACTTCAAGTTTCAGTACAACCTCATCAAGTACAATGCAAAATATCTTTGAGAACTGAAGTTAAAGTCTCATTATATGAATTTCACAAGCTTACCAGAAAAGGAGGGGATCCCATTCTTCCTATGTTTTTAAGTAAATTCTTGCTCATCTTTCTGTTACATCAATGAGATGGTGATGGCACTTAGGCATAACTGCTATGCAAATTCAGAAAAAGAAATATTTGGAAGTCTTGAAACAAAGGAGAAATATCTGGTGGACAGAGGTGAAGGTGAAGTGGGATCAAAACACTGTGAAATGAGGAGCCTGCAGGCCTTCTTCTTTTGTGATTTTACACAGCTAGATAAAAAGTGAAAATATGCCTCGTGAGCAGGTACATTTCTGAGGTATTTTGGTTTTCAAATCCTGGCAAAACATGCAACATAATAGTTATGTACTGGTAGTCTCCTGAGATATATTTGGTAGACATTTAAGTCCTGAAAATGGACATTATTAAACTTGCAATCATTGCAACTAGCTATCCCAAGGAAACCTTAAAAATACAAAAGGATTCCTGTTTCAAAATATTTTTGAGGATTGAATAATAGAACAATTACTTTTTACTCTAGTTTAGCAACAGATCATCCTGTGGGTGTCAAGAAGAAAACTTGATGACACCTGTGTCCTCAGAACTCCACAGACAAAACACTGCAGCACCCTTTGTTTCCAGGAGAAGAACAAGGAAAATGTTAGGATAGAGTGTTTTCCTCGAAATGGGCAAGAAAGATAATTTCTCAGATCTTGTTCTTATTAGAATACAGTGTGTGGCCTTTGGTGCACTGTGGGTTTATATGCTGTATGCACATTAGTTATGTGATGGAGAAGAGTGTGGGACATGAAGTCACTGCTGGTAGTGGATGTGCCTTTTAGTGTGTTCTCTGATATTTTCACAAATGTGGGTGTTGTGTAACACACTAGCTTCATAAACCTTCAATGCAGACAGACCTATGCAGTAGGCATGTCACAGAAGCTGAATGCAAGGCTAAGGATCAAAAACACTGGCACCACAGCACTGCCAGTTCTTGGTGGCCAGGGACCAGAGGTGAGGTGTGGAATGAATAGGTATTGCTCATTGCCTGTGCATGAATTCTCGTGTCTATCCTAAAAAAAAGGACTTGACTGAGTTCAGAGACATGTCTACACAAAACCAGAGCGTCATACATATTCTTGTGTCCGAGTATAGAGAAAGTAGGCAGCTGTCCTAGGAAAAGTGCAATGGTATGAAGCTACAAAATGATTACAAACCTCCTATCTACTTTACATGTTCCCAAGCCTTTGAAAAATGACATTACAGAATGGGCCACTGGTGTTTCTTCCTCAAAAAGTGTAGTGAGTATGGCAGAAGTAGCTGTTGTTGTAAGGACAAGGGGAATAAGAGTAGCTAACCCATCTTACAGCAGCTATTGTACCAAGCCTACTTGCCACTCCTGTGTTTTCTGAGGGTTACTGAGTCAGCTTGTTTCTCCAGGGCTCTGCTTTGCCTCCATGACTCCTCCTGCTTCTCACTACTAGCTTCACCATGAGCAACATTAATATCTTAAATTCTTGCTCTAAAGAAACCCAAGCACCTCTGAGAAGATTCAGCCTGGTCCCAGCACAGCCACTCTCCCCATGAGCCAGACCTTGTATAGCAGCTCTGTGGCATGGTGACAGGGCAGCGTGGGGTCTGAGAAGCTGTGCAGTCATCTCTCTCCATGCAAGCAGCTGTAGGCCTTGCCTTCTGCTAAGCAGTCATGCTGCCTGTCTTTTCTGCCCAGAATTTTAGGTTTGCTAGCAAAATGACTACCGTCATTCACACTACTGCAGTGTTCAGTAAGAGATGTTTAGCTTATCCTGTTTTGCTCTCTGCAATGAATCATTCTTCTACCGTTTTGAAAATGCTATGAGAATAACAAATAATTTTTAAAAACAGTTTTATTTTTCCCTCTGTAGAAGTAAATAAAATTGTAAGCAGAGGAAGCAAGCCCCATTAGCCTGAGTGAAGGGAAAGGCAGTTTGGAGGTTGTAAGCAGAGCTGTCTTTTCACTTGTAGTGCAGTCTAGTCTGCCATTTAGTAAGGCTGAGGCTTCACACTTTGGATACAGGTATGGTATGGTATAATTTCCAAATGTGTCTTCATTAAAGTTTTCCTGGATGGGGATTAAGGGAGTGTAATTTGTCAGTGAATCAGAAACCAGTGCAGGGGTTGTGGTTCAAGCTGATAAGGCCTTGGAGGAAATTCCCTCCCACTGTTAGGAAAACTGCAAAGCGGAAACCTAAACTATGACTGTTTTAGCTGATAAGAGAAAAATAAATTTATCTTGAACTAAGGAGTACTCTTTTCCCCCCATTCTTTAAATTAGATTTATCAAAAGGAAAAATATTGATACAATTTATCATTAAACTGAAAGTTAAATATATGCAATTTTTTCTGTTCATGCCAGCCATATTAATTGACTTCTTGGATGATAAAGCATTATGTGACTTAATTGGTAAGCAATGTAAGTTGAAGTAGCATGAGTAAGTTTTCAGTTTTCTTGTTATTCACAGAATCTGCCAAGTTGGAAGGGACCCACATGATCATCAAGGTCAACCCTTAGCGAATTACACCATGTGCCTGAGAGTATCATCCAAATGCTTCTTGAACTTTGGCAGGCTTAGTGTTATGACCACTTCCCTAGGGAGCCTGTTCCAATGCCCAATCAACCCTCTGGGGGAAGAACCTCTTTCTAACATCTAAGGGAAACCTCCTCTGATACAAATTCAGGCCATTCCCTTGGGTCCTGTCACTGGTCACCAAAGAGAAGAGATCAGTGCCTGCCCCTCCTCTTCTCTTCAGGAGGAAGTTGAAGACTGCATTGAGGTCTCCCCTCAGTCTCCTCTTCTCCCGACCAAGTGACCTCAGCTCCTCCTCATATGGCTTCTCCTCAAGGCCCTTCTCCATCTTCATTGCCCTCCTTTGGATGCTCTCTAAGGGCCCTTTCTTATATTGCAGCTCCCAAAACTGCACACAATATTCAAGGTGAGGCCACACCAGAGCAGAGCAGAGAGGGACAATCCCCCTCACTCGACTGTCTGGTGATGCTGTGCCTGATGCCCCCCAGGACGTGGTTGGCCCTTCTGGCTGCCAGGGCACTGCTGACTCACATTCAACTCGCCACTGACCAGGATCCCTATGCCCCTTTCTGTGTCACTGTTTTCCAGCATCTCATTCCCCAGTCTGTATGAACATTCAGGGTTGCCCTATCCCAGGTGCAGAATCTGGCACTTTCCCTTGTTGAACTTCATACATTGGTGATTGCCCAGCCCTCTAATTTGTCAAGGTCTGTCTGCAGGCACTTCTTCCTTCAACGGAGTCAACATCTCTCTTGAGTTTTGTATTGTCTGCAAACTTGCTTAATATTGCTTCCAATTCCTTTTAGGCTTCCATTTAAAATGATTGCAAATTTCTCAGCTGGTGTTAATATGACCCTTCATGCAAAATAGAATTATTAAGCACTTTGGTTTTATCAGCTGTGTTGTAGTTTGCAGTATTTGGAAGATGTGGTGAAAGTGTTTTAATCCAAATGAGTAACAGCATTCCATTCAATTTCTGTAGTCTAATTATTCAATTTTCACTTATTTCATACCTGTGCAATGCCTGTCGAAGGACTGAGGTAAAGGTTGCCTTTGACTGTAAAGTTTATGTTACTGTGTGTTTATGGTTGCTTAATTATGAGAAGGCTTGTACAAGCTATGGCTATAGTTTGCTCTTACAAAAACTCCTAAGTTGTTTCATATTTATTTGTGTGACAGTTTTACAAACATTTCCTGTTAGAACTTACAAATTCTGGTTGATGTTTCCAGATTGTCACTTGGTACACTGCTGCATCATGAAATGCTTTTTCATTTATCTATTCATCACAGGTTGGGAGTCTGGGACAGCAGTAGTAATTTGTACTTGTTCACTCATCTCAGTGAATTGCCTTGGGCAATAGGTTTGCTCAGCCTGGAAGATGAAATTTCTTCCTTTTCTCTGAAATGAGAGAGGAGATATAGAGTGAAGTGCTCGGGATAAGACAGAGATCTTGCTATATATGACAAGGATCACTGGCAGTAAAAGTAGATGTGCAGGGAGCAAAAGACCTTGAGAAGAAGGACAATATGCTTTAATAGCAGAACTAATCAAAAGCAGAAAGGGCAAACCATGCATATCCTCCATATGAGAAGATAGGAACATCTGGCGAGTTCTCAGTGGCAAAAAGGCTAGAACAATAGGCAGATTGAAATGAATCTTATTTTCGTATTTAATTGTATTTTATATGCTACCTATTTCATGCAAATAGCAATAATGTGTTCAGTTCTGCTTCTCAGCTTCAAAAGAATTTGATTGTAAACCAAAAGACTCACACCTTCAGTAGTATTTTAGACAGTTCATATTTAAGCTTTGGATGGAGACAGGTGGAGAAAGTGACTGAAGGATTGGTAGTGAATGGAAGTATGTGCCTGGAACATAGGTATGAGCTTTAAAGACTAAATGCAAGTAAACAGTTTTTATCTCAGGTATGTGCTTCTGGCTGTGTCTCAGACATGAGAACAGAATACTGCTGGACTTCTGTTCAGAGCTGGAATATTCACACATCCAGAGCCTTTGACAAATGCTTATTGCTTTGGCTTAGGAGTATGGTTTTGGAATGACATTTTCATGTTACAACTCTTTTAGTCAGAGCAAGGGTTTTTTTCCCCCATCAGCCTAAAGACATTTTGACTAAAACATACCAGCCTTTCTGGGCCATCCCACAATATCAAATGAAAAATTTACCATAAATAGTAGAAAAGTGAAAGAAAAAGCAAAGAAAAAGGAAAAGGGAGAAAAAAGGAGAGGGAGAAAAAGGGATAAGGATAAAAAAGAGGGAGAAGGAGAGGGAGAGGGAGAGGGAGAGGGAGAAGGAGAAGGAGAAGGAGAAGGAGAAGGAGAAGGAGAAGGAGAAGGAGAGGGA
>JAWWEV010000001.1:82400947-82478371 GCA_035583235.1 Hafferia zeledoni | reverse complement strand
GTTAGAAAACCTTCCAGCCTGTGTTCTGTCCTAGTTTGGCAGGCAGTGCTGGGTTCATAAGGCTCTAATTTTTCTGGAGACGCTTATTGCTAATAATTTCTCCCTGGCTTAAGTGTGGTCCTCATAGGGTGTCAAAAATCTTTCCAGTATGTGTGCTGTCCGCAATTTGACAGACAGTGCTGGGTTCATAAAGCTTTGATTATCCCAAGGATGCTTATAGCTAATAATTTTTATTAATACAGTTAAGACTAGAAATCTTTGCATTTCTGTCTCCCTCCTCCCTTTCACATGACACCTCTTCCTAGTTATATACTATTTCCTTAAAAAAAAAAAAAATACCCAGTATAGCCCTGACTGTAAATATTCATATATTCAAGTCAAAGTGAAGAAATATTTTCAAAAAAAGCAAGAATGATTCTCAGTGTTTCCTTCCAATCATATTTTTTCCTAAACTGGTTATTTTCAAATAATCTAAATGGCACTTAAGGATTAAAAAAAAAAATGAAAAGAAATATTTCTAATTTTACTTCATTTAGGTATTTGGGGTGGAACCAGTGTTGGGTATTTTTTGTCAAAAGGTTGTCAATTTAAGAACAGGAGCTGATCATTCAATCAGATGAATATATTATTTGTATAGATTTTGTCCAGAGCCAACTGATTCAGGTAGGCTGTATTTAACCATTTTATTTTTTTTATGGGGTTTGTTCACAATCTTATCTACCCTGTCCAGTTTCTTCCATTTACTTGTCTGTTCTACCCAGCTATTCCAGTCTTATATTCTTTGGAGAAAAGTCCTTTTCACTCTCTACTGTGTACAAAATAGGAGACATGCAATCTAACTGATTCTAGTATATTGTGTGTGTCAGTAGTAGTTCTCTCTTCTTTGTCACAGGTTTCATTACTTATTGTATCAGGTTAGTCATACTTTTGCTATATCCCACTGAAAAGGGGTCAAGTGTATTCTTAGTAGTGCAAACAGCTTTCTTCAGTACAATTTAAGTTGGTGAATTATCCTTTCTTTTAAGGAAAACCTGTGATCTTATTGACAGTCTCCTAGGATTTCCAAATGTAGCTCATACCTGCAGGACTATACTCTTTGAAAAAGAACTCAGTGGATTGTGACAGAGACCTATATTTTTTCAGACTATTTGAATGGGGATTTAATTTTAGCAGAATTGAAAAGAAGTGCTAGCTATAATGATGATGGACCACCAAGGCATCACACAGAATCTGGAGAACTGGACTGATGCAGTATGGATGAGACTGATTCACATGAGATTTTCTTTGAAGAAAGAGCTGGTGTGAACCAGTCTGTACTAACCTTTTGAGAAACAAGAGCTGCTGTAGAAAAATGTCCTGAGTTGGGCTGGAGATGCTAAGAACCAGAATTAAAGTTAGCTGTCCAGGTTATCTGCAAGCACCCAAAGCATGGCTTTTCTTACTCTCCCCAGTCACTTCCACTAAATTTTTGTTACACTATAAAGATATGCAACTTTGTTAGTGAGGTTATTTCATGAGTTCTCCATATACCATTTATATTCATATACATGAAAGTAAAACAGAAAATGAAAACCTACAGATATTCCCAGACTAGTAAACATCCACTTACATCTCATACTTTATCAGTCACTCACGTCAATCATCCACAAAGCAAATCTACAGAGTTCCAAACTTCATTAGTTCTGCTACTTGTTTTTCCCCTGCATTTTCGATTCCCTGCTCTCTCCAGAACACTACTGTAAAGGTGGAATAGTGCAGATAGAGGAGTTTAGTTTTAATTCTAAGCTTTAAATCTGTTTTTCCAATACTTTGGGTTTTTTTTCAATATCAATAAACAGAATTCTTTAAGACATACAATGTATTTGGCATCTTCTCCGTAAAAATCACTAAAACTAATTAAGTCCACATTAGTATGTTGTCTAACATGTTTCTATAAAGTTTTGAGCCAGAAGTGGCAGGAGTGGCACAGAGGGTGAAAGCTATCAGCTCTAATGTTATCTAGTACTATAGTAACAAATTGTAGAAAAAGGTAGTAGTTTTAGGAACGCTGCCATGTCTCTCATCATCTAGAATGGATTTAACTGAAAATATTATATGCCATATCAACTTGGCCGTGTGCTTCATGTCACACGAATGTTGCCTAAATCAAATTTACAAACCTAAGCAACATTAGAAGACCTTATTTATACACACACACCTAGGGAGATAATTTTTTTTTAGGATTAAAAGAACAAACAAATTCACAGAGTATTATGTGATGAGCAAGGCAGTTGCTCATTACAAGGAAAACACCAAATAAAAGTCTGATTAGAGCTTGGAATTTATTGTGAGTCTCAGCCATCCTAACACAAATAACCCTGAAAAACAGCTGGAATGATAGTTGGATTAAATTCAGATTTACCAATGTCCCTTTTGATATACCATAAAGAGATTGTAACGTCAATATTGCTATACTGTCTACTTGTGATAATGGCAAAAGGCAGTCAACACTCTGAAATGATTCCAGTCATCATTGCAGTCAGCTGGTATAAAACTCTTTGGTCTGAATTTAAAAATGTGATCCACCTGAACAACTTTTAAGACTGAATTTGCACATATCTGAAAATAACATTAAAAAATTTGTCTTCCTCTGTGTTTTAGAAACAAAACCTGGCATAAGTCCCTCTTTTTTCAGACATAGACTTTATTCTGTAAATGAGGGTAAATTAAATCTCAACCTAATAGGTTTGAGGCAAGACTGATTTCTGAATAAATTTAGAACATGCATTTTTAAGAAAATCTCTGCATTACCTGTTTTCATTCTATATGTTATGACAATTATTATTCTAATAAAATATAATTTTTCCTGTCTAATTCTGTAAATTTAGTAATTCTTATAATCATTATCTGGTAGCAAAATGGCAGAGGGACAGAAATTTTTAGATCTGCATTATCACATCATTTTAAGTGAAAGGTGAAATTAATATAGAGAAAAATAAGAAGGTATGTCCTGTTTGTTAGCATAAACCAGTCACATTAAAGTGAAAAGAAGCATTAAATTTCAGATCTAATTTAATTATACAGTTTTAAATTTAGTGAAGTGTTCATTATACCAAAAACAGAATAATGGCTTATAAAAGGAAACTACATAGCACAGGGTCAATTAAAAATTGACTTTTAATATTCCAGTGTTGTTATATATTGTTGCTTATTCATTAAATATCATTAAAGCCTTCATCCTGCAAATTGTAAAAATTCTGTGCACAGTAAAGAGTAGCTTTGGAGCTTTACTGGCCTCGAAGGTCCTCTGGTGCCTGAATTTCTGTTCCTACGCATAAATAGAAGTTCTTTAGTTTCAGTCAAGCAGAACAATTCAGTGCCTGCAACCCATTAAAGTCTTGCCTTAAACCAAGACAATAGGTGTCCTATGCCTATTGCTCATGTCAGGTATAACCTTGCAGTTTCTTGATCAAGTTCTTGGCAATAAGCATAATCATTATTTTGTCTGCTTTTCCTTGAAGAAAATAAAACCTTTTGCTCATTGGATTTAATGAGTCTATGAGTGAAAGCTTATATCATACATATAAAATCTTATTCAACAGTCAAAAGAAAGTTCTGATTTGATTTATTGAATGCACATTCAAGTGTATATATAAAAGTAAAATATTATATAATGTATTGAAAACAAGACAAAAAGTTTAAAAAATAGGTTGATTTAGGCTTTTTAGTGTATCCTTTGAACTTTCCTAGCTGTGAGAGTCTAATTATTTTTCTGTTGATGCCATCTTATACTTTCAGTACTGAATAATGTCAGTAGTATTTATTAATTACTTATTTTATTTTTTTTAAATTATTTTTTATCACTTCAAAATCACAGAATATGCTGAATTGGAAGGGACCCACAAGGAACATTGAGTCCAAATCTTGGCTCTGCACAGGACCATCCCCAAGAACTACATCACGTGCCCAAGAGTATTGTCCAAATGCTTCTTGAACTCTGTGAGGCTTGATGCTGTGACCACTTCCTTGGGGAGCTTATTTGACTGCCAAACCACCCTCTGGGGGAAGAACCTTCTCCTAATAACCAAAGGACACCTCCCGTGGCACAACTTTAGGCCATTCCCTTGGGTCGTGTCACTGGTCACCACAAAGAAGAGATCAGTGCCTGCCCCTCCTCTTTCCCTCACAAGGAAGTTTTAGATGGCCATGAGGTCTCCCCTCAGTCTCCTCTTCTCCAGGCTGAACAGACCAAGGGACTTCATGTAAAATATTGGAAGGAAAGTGTTTGGAGCTAAAGGCTGAAGTTCATGATAATTTCTTAATATAATGACTTTTAAACAATTATTAACCAATCTGCATATCCATAATGTTTTTGTAAAGACAGTTAATGTAAAATAAAAAGAAATTGAGTGAATGTATGGAAAAATTTAAAAACCCCAAAATACAATCTATAGTGAAAGTATTTACTATACTTGAGGAAATATTTTGAACTTATTCCTTTGTCAGTAACAACAGTGCATAAGTAGGTGTTTCTGATTAATTTTATCCACAGAGAAAATAAACTTTTGTGGGGAATACTAATGGAAAAGTAACTGAAGTTACTTTAGTCACCACACTGTAGATACACAGAATGAAGTTCATCTTAAAATGACCACAAATTGCCTTGTAGGGCTTTTATTTGCTTTCATATATGTTTTTTTCTTGTGTTTTTATCCTTGGTTAGACTCAGAAATGTCACCATAGTGCTTCTTTTACTGTAACTACAGACATAAAGTCAATAAGAAAAAAATATATGATGAGCATGAAAGAAATAATGTAAGTTCCAAACTTTTATATGCCTTTTGTATTTGCTCTGTCCTAACTGTGATTACATTTTGGTGAAGGAAGCTATATGGCAATATTTACCATTATTTATTTTCTAATAGATTGTTCTGAAGTTTCATTATTATCACTGTGGTATCTACTTCAAAAGCCGCACCTATGAATGATCAAGCAATTACATGTTAGGTGGATAATATGAAATTATTTAATATTCTGGGTTAGGTGTTTTCTTTTGCTTTTTTTTTTTTTTTTTTTAATAAGGAAAGAAAAAATGATTGAAACTTCTATAACAATTCTTGTCTTCAGTTCTTGCAAACATTTGTTGAAATTTTCATATTGATGCAGTAAGAATCAATAATCATTGTCTGTACTTTATTTTCCTTGTGTTTTGCAGTGCCCTGTGTTGAAATCATGAAGGTATTTAAAGTGAATGTGTCCCTTGACCTCATGGAATTGACTGCTGTCTCTGCGGTAAAATGTAATTTTGTCTCACAATTCTTCAATTGTTTGGGGTTTTTTTCCTAAAAATTTTGAAAAATTACTGAATCTGATAACAGTCAAGAAAAATGAAGCAGAAAAAATAGTATTTTACTTTATTTCTCTGTATCTTATTTTAATATGCTTTTCAAAATATATTGTTCTTAGCAATAGCAGATAGCGTTTGAAAAAATTTAAATTATGTCTTTATTAGATCAAAGAATCCTATTGTTCAGCCTCCTTTCCAATTGTGTACTGCTAATGAAACTGATTCACTGGGAGTAGATTTCCTAAAACTAATGAACTCAACCATACTATTCATATTGAATACTGAACTCTCTTTTCATTGCAGTTCCAGCGCTCTAAGTGTTGGTTAATGAAAGTGTGCAAGTATTTGTGAAAGGTAGGTAATTCTAATCATGGGAAAACTTTGATCCATCTGGTAGTCTACTTCTCTATTTTATTACAATTTTGTGAATTTCTGAGTGCCCTGCCATTGAATAGCAGTCACAACATGCCATAGAATAGTCTGGTTTATGTACCAACAATTTAAGTTGAATTTGAGAGTTCAGTTTCCTATTTCCTTTTGACAGTCAAATTTGAACACATCCTTTAGTTTTCTATACAGTGTTGTTTTGTTAAATGGTAGGCGCTCAAGTTTCTCTGTAATATTTTTTCTTTTCTTTTTTTTTTTTTTTCCAAACATTTGAAGACAACCTACCTAAACCTAAAGTTGGCCTGGTAGATGTATGCCTTCCTCTGAAAACAGTAAAAAACCCCAAACCAACCAACCAACAACAACAAAAAACCCCCACAAAAACAACAACAACAAAACCAACTTTAAGCATATGCACCTGGAAGATGATGTATGTTGATTTAGATACATCAGGAATACAGTGGATCTGAAATGATTTTCTACTTCTTGGCAGAATTTCCTTCTCGGTGCAAGTTAAAGTAATTCTGAAATGGGATAACTCAGCTCCTGCTAGTGCTTTAGCAGATGTTTAATTATATATGGGAAAAATTGAACATTATAGGGAAGAATTGATGCAACTATATTCCAGACACCATACAGCCTATTTAAGAGCCAGCACATTGAAAAATTGGAACAAGAATGGTATTTCAACTGTCAACAAAAGCATCCAAGTCCCTTTGCTGTAGTTACTACTGCAACCCAGGAAAGATGATGTTTGTCTATTGCATTGTCTAGAAGAATCATTCAACCTCTCTAAGGAGCAGTCAGAAAGGTGAATGTCAGATGGCTGATTCACTGCAGCTCTAGACAAAACATAGGTAGGAGATGGCAGATTTGAATTCTTATCTTTCACATTTGCCTAGAGAAATTATGTCCAAGGTGAATAACCCAGTTCCAGGGGATATATGACAATTCATTCTCAGTTCCCTCTTTTAGCTCAAGTCAAGAGGATTAAAAAGCTAAAATTATAGATTCATCCCAGATAAGTATAGGCACTTAACTGAGGATCCTATGTTAAGATCCTAACCATTCTAGGCTTGTGTTAAATGTAATGAAAAGAAAGTTGCCTCCTGAGACCAATTAAGACCTTAGTTGACTGGAATAAAGAGATGTAAAAGCCCTTCAGTCTTCATATTATATTTCTAAAGCAAATGGGATAAATCTGAACCAAATATTTAATTTGGGGTTTAACAGATCTGTCATGTTGAATGGAATACTTTTTCCCAAGGAAGAAAAAGAACCAAGCAGAAATATTTCAAACCAATCATTTTTGGGTTAAAAAAATGAACATTTTTCACTAAAAAATTACTTAAGCATTACTGTAAAGAGTCACCTTAATACGTATAAGAACTCTTGTATTTATCTTCCTCTTAAAAATATATTTATGATGGCCTGAGTTCCTGTTAAATTATTAACAGTAAGGATTGATTTGATCCCAAGTGCTGAAATAGTTGGACACCTTTTATTTTAAATGATGAAATGAGCCAATGGAAGATTTGCAGATTAATATGTGATACTGTGTCAAAAGTAAACCCCTTGACTTTCATTGAAATGCTTCATTTCTTCTCATTGTTTCAAAAGGATTCTTAGCAAGACTTTTTAAAAACTATTTTGCTTTGTCAGTAATTTCCCATGTTTCTGGTATTTTAAGATTCCTTCTTTTGAAGTAATTAATTTACGTCCACCTGAGTAGCAGCAAAGTCACAATTGTTTTTCTTCAAAGAGTAGACATGATATATGTTAAGTTTTATGGCCACTATTTATAAGAACCAGTGTTATTGTTAATAAAAGAACACAAGCCTGTGGTAAATGGAAAAAAAATAAACCAAATAAAAAATTATTTTGTCCATATAATATTCTTAATTAAAAAGCAAGATACCAAATGTATATTTTCCAGTAAAGACTTGTCAGAACTTTACCATTTCTGTTTTTGAAAAAGACTTTCATATAAACTATCGTATTTTATGATTCATAAAATGGCCTTGTCACACTGATTTTTACTGGTAAAATGAATGGTAGTATACATATTATAAATACTGGAAGAAATCTTACACTCAATGCTTTTAGCTTCTGTTATTCAAAACTTGGTGACCCCTTAAAACGTATTTCAGAAAATAATACCTTGAAGACAAAGATACACTGCTTAAATAAGCAACATTTATGTGCTGTCACAACTCATTGAACTTCTAAACAGTGTGTCTTATTTTTCAGGTCATAATTTTATGTCTTGCATTTGGTTACTAGAAAAATCCGTAAAATATTATTTTCTCAATGACATTTCAGTTTGTGATTATCTGTTTTGTCCGTAATAAATTCAGGCTTCTTTTGTTTTGTTTTGGTTTGATTTTTTCCCCCTAGCTTCATTTGTGTTGTGTTTCAGGAATTATATTCCCCAGTTTCGTGTTCCCACTGAATCACTCCAAACCATGCACTCTCCTTCTCCTGCAGTTGGCTGGACAAGAGAATTGGGGGCATAAAAGGTAAAGATCATGGCATGAGATAAGAACAGTTTACTGGGAACAGCAATGGCATAAGAACACTAACAGTAAGAGCAACAGTACTAATGACTGAGTGTACAAGAAAAGTGGCAAACCATCAGCAATACCCAACTGCTCCCTCTGTGACACTATGCGACTCCAAAGGGAGCCCTTTCTCTGTTCCCACAAAATTATGTGAATGGTATGGAATAACCTCTAGGTCCCAGCCATGCCCTCTCCTGACTGCTGCTACTCCTGGCTGGAGCCAAGACAGTTTGTTAAACACTGTTAAAATCAAATTAAGATATCTAAGATAAATTTTCTGCCAGCAGTGGAGCAGTGGTTTTGCATGGATTTGGTTTTTGACCTCCAGTTGTTCCTCCCAAGTGCCCACCACACTCATTTGTAGTATACACACTTCACCAATTCAACCACAGTGCTTATTACTTTCAAGAACCTACAGGCATGGCATACCCAGGCTGTTCTGACCTCCAAAGGCATCTCCCTGCAATATCAGGAGTTCATCCCTACTCTCTCTGCTTTTCCAGTTTATCCCTGATGTTCCTTACATCCTTGCATCACCACACTCTCAACTTTTCTCCTATCGTTCACTAGTGCTACTTTGGCTGCAATTCAAAATAAAGGTAGTAAATTGTTCCAGAGCTATATGCAGCCCCTTTGGCTCTTTAATATGCTTATGCTTATTAGCTTTCTGAGTGCTACCATCCAGTTGATGGTTGACCAAATGAATAACTAATTCCTCATGGAAATGCTGGTGATTGCTCTCTTTCATCAATTCGTCTTCTTTTAGCTACTTGTTTTAATAAAACTGTTGTGCTGGCGATACCCCTGAGAATTTTATCATTCTGCCAGATTTCATTGAAAGTGGATATTGCAGTTGTGAGCTGCCTTCAGGAAAAGAGAGGTTGCAGAGAAACAGAGATAAGCATGCAGTAACATCAATTAATCTGGATATTCAGATGGTAGAGAGCTAATGATAGAAAGTCTTATTGCACATAGAACTTGTGCATTATGATATCTATGATTGAAATATTGTTCTTCAAAGGTGGAATTAATAAAATTCATTTTTAACCAGACCCCTGTGTTACCAGAAGAAAATGTGGGAAACCAAAGTGACAAATCCTTTTAGTTCTCATGAGAGGCCATAGAAGATTTTAATTTACATAAGTAGAAACACTTCCCACCTCCTGAAACATCTATCTATATTTTAAGACCTGATTTCAGTGTAAAGACAGGGGAGACGAGGTTTATGGCCTGTCAAGACAACTTCATAGAAGCTAGCAAGAACAGGCACTTTATTCATCTATGCATACAATTATATACCTCTTTAAGTCTGTAACCTTCCGCAGGTGATGGCACTCTGTGAGATGACAATTGGTTAATCATGTTGTTTACATTATAAACTCTTTCATAATTGGTTGACCATATGCAGCTGTTTAGAACTCTGCCACAGCCATCTCGGACTTCATTAAATAGTTCTTAAAGTTACATCACCTAATTGACATATGCAGTTCAGCACACAGCTTGCTTTTTAGGCCAAATACCAAATAGAATTCCAATATCAGTGGAGTTCTGTAAGAGCACTCAAACTTTATTGTAAACTAAAAGATCAATTTCACCAACATCACTGATGTTTTTTACTGGATTAAAATATTATAATCCCTGGAAACTTCACTAGCATGTATTAGGTTTATTAAGAAGTTCAAGATTGAAGGTCGCATCATATTTTGACAAAGTATTTTAAAAGCATTTATGTGTATTGGCTAACAGAAAACTCTGTTGTGTTTGAGTTGGAAAGTTGCTATGCAGAAAAATAATAATAACATTGTTATTCTTGCTCCTTATTAAAAAACCCCAAACAAACAAGTTCTGTCTACAGGAGATATGCTGCATCACTATTAAAAAAAAAAAAAATAAAAAGGTAATTTAGTGACAGACTGCCTGTCAAACATTAATCTTCAAAGCCTAAGCATCACAGGAGTGACAGACTTCACTTTACAACTTTCTATAATATCTTGAAGACAGCTTTAGATTTGGTTATCTTCAACAGCTGCTATATCTAAAAGTTTTCTAGCATCACTATGCATCACTATATTAAACTGAAACATATATGAATATCTTGAACAAACTAGAACCCAGGGAAAGGTTCTGGCAACCATTCTGTTAGCCTCTGTTCATGGTCAAAATGGCTCATGTTCTTCCACAGTTTGTTTTCTATCATTTTATTTCTAAGTCTTGGGGCACTTGAAGCACCTGTGATTAACTTTGTAAAAAAGGTTTTTGAAAAGTCAAGAGTGCATGCTGGGTCACTTTGTTACTTACTTCTGGAGTAAGCTTCTGTTCTTTAAAAAATATGTTTTATGGGTTCAGAAAATCCTCACAATTAATTTGCACTTAAAGGTGGTGTCACTATTTTAATTAAAAGAGTAATTTTATACTCTGTTAATTTTTCTTAATTTGTGCATATCTTCCGCTTTAAGATTTTTCCCATGTGTATCAAGATCACTTATTCAGCTGTTTAAGCTAACTGTCAGCCAAGGTAACATCTTCCTTCTTCCAGAATTCCTTTGATCATCAGATGAAGTAACTAAGTATCTCTCCTATGAGGACATGGGATTATAGGATTTTTGGGTCATTTGGCTTTTTGGTTGTAGATTGGTTTTTCTTTTTTTTTTTTTTTTTTTTGTTTCTTTGCTGGGAAAATATCAATTTAGAGTGTTCTGTGGTCAGATATATAGATTTGTTTTGTTGTTGTTGGGTTTTTTGTTTGTTTTGTGGGGTTTTTTTTGGTGTGGGGTGTGAATATTTCAACCCAAATATCGAGACTGAGAATTGAAGATCAGCAATGATACAAAAAAACCCCCAGAACCAAAACCAAAACAAATCTGTGAATTATTTAATTAGTTTATCCGAGAATCAATTATGTATTGTGTATAAACTTTGTTGCACCATGAAAATACATTTATCAGTTTATACACAGGCAATTGGACCTTTCCATCCATACTTTGCATTTTCACAGCCTCTCTAATCTTTTTAAAGTATGACATATTTATGCAAGGGATTATATCACATAGTACTTGTCAGACTAGAGTGAAGGCATGTGACATATTTTCCTATCATGTTCTCATAAGTTTGTGAAATCTAATTTTTTTTAGACATAGATACAGTGGAAGTATTGGGGTATATGTTATATATGAATATATATATATATGAATCACATTTGTGAAACTTACAATTATGATATTTATCATATATCTCTGTGTGGGATCTTCATGTTGTTAAATGCAGTTATATAACTTAACTTTTGAAAATATTTAGGTGATTAGTGAAAACAAATGATCAGAGAGAGAGTAAAGAACTATATACTATATATAAAAAAAAAAAAGCAATGTAATTTTATGCATAAATAGTTTACCAGTGGAAAAATCACTGTGCATCAATAAATGAGTTCTCATTAACTTTGTATGGACACCTATCAAATATATAAGTATAGGAAAAAAGCCTTCCTTTCCTAGCTTGTGTATGTGATTGGCCAATGTGAAGCTTATTATAGGTAAAGAACTTTCTTATGATGAGGCAAATGCTTTAATAAAACACCTTGTTATACGAACAGTATTTGTCAATATTTGGACATTTGAGGTAGTATTTTTTATTGAAAAAGTGTTTCAGTGAAAGGCATAATTTAACAAATACTTCAGGTTCTCAATATTTACAGTGGAAATCATAAATGCTTGATAATTTCTCCTACTTACCATATAGAAGCTTCTGCCAAGAGGAAAGCCTTACTTTCCGTAATTATATAATTTATATCGGAATGATACTCTTTGCTTTACTTTTGCTAAAAAATTAGAATGTTATAGTAACTTCTGCATTTGTACATTATTCCTCCCGGTTCCCCCCACCAAGTGATTTCTACTATTGAGAGTAGTTACAAGCGTTTCAGGAAAGCTGAGTTCAGTAATTTCCTTGACACTGAAGGATGTTTTAAAATCAGCCACTGAAAAAAGAATATGAACTTCAAACAATATCTGATTTACAAATAAGTAAGGCATTTAGGATTAGAAAAATGATGCCTTTTGTTATTGTCATGTGAACAGTGATTCTGACTTCATCATTTGTCTGTGAAGGCATTTTTAAACCTGAGGACATAGTTATTTGTCTCTCTGAATTAGTCCACTCACTTTTGTCAGAGTCTGGGTTACCCTTGTTTCCCAGAGAAAACAATTCACTTTTGGCAAAGGTTTTTAGTTAAAAACCCCATCCTTTAGAAATTATATCCATTCCATATCAATAACAGTTAGAAACTAACCAAGTCATGCTCAAAATACTCATATTTAAGCATCCCTGCAAAAGACTTTTCTTCAGATACTATGGAACCTAAGATAACTATTGATATGTGTTATGTTGTCATTGTTAAGAGATGCCAAGGTCTTATTCTAGGGCTGATACTGGTGTCCTGAATACAGGTCTGGATCCCTAAGGATCCAGATATTTCACTACGATTGAGCAGATGAGATTGACTCCCTACAAGATCTTGATTAATGGTTTCTGCCACTGCTCAGACAGCTCCCCCACTCTTCACAGTATTCAATACTTTTTAATACTTAAAACTATTTTCTGAGTCAATTTATAGTTTCTCAGAGTAAGGAGAGAATCTCATCTCTTGTAGAGTTTTAAAAAGTTCATGCCTACTACAGCACTTTTGTTAGCTATTTAGTTACAAATAATTGACTACCAAAACTTTTTCATAATTTATTTGTTCTATCACTAATTCAAAGTTATGTATTAATTGTTAATTGTATTAAAATATATTCAGATTCTGTTGATCAGAAATCCTCCACATTTTCAACACGTTAGTGACTTCTGTTTATCCTCACATTTATTCATTAACAAAAAAGAACTACTATCAACACACAACAGCCAAGGAAGGCCAGATTGATTCTTGAAGTAAGTTAAAGTATATTAATATGATACAGATGCCATTTCTATCTAAATTTCTTTATAACGTTGCCCCTGGTAGAGCAGCATGCCTTGTATCTTCTGTGTTTGTCAGACTTGCTTGGTGATGATGGAAGACTGATTGTTGACACCTTTTTGGATGTCCTCTCTTCTTAACTATTTATCATTTCATGGCAGTCATGTGAAATGTATCTCACAACGCTTACTCTAACAAGGGGGTAAGGAATCTTTACAAAAGGCTTTTGAAAGACACATACCAAGTGAGGAATAATATTTGTCTCTCTCCCAACCATAGCCTTAAACTTAACAAAAACTAATGTTGAGTCTCAATTGCTTGATATTCTGCCATTGCTCAGATGAAAAAGTACTCAGGGAGGAAATCTTTTTACAGCCTTTGTCTTTCACTGTGCACCAGTTAAGAGACTCATGAAAAATGAATCTCTATACTCAGTCAATATTGACACTCTAACTCTGTTGTGGTTTGACCCCAGCAGGTAGCTCAGCCCCATGCGGCCTCTTGCTCACTCCTCCCAGGTGTAATGGAGGAGAGAACTGAGAGAGTAAAAGTGAAGAAACTTGTTAGTTGAAATCAAGACAATTTAACAGAGAAAACTAAAGCTATGCATGTAGGAAAAAAAACAAAGAAATTAATTTGTCGATTTCTGTGGATAGGCAGATGTTCAGCCATCCAAAGGAAAGCTGAGCTCCATCATGTCCAATGGTGACTTGGTAAGACAAATGTTGTCACTCTGAACATTCCAGTCTTCCTCTTTCTTCCCCCAGTTTTATATGCTGAGCATGAGTCCATATGTCTGAGACATCCTTCTGGTCTATTGGGGTCAGCTGTCCTGGCTGTGTCGCCTTGCAACTCATTGTGCCCCCCCAGCCTTTTTGCTGGTGGGGTGGGTTGAGGAGCAGAAAAGGCCTTGACAGTGTGCAAGCATTGCTTGACAGAAACAAAAACATGAGTTCATTATCAACAATATTTTCAGCACAAATCCAAAACACAACCCCATGCCAGCTACTGTGAAGAATATTATATCCAGCCAAAACATAATGATTCTGGTGGCGGTGTCTTTGCAGTCCTTCATCAACAGGAGTTTGACTCTGCTCCAATCCTAACCCCAAATCCAGGCAAGGGCTCAGCCTTAGCCAAGGACTCCCAGGAATGACGTACCTTAGAGTAGTCTGATGACTAATCTTTTTCCATCACAACCTTTCTCTTGGCAGACCCTTGTAAGTCACACCATGTGAAGCTGCAGGCTTTCTTTTCTCCAATTCCTAAACCTAGGGATGACCTGAGGCTTAACCAATGACCTGCAACCAAGACCCATCTGAACAATTTCACAGAGGAGAAATATTTCTGTGGCCTTGGCCTTTTTTCAGTAGCCTCACACCAACTGGCACTGTGTTTTGTGTATTAATACTAACCTCAACCTCAGGTTAAACACAATCCAAGTATGATGCTAAGCTTTACCCAAAGGCAGAATCACAAAATCCTTGAAGTTGGAATGGCTTTCAGGAGACCATTTAGACAATCTCTCTTGTTCAGTACAGTGTCAAATTTTGCTCAGATCCTTGTTCAATTGCATTTTTAATACCTCCTAGAACAGAGATTCTGCAAGCTGTTACTGTCAGAGTAAGAATATATTTCCTGGTGTTCAGACAAGAACGTCCTGTGCTCCAGTTGGTGCCCATGGGTGCTGTCCTGTTACTGAAGATTTTGACCCCACCTTGTTTACACTTTACTGTTAAATATTCATAGACATTGATGAGACCCCTCTTTAATCTTCTCCAGGAAGAACAGTTTCAGCTCTCAGATTCTCTTAAGACAAATGGTCTAGTTGCTTCATCATCTTTATGCCCTTTTTCAGGACTTGCTCAAGTAAAACCTGGGAATGGCACTCTGGATATGGTCTCATTCAAGAAACAATCACCTCCCTTGAACTGTTGACAGTAATATTATCTATGCAATGTAAGCAGAAACTTTTGGTAGAAATTACCCATTTCAAACCACTGTTTGCTGAGTTCAAGCCTGAGTCCCTGGTTTGATATCCTACCTTGAAGTACTGTCTGTGAATAGTTATTCTTTTCAGCCCTGGATCCAGGTTTGGTTGACCAAAAGAAATTTTATAAGATAACAGTGTATTTCACTGAAGTAGTTTCTGAGGAAATACCATTTGAAGTAATGGGAAGCAGTACCTATTTCCTTTAGGAGGAATAACTAGATCAGATTCTTAATACACTTGCAAGCTTACATGCTTACAACTTGTCAAACTAGTTTTCTCACTTTTTAGTGCTTTTAAAGGAAATTTACCTCAGAGTAGTGCGGTGCAAAAAGTGAATCATTCCTGGAGTAGGCTCCACTGTTGAAATGTGTCATTTTCTAAATATATTCTGAATACAAAAGAGAAAAAAACCCCAAAAACGAAAACAAAACCAACTGATGAAATGTAATTCATTGCCAATAAAGAGAAGTATAATATGTACACATTGTTATACTGATCACCTTTTCTGTTATCTCAACTTGAAATCAAAGACGTGTATTAGCACAGAAAGCATGATATAAAGAAATTATTTTTCATTATAATTGACATTGTGATTGGGAACTCGAGAGCCTCAGCTTTCTAAGTGGATTTTTTTAAAAAAATTGAGATGTGCTGCATTGGACTGCAAATGAAGAGTAGTCTTTATGTTTTTCGTTATATTGATTTAATTTTTTGATAAAAGTTCATTTGCTGTGGGATCTGAAGATCATTCTAGATCAGTCTAGAACTCCAGAATTACTCTAGAAGTCATCCTTAGTTTTACACCTCTGATTACTGATTTCCTGGACAACATCTAAATGCATACCCTTGTGTAAAGTATTAAAAACCCTCAGGGATCAGATAGATGACTCCTCTGTATTTGTTGAATAATCCCTCTTTTATGGACCTAAATACCAAAACAACATAAACCCAAGAAATAATAATAAAATCAAACAATAAAAATAAGTATGAAATATCATTATTCTATAAAACTAAAGAAACATGCTAAGGAGAATAATCTGTTGATGATACCAAACAACAGTCAATATAATTTAGACACTTTAAAGACTGTTCTGTAAGAACTAATCAAGGAGGTCCCAGATTGAAGGTTCTATTGTAAACAACTAAGGCAGAGTCTAGAAAAATATGAATTGTCTGTGTTATACACACATAAGTAGGTGAAAACCCAGTGATGGCCTTGGATCCTGAAACGAAATCCAGAAGCTAGTGGAAAAAATCAGTAGTCAAACATTCTCCTTCCAAGGGTACTTGTTTTCAATTTGTATCTAAGTGACCTCAATAAAGTTAGTATTTAAGTATTTTTGATCTTCTTTAGTAATATTCTGAAGACTATAAAACTGCTTTGCCAGCTACTTAAGTATGAGCTTTAACTTGAAGCTCGTGATTATATCGAAGCCAAAAAGACTCCTTACTTGTTGTTGTTCTTTGTTGAATAAGCTCGTGATCAATTGGATTCATTAAGATTAATTTTGAACAGCACATTTCTGAGACCAATACCTTGAAATACAGAGGAGTAGCTTTATAAAGTTCTTTTTGATATTTAGTAAAGTTTATATGAACACTAAAATAAAAAGGACCACAATAAAGATTAAAAAGTTTTTCAATTTTGTTAGAGGTATACAGGTACTCATTGCAATATAGACTAACTTTTATTCAAGGATTTTTATATTTTATGCAGAAATTGACAAAATTTAGAACAAGTTTGAGCAAGTGGATTGAAAGCAAGCACTTTTGATATATTGCTCCTCTTGTTTTGTGATTTTTACCTCTTGAAACTTAGAAATACATGTAAAACTGTCAAAAAAGAAAATAAAACATTTTTTCCGATAAAATCATAATATACTTCATCTAAATATTTTTGTAGAAGTGATTTTCTATTTAAGTTAAATGCATTTATACAAAATTATCAAAGTAAGATTGAAAAGTGTTATTTTTCTCAATGAGCTTACATGTTCCACCTGAAAAAATACTGGTGAAGAGCAAATGTACAGATAACTACTTCATCTTGGCTGTTGGCCTGTAACTTGCTCAGTTTAAACTTGAATAGTGTGCCTGTATCCTCGTCTTTGCTGATATAGTCTATCATTATGTAAAGTATCACATTGTCAGATTCACTTATTTCAAGACTTTCTGCACAGAACTCCTAGTTGTACCATTCTAATCTTGGCAGTCTCCTCAAATCCTTATCCAAAGGCAGGCTCTCTTCCCTCTCTAACTACCTCACCATTTTCTTCACCATTTCCCTCTTAGATTTGAATTCCCAGACTTCCCCTCCCTCATTCCCAGGCACCATTTCTGCTTCCACACTGATTCTTTATCCTTATCTTCGTTTTTTCTCCCATTCCAGTCTGGATCTCTTTCCTCTGTACTCAAGACAGACATCTTTCCCTTCCTAATACCCTGGGAAAGAGCAACGCATCAAATGTTGAGCTAATAAAACTGCAAAACAGGTTTTCATTTTCTTCTCTCAATTCCAGTATTCAGTATCTTTCCCACTCACAACAAGAGGAACTAAGAGCATAATCTGTAAATAAAATTTTGAATATTAATTAAAGTGACATAAAATGCAGTCTGAATGCTGTTTTGTCAACTTAAATCTTTCAGCTCAATCCATAGAGCAGTGGATGAAATGCCCCCAATGTACTCCCAAGATAAATCAATAAACTACAAATTCATATGTTCACTTTGCAAAGTGCTTTTACTTTTTTATTTTATATTAAATTTTTAATTTAATTTAGAAGAAGCATTACACACTTGCACTTGTATGTCAGAAATAAACAGGAAACAGTGTAAGTACATCTGATATTAACATACAGTTAGGATATTTTGCAGATGACTTTGAAAGTAAACCAATTTATGTGCTTGCTCATTTCCTGGACAATATTTTTATTCTCCTTTGCAACTAAATGGCTTTGTATAATAAAGAGTGCTTCCAGATACAATTTTTTTATATACCCATGAATAAAACATTGGCATTTTAAGCTTTTTGTTCATGAATGAAGATATACATTGATTCATTTTAGAAAATATATTTGGATGTAATATATGTTCAGTAGGGAGATTTTAATAAAATATAATTTATTTCATTATGCCTTAGCAATTTTTACTCTTTCCGTGTGTGCCACCATGGAAATTTCATATTAGCATTTAGACCTTTGTTTTATTCAATGACTGCCTCTGCTAAGAATTTGATGTATTTCCATTAAGGAGCACGCAAGTAAAAGAAAATAACTTCTGAGAGAAAAAAAAAAAAGGCAAGAAAAACAACAACCCTGCAAACACATTAGCTCTACAAAAATGAGGGAGAACACATCTAAGAATCCAATTTAGGAATGAAAGCTGGATTAAGGCAAGAATGTCAATGATTCTTAACCCTCACATCCCAATGTCCTCAGTCTGACACAATCACAATTTTCTCTTCAACCTTAAATTTAACTTGATGAGGAGAAAAATAAACCTTACTAGAACACCTTTGTTTAACTCCATAGAGCTACTGATATGTCAAGTGATATTAAGAACCAGAGAGCATTTGTTTCAGCATGGGTATCTGGATCATATAGTGAGGTAAACGACATGTGTAGGGTGAGTAAAGGAGCTGATGGAGGGCAATGCTCTCTATTCAGATTCCAAGCATGCTCCTAGCCTACTGATACATTAGGATGCAGAACAAAGAGTGGAAACTGTGGAACATTACAATAAAATGGCAGCCTCCCATCAGTGGACACATGGAGAAGCAATTGGAAGGCATGTCAAAGCCTCTAAAATTTTTGAATTTATTTATTTCTTAATAGCAGACTCCATCTTTATCTTTTTTTTTTTTTTTTTCACTGTAACAATTTCACTCATCTTCCATTTCCCTATTAAATCTCTTCCATATTATATTTCTATTTTGTGTTTTGTCAGACAAGTCACTTTGAAGCTTTCTGCCAAGCCTCTGGAAAGGAAGGTGGAGTAGCTGTCAGTTGCTGCTGCCTCTCTGAACCAGCACAAGCCTAGGCCAAGCAAATTGCTCTGCGAATGCCCTGAAGTGCAGGAAGCTAAAGAAACGACTTGATTTGCCATATATTGTGCAGACCAGAAGCAAAGGTTTTACTAGTCACAGAATCACAGAATATGTCAAATTGGAAGGGACCCACAAGGATCATTGAGTCCAAATCCTGGCCCTGCACTGTCCCCAAGAATTATACCATGTGCCCGAGAGTATTGTCCAAATGCTTGAATTCTGCCAGGCTTGGTGCTGTGACCACTTCCCTGGGGAGCCTGTTCCACTGCCAAACCACCCTCTTGGGGAAGAACCTTTTCCTAATAACCAAAGGACACCTCCTGTGACACAACTTCAGGCCATTCCCTTGGGTTCTGTCAGTGGTCACCACAGAGAGGAGGTCAGTGCCTGCCTCTCCTTTTCCCCTCACAAGGAAGTTTTAGACTGCCTTCAACCTCCCCTTCTCCAGACTGAACAGACTAAGAGACCTCCTCTGCTCCTCATACAACTTCCCCTCAAGGCCCTTTATGATCTTCATTTCTCTCCTTTGGACACTCTCTAAGAACTTCATATCTTTATTATATTGCTGTGCCCAAAACTGCATACAATATTCAAGGTGAGGCTGCAACATTACTGCAGCAGTCAGCATATATTACTCATATCTTATCAGAGTTGTATTGTGGGGGCTTGTTTGTTTGTTTGTTTTTTAAATAAACTACAAAAGTTGTTCCTTCTCAGTTCAATGACGATGTTTTCTGACATGACAAGAAAGAGTGTATTTATGATATGTAGGTTATTGATGGGTCCATATCTCCTGTGCATTTAGTAAACAAGACAATACTGAAATACTGGATATGGGCTTGGACATATGGAGCATCTAGAACTGAGAATGGTAATATGCTGCATAGTTCATGTTTTGATATGGTTTAGTTATTTGAGCCTCAATAGGGGTTGTGTCAATCCCCGTGTTAGCAGTTCTTCCTCTGTTAATTCATATTCTACTTGAATTAGGTTTTATCAGAAAAAAAAAAATATTTTATCTGTAAAGGGTCTACCTTGTTTTTTGCAACTGTGACAACTGTGAAGTTTGATTTTGGAGAAAAATGCAGAGTGTAGATTTAAATTTCCTCTTGTTCCACAGTGAACTAAAATAATAGTAAGAGAAAAAATAATATAGAATTATATATAATGTTAAATAGTGTCAGTGACTTCACAGGTAGATTTTCTTTTTAGTTGTTTTATTTTGGCTTCTATCACTGGCTTGGCTGTATTACTTGCAGATGGAAACTAACTACAGATGTGTCAACATAGGCTCCAGGTTTGTGAGTATACACTTTTTTATTGCAAGTAGAGTAAATAGCTTTCCATGGATTACCCAAGCTGAAGTTGAAAACGTGCCAAGAGATTTCCTGTTGGGAATGGTTGAAACTTCATGTACAACTGCACTGTGAATACAAGATTATTTTTTGATGCTGTTTTGAGGCGTATTTGTTTTCTTTAGTACTGTAGCTAATACTGTGGTTTTCTTAAGAAGATGTTCATTGCCTACATGAGTTCCCTCAGACAGCACAGCAGTAGACAGAACAGAGGCATATTTTTTTAACTCAAGAACAGCAGTATCCATTTAAATTGCTGAGCATACCTCCATTGCACTGGGACAGCAGCTCATTTTGCACACCTTGAAAGCCTTTTGGGAATTGTGATCACTGATGGTTTTACAACATGAGAATCTTGAATTGATTATCTCATTCAAATTCATTACCAAAATTAGGTGCTTTAAACTTTTGCTTTTGTTTTTGAGACTTGTGACCTATTTCATGCTTTTATTTTTTTGCAGTGACTCCACAACAACCTAATTGAAAGGATGATTAGATTGCATAACAGAACAAATCCTTGAGAAACAAGCAGTTTCCAGGGGAAAAAAAATGTAGATAAAAATAATTAACATCTTATTGAATATACATAAAAATTAAATGGCAAAATATCACAAGTGACAAGCTATTTCATATCAATGATTTTGGTTTGTTTTGTAGTTTCACAACCTAATACTTGAAACACTGTATGTTCCTAACTGATATTTAATGTTTTCTGCTGCATTAATATTTAAAGAAGCCTAAAGAGTTCTTGCTTTTAAAATATTCATGACTGCTGCTCTTTTATGTGAAACAAATTTCAAAGGAAGAATTCCTAATTCACTTATTAACCAATTCATGTCTCCTCACTTGCCTAACCAATTTATAGTGGTTTTATCCATGAATCTGAGCCAAAGTGCAAGTCTGAAAATTGCAGTGAAATAACAAATATTGGGGAGTTATACACTGGGAAGCGTGGCAAACAATTTTTTTTTCAGCTTTCTTATTGACAGTGGAATTACGAGACTTGGAAAAGCAGGTGTATTTCGGGTGGGGGGGAACAAAACCAAAACACATTATTGCCATGAGTTAATACTTATCTGAAACATATTTTCTAAGCTCAGTTCTAAGGTCCGAAATTGTGCTTTTAGTAACAAACATTAGAACACTGTTTTAGAGGGCTTAGCAGTGAAGGACCCTCAAGAAATGTAAAGGTAAAAGCTCCAATGTGTAACCCTACTGCTCTTTCATTGGAGAGACTGTCCCAAGGAATAAGTACATAGCAGAGTTTACGAGTTCATTCAACTCTTTGACTGTAAGTGTGATGGAAAGAGTAGCACCCTCTTTTGATATGAGTACCAGTAATGGATGGAGACTCAGAGGCTACCATATTGTTTCACATGGAGTGCATGTAACAGCTGCTGGGCCCCTTTGGTCTGTGTTGCTCTGGTCTGAATTTACCTTGGCAATACAAGCATGACAAACTCATATCCCATTATTAGCAATATGTTCAGGCAGCACTTCCCTTACTCTTGTTTTCATTCAAATGTAGCTTGTGAAATTTACTCTGTCTGCTTTTCAGATGAGCATCACAAGAGACTGATGCCAATCTGCAAAAGATTTTCCTCCGACAATCTAAATTTGAGCCCATGGCAGACTCTGCAGGCAGTTTTTTGGCAGCATCAGAGATACTTCTGTGTTTGCCACTTAATTAACTGTTGATGGACCATCTGGACAGCTTATTCTTTATGCATGTAATTTTTGTTTGGTTCACCTTGGAATCTGTATAAGCAATGCAAATCCATTTATTAAAAAAAAAAATCCTAAAATCATTGGGTAAGTATCCTTTGTGATCAATGTATAAGCAGTGTTTTGAAGGCTATATTGTACCAAAAAGCTGTTACATCAGCTAGTTTACATACTTAGAGTTTAGGAGAAGAGGATGAGATTAGATAAAATGATTTTACCACCTCTTAATTCTTCCAAATACCTACACAATTATTTATCTTGTTTCTCAGGGAGAAATCTGCACTGCCATATTTCATTAATTTCTTTAGTTTGTTATTATAGGATTTGAGAAGAAGGTGAAAGTCCAAAATGTAGTTTTAAAGAGGAAGAGAGGAAAAACTTCAGATGAACTGCTTTTTGCTACCTGCAATAGAGGACTATGCAAAAACTCTGTCGTGTCAAGTGTATAAGAAAAGTCATCCCACTAAATTTTATTTCATCTAATAACTTTTTCCAAAGTGAAATTAAATATTATATATGAGTCTTTAAAAACATATTGAAGAAGAAATTTTTTATAATGTTGTTTTCAAAAACTAACTTCTAAATTAGGATCTAATTCACGTATCCCTGTTTTGAAGATATTAACTATAAAGACCTTAGTTCTACAACAAGGTAAGCTACAGAGTTAAAAAAAAAATTCATCTTTTTATTGTCAAGTGTTGAGAAGCAATCATCTGATAACACAAAGTTATTTCAAAATATATATTCCAAAATATATGGTTCAAAAGCCATAAAGAAGAGTTTAACTTAGGAACAGAAGCGATGAAGTAAGCTTCAAGATATGAATCTTCCTATGCTATATAAGTTCTGGAAAGAATTTTTTTGTACTTCCTTAGAACTGTCAATTAATCTCTCTCTCTCTCTCTCTTTTTTTTTTTTTTTTTTTTTTTTTTTTTATAATAAAATTTATTTAAATTATAATATTTTTATTAAATTAAAAAAATTTTTTTTGATTATTAAAATGAAGATACTTAAGTTTTCCTAACATACAAAAATTCCTAGGTCTATAACAAAACCAATAGAGAACATAAACTTTAAGAAAATGCATACTTTTGCAGAATCAGGATAGTTCATTAGAAATATTCTGATGTTCTAGTGTATTTCTGACATTTTTAGTATATTTTTTTAATGGAATCAGTGTTAATTTTTTATGACTTTCCCCTTTCTACATTGGGATCTTTGAACTTAATCTGAATTATTTTGAGTATTTGTAAGTTTTAGTGAAGTCAATGGAACTGACAATGGTCATCATATTTTCTTAAAGGGCTCTATTCAGAAGGAAAAGAAGAAAACTTTAGGTTTCTCCATAGATAATCTGACAAGATGTCTACACCTTGCTCCAGCACTATGTTCCAGAAGTAACTGGAAGACCAATCCCCTCCTCTGACATTGCTATTTGAATTAATGGTGATACTACTTTAATTTTGAATCATTTAGGATAATTAATTTTGTTTCATTTTATTATCCCCATGCCATTTGTGACATTATTCTAAATTGCAATTTTGCTGTATTAATAAACAAATGGAGATTTTGTACTTTATTGTACTTTGTTGTTATCCCTAATCTGTTTCAGGTGATGTCATTGTATTTCACGCTCCTATTTGTGCCTTAAGAGATCCTACAGCACTTCTGAGCATTTACCAGTGATCACCAGTTTACACATTCTTATCTTCAAAATGTTACAAAGCTAGAGAGATTAATTTTAAAAGTCTTCAGCCTAACTCAGCTTTGAAGCTTTTCATTATTATTTATTGTTTTCATTAATACAGCACCTAAAAACAGTTAAGACAGCTGGAAGATTTTATAACTCACACTTTAACTAATCCTACAGGCTGCAACTGAGTTACAAGAAGAACGAGAAGTTAGTATTTTGAAAACAGAAGGGGTGGATGAGCCATAAAAATGGTGTAATTAAGACATATATTAACAATACAAAATGTCATGTGATCTTTCTGAACCTTTTAGTTGGTGCAAATTTAATCCTGGATTCTGAAATTGAATCTTCATAATCAAACTCAATGTACATGTCTTTTGGGAGTTTCCATTAATGAAGTGCCCCTCTTCAGAACATTAGTCATTGCTTTTGCAAAGGTCAGATTGCAGAACTTGGACAGTTTATTAGGAGTTTTCAGAGAGATGTACAAGCCATTTCAGACCCTACTGGAACAGGAAATGCATATATACACACACTCCCACAAACCCAGCACCTCTTTCCCCAACTAAAGAAGAAACAAGGAAAAAAGAAAAAGTTTATTTGGTTATTTGTGTTTTGTGGAATTTTATTGTAATTTAATTGCATTTTATTGGAATGCAATAAATACTAGACATGAAGCCACAGAACACAGATCTAAATAAAAGTGAACTAGTATCTGAACTGTAATTTCTCATAGAATCAGGGTCCTTGATTCTCATACACAGTTCTAAAACTGTCTTCTAGCCCCTGTAAAACTCAGATTGAAACCTCTTCACTCTTCCTTGTTCACAGTTGTTGAAGAGACCAGTAAGAGTTAGCAGAGTTCTGAAAACTTATATTTTGGTCTAGGTACTTGCTGATGTGACATGAATTTTTGTTTTCTTAATATCCAGGAGGAGGGACAAGAGAAGACAATTTCCTGAAAAGCTATTTCATTGGGTTCTGCTTTCTCTTTGCAGTTTGTGTAAGGTTATGAACTTTTTGAGAAGAAACCTGGTATTGGGTACCATTTGCATTTAATGCATACTGGTGGACAGGTAATGACAACCCCAGAAACTTCACTTACAGCTGCATACATTCTTCTAATCATCTTTGCTATCTAGAATGCCTAAAGATTTTTTTTTTTTACCTTTTCATTAAAAACATGAATATAGGGAAGCAAGTATTTCCAAAAGATGATGTATCTTTGTATGTTTAAGACACTTATTTTTCCCCATGGATAACATAAATTTCTAGGGTGACTAGACTCAGAAATAAACACCTTAAGGTTATGTATATAAATTAGGTAAGAGTAATCCAAACCTTTAAAAGCAGAAGACAGATATAAAATCTCTCCTCTTTATGGTTGGCTTACTATCTCATATGTAAATTTAATTTTTATCCTTTTGTTTCTCTTTTAATTAAAAAATAATCAAATACTGCTAAACACATTTTTAACTGTATCTCTGTCATGTATGTTCCTGTCATGCAGCACTTTCTATTTTGTATGTCATCTTTAAAGTATGTAGTGAAATGTTCAAACTTCTCCTAAAGTAGATTCTATATCAGTTGCACTCTTTAAAAACCAGACATGTAACAAGAAATAATACAGAACTATGGGTTTTGTTTTGTTTTGATTGGGGTTTTCTGGCATTGAGCTCTCTAAATATATTTGATGTTGGCCTTACAGAATTGCTGACTGGTTTTCAGATATTTTATTTTAATGGAAGGTTAACTCAGTGAAAAATAAAAGGCTCAACTCAGCAGAAAATTCTAGTTGAATGAACAAATTCATTTTCCATGCATACCATATTAGTTTACGAGAGACTTTATAAACTAAATTCTTCCAAAAATATAAATGAACTAGAGACTGTGCAATTCAAATTGAGACAAGGATTTAAACATTTGTCACAACGGTAGATTTAAAACATGCATCTAAATAAGAGCATAATTATAGTCTGATGCACAAAAATTATCACAATAATAAGAGAAGTATAAAAATAGGAATGTATTATATGTTTGTAGGATCTATTTGCACAGCAAATGAGAGGAATTTCAAAGTGATGTCGCTAAGGAGTTATGAGTATCTTTTTACATAATGCATCAATGTGCAAAACATTCTGTTTTTAAACAGGGAGGGACAACAGTAAAGTGTGGGGCTTTAAATGGAAGTTAAAGATTTATAGCATAATATTTTATTTCTTAGTAATCTGTTTCTGTTCTATTGTATGATTATGACAGTTTGTCATCAAGTAAAGAAACATATTTTCTGATTAAATGGAATTTAATTTGCCCTTTTTTGGTGTTTTTTTTTTTTTTTTTGGTGGGGGGGAGGGGCTTGTTTTGTTTTGTGGTTTTATTTTAGTTGGTTGATTGGTTGGTTGGTTGGTTGGGTTTTTTTTACTTAAGATATAATGTGATATTTCCAGGATGTGTTAAACTGTGTATATTGCCTGCTTCACTTGAAGTAAAATCCTATTATACCTGTGAAGAAATAAATACAGTTTCATAGTAAAAATCTCTAGATTGAAATTTTCTGCATAAGTGAGTACAGCTCAGGCCAAGCCAACAGTACTCAGCAACATGGGCTACTAGCAGTCATGGGAACTAGATATTTATCTAATGATTTTTCTAAGTTGTAAGAAGTATTTTGTGTTTGGTTTTGTCTCTGATGCATTATAGAAACAAAGAAACAGTAATTTCAGTGTAGTATTTCTCTAATTTTGACACTAAGACTTAACTCCATGCTTGCCCACAGAAAACATTGCTTTTGCTTATTTCCATTTCCAGAAAACAATATAACTGCAAGCACAAGAAGGCATATGTTAGAGCCGAGAGTCACACTACTGGGAAACACATCCATTAATGGTTTTCCTTGACAGAAGTGTAACTGTTTGGTGTTTTTTGTTGTTTTTGTTGTTGTTGTTGTTTTGGGGGGGTTTTGGGTTTTTTGGGTTTTGTTTTTCCAGAACCAGGTGGCCCAACAAACCATGTACTCTTATTTCCTACTCCCTTCACAATAAATAGTTGAATTTACTACTTTAGGCTTGCAAAAATCAGAAGCTTTATTTAAGATGCACAGTACTAGATACCATAGATCCATTAAGATATATGATTTTTAAAAATTACATTAAAGAGAGTGCATTGTATAATAAACCTGATTGAATTCTGTTAACAGGGATTGAGCCAATGTTTTTCAGGATCTGTGTGCAGAGCTATATTATTGTGTAAGAAAAAGGTACAATTTCAAGAATAATAAAAAATAATTAGTATAAAAGATCTTATACACTGACAGTGGGTTTATTTGCATACCTTTACTGGCTATTATTTTCCAATGAATAGGATTTAACTTAAACAAAATCCAGAATATTCATTTTGTAAAGAAAATTTATACATTAATGCTACTAGAGAATAACATTAGAAAGAACCCTATAGCAAACTCTCCTGAATCCGAGGATAGAATTCTTTGCCCACAGTTTTTTGGCAAAAGTTCTCTCTCTCTCTTGAGTTTCTTCTGAATCTACTGGCCTTATATATGCACATGCACCTTGTATTTGTACACAGTGTTTGGATTGGGATGTTTTGCTGTGGTGTGACAAAATACTGGATATACGGTTTTCCTTTTGTGTTGTTGCAGAGACTTAGTTTAAAGTGGAATTGAGAAACACATAAAGCCAATCAGATTTTAGATCCTATTTATCCTGATAATCTTCAGACAGCTGGTAGTTTCTAACTTACTCACTGTATCCTAAATAAATTCTTTGAAATAAATTTCTCTCAATGGTATTTCAAATGTCTGTGCTCAATCAGTAACTCAGCTATTTTTTTATTATTGGTTCCCTCTAGACTAATTTGGTTTAGATTAATAGTAGTTAGAATCCTCTCATTTGACTTTCGTGTTTGAAGAAAACAAAGAAAAATATAATGATGAAAGAATAAATTAATTTCTTGTTTCAATTTAATGAAATGATATTGGGTTGCCATATAGCACCAGCCTTTCTTTAGAGCATAAAAATGAAGTAAAAATAGAGTTTATGTTTGATTTAAGTTACAATTTTGTAATTTGTAAGTGGGCTCATTTGATTCCACAAAGATAAAACCTAAAAATCAGGCCTAGGAATGATTGATACACATCTCAGTCATTAGAGATATCAATAAATAACAGATTTAGCAGAGCACTAATTTTTTGGATTGCCATTGAAATGTAGGAAAACATTATAACACCGCACCATGGAAATATTTTCCCGGCACCCACCTAAGCCTCAAAATGCTGAAAATTGTGACATTTCTAATGTTTTATATCCAGCTGTATTGCTGATCATGTTTCTCTGAGACAGTTCAGAGCATTCACAGTCTTACAATAGCTGAGCTTTCTAATGGTTAACACATGATCTCACAGAGACCCCGAAAATTCGTGTTCTGCTAAAAGTAGTCCAATTCAGTGGATATTCTGATAGCATATCTAACAAGCTGAGGTCTTCAGAGAAGCCATCTAAAACTAGTTTCTTTTGACTTACAACAGTAGTAAGAGGTAATGTCCCTCCTAAATACAATGGTAACAGAACACTTGGACTGGACATTGCAAGCCATGGGCAAGTATGTTCCTGTATTCTGACTTCATTTAAAGATTAACTCATTTTTCAGTGTACAAATTGATATAATGAGAAGATTTAATGGCTTACATTCTTACATCTAGATTTGCTAAGCTGTAGATGGGCTGTTGTAAGAGCCTCTTGTGAATTTGCTCTCTTAGAGATACATCTGCAAACAGAGCTGAAAGACAACAGGTTTTCTTTCTTAAATTTGTTTTCAATTAAAAATTGCAATACAAAAAAAAAAAAATTCTTTTTTTCTTTCTACTTCCCTCCAGATCTAAAGGCCTACTTAATTATCATTAAGAGGGTTTCCTGTGGCATATTTGCTGTGTTGATACTTTTCATTCTGGTTTTTTGTTGATTGTAGGCTGGAGTTATCTAAGACTGCTAAAAATATAATTGAATTCAATTCCTAAATATCAAAAGCCTTACTGGCATATTATTAATAAAAAAAACTCTTAATGTTTACGGGCATCTAGAATATTGATAATTTTACATAGGAAGGTATCATACATATTATATGAGAAGCAAAGAATCACATTTTAAAATGGATTGAATTATTCCAAATATTAATAATGGATTACATCACAAAGCCTCTCCTCACATGGGTTATTTCTATCCAGGTCAATAGGAAACAGTCATTATTTCCATATAAGAGCTGATGGGTTTTTTTTCTGGCCTGGACTTTTGAAACTTAGTAGGAAGACATCCATTCACATCAGAGTTTCAGGACAGAGGTTACATCTAATTTTTATTGTGCTTTGAGAGCAGAAAATGGCTTCCTATAACTGAGTATGTTTAGGCAATGGTTGTGGTAGATCTCATAAAGATGAAAAACCTCACTCTTGCCAGATGTAAAACTAACAAGAATCCCTCTGTGATACAGCTTTCATTTTATTTGATGATCATATTTATTTTTTAAACAACCTGCTGAGTGAAATAGAAAGTTAAAGCATTGCTTCACATTCAATTTAATTTCAGGGAAAAGGAAATAATGCTCAAACTAAAACAATCTTTTAATGAAGACTTTTGAGAAACCATTCAAGCAACTCCATAATTTTTTAAAGTTTTAAATACCAGAGAACATCTGGGTGTTCTCCTCAATTAAAAAGCAGGCAAGACTAGAAAGGTCATAGAGTTTCTCTACATTAATTGCCTCTTCAAAAGAAGAAAGGAATTGTTTTCTGTAATTTCATGTTCCAGAAATGTTTACTATAGTAAATTCAAATTTCTCTCAAAATTATTTATACCAGAAATAACTTTTTACTCCCTTCTTTTCTAATCCTTTCTTACACCAGCAAACTCCCCAGAAACAAGACACCAGATTATTTTGTAGATATAAGACTGCATATGGAATAACTATTCTAAAATAATTTAGCAGAAATGTAAGGAAATGCTAGTAAGAGATGTTAGTACTTTTATTAGGGAATATTCAAGTTCAGAACATTTCCAGAGTTACAGACAATACTTTCAGACTGATAAATTAAAAGAAGAAGAAACTCCCTCATTATTTCAACAGCTTTCATTTGAAATATTATTCAGTTGCTCACATCCACAGCAGGAAACAAAAAAAGGAGAACAGACTTTCAAAAAACAAATATTAAAACTAAATGTCTGTAGATTTACAGCAGATAGCAAACAAGCAAAAAATATTAATGACCTTTGGTATAATTTGCAAAACTACAACACAGCTGGAAACACTGAAGGAAGAACTCATAAACAAACCTTTCAGTAATACAAATTCCGCTTAGCAGGGAAAGAAAAAGGAATGCTCTGAAAATCCATTAAATCTCACAGTATGAAGTGGTTTAAAGAATTAAAAGGGACATCATAATACAGTAGTCTAAAATTAGCATGTTATGTGGGAAATTAATAGGGATCACATCAGATGAATTTCTTTTCTAATAGGAAATTACATTCTATAAATGCTATCCTTAACCTTAATGTACAGGAATGA
This sequence comes from Hafferia zeledoni, assembly GCA_035583235.1. Classification (NCBI taxonomy): domain Eukaryota; kingdom Metazoa; phylum Chordata; class Aves; order Passeriformes; family Thamnophilidae; genus Hafferia; species Hafferia zeledoni. The sequence continues at coordinate 82,447,768 of JAWWEV010000001.1, read as the reverse complement.
TCTTAAGGTAGAAATCTTACTAAAATGCAGGTTTGTTTGGGGGAATTTTTTGGGCTCCTGTCTAAAATTCAATGACTTTAATCAGACATTTGACATAATTGCACAAGTTATTGAACTGTATATTCAAATTATGGCAGTTCCTTAAGAAAATTATAGTTTATTGTGGAGAATATTTACAGGAAAGGACAAGAAGGTAGGGAGTTTACTCAAAAATTGGTGTTGAAATAAGAAAGTTTCTGACACTTCCTTTTATTTCTAATAATTTTAACCCTTATTTTGAACTTATATTTTAAAATATATTCCTATGTAATTCTAAATCTTGCAATGCATTTATGTCTAGACAGAACTTCAGGGGGAAAGAATACAACAGTAATCTATTTCTGCATTTTCTGTCTCTCAGTGGATTCATAATGTAACAGAAGTCTTTAAATTGTGTTTCTGCAGCTCACCATATGCAGAATACATCTGTGTCCCACCACAGAGACTAGCACAGAACTAGTCAAGTTAGTTTACAAATCAGAAGCAATGTAGCCATATTAATTCTGGGATTAATGTGCTGCCCTTTGTGAAGCAAGGTATCTCTGCAATGATATCCATTGTGTCCTTTAGCTTTTGGTTAATGCTTTAGGCCCTGTTACTTAGGCCAGACCTGGGCTTCAGCCAAGAGAAGGAAGAAAATGCAGCCTAATACTTTCCAACAATTGAAATTAAGGTGGTTATTCCAGATTTATTGCCAAGATTCCTGAGCAGAGCTGTATTTCCCTGCAACACAAGCACAGCCAATTCAGTGCCAGGATACACCAGATTAGCTGCACAGCATATGTTGTGGTCAGTATCTGCAGTCACAATAGTAATTAGTACAGGATACTTGGGCATTCATCAGCTTGCCGCTGCTAACCAGAAAGCACATCCAGATATTCTGCAGAAATGTCTAAAAGTATTGTTTTTCTATTGGGTATGAGACAGCACATACACGGCCAGTGGATTTGGTGATAAATAATACCTTATACATGAAAATGCAGAAATAGCAAGATTAAAATCATGAAAGCTGGAAAAGAATTGGTATGTAATAACCAGGGATTTTTCTTGTTTTTGCCACAGATTTTTATACTGAGCAGAGGGAAAAAGATGAGCTTTCCTAAAATTCTCTCTAAAGCACGAAATAGCAGATAGATGGACAGATAAGTGAAAGAAAATTTCCCCTTATGTACCCAGCAACTCTGTTGAGCTATGGTGCTAAAAAAAAAAAGATTGCTTTGAAAAAAGCAGCCCCTCACAAGCAAGAGCTTTTCTTGTCAAATGGGAGATTCATTCATAGGGCACAAATGGGAGAGGCAGAAGAGGCCTGTAAATGCTAGTTTAAATAAGAGTTTAGACACCAAAAGACAACAAAGTCCAATATCTACCTTTTAGTTACTCTCATGGGAGTGCCCGTGTACCTACTCAGGATGTAGAAAAAGTCACAATGCCAGACCTTGAAAAACAAGCTTAAATTTACTTGTTCCAGTTGGTCATGGGTTTATGTCAGGACATAAATAGCAACCCACTGCTATGTACTCCACACTGGTGACTACTTGTGAGTATCCTTCTACAGTAGCTATACTTTTGTATAAGGATTGTGACTAGAGTTCATTCTTCAGAAACAGAATTTCAAGACAATGCATGTTTAAAATGAGCAATAAATGCAATCGTGGACATAGGTTGAAAACCATGGCACACTCTTATGTATATAGGCAAAATGCATTCTGAAGCAGAAAAATAAAATGTGTTCAGAGAAATATGATGTTTTATAGATGATTTCATATAAAACTTCAAATAAAACTTAAAGGTTAAAACACAGCAAAGGAACAGTAAACTTCATGATATCTATGGGAGATATCTATGGGAGAGATTATCAAGATTTTAACACCTTCCATCTGGGGAAACACTGAAAGTAGAGGTCTCTGCTTCCTAGGTGGCATGGTAGTTATGAAATAGTCTCAGCATCTCAATTGCTTCAGCAATACAATAATATCAAAGGAAACACCAAACTCTCTTAGGTTCTTGCCCTCCACAGAAAAGTCCAGGTACCAATCATGGCCAGATATACTTATCTACAACCTCGGACTCTGGAAGCATTTCTGACAACAGAATAGTTATACATACTGGAAATTAATTCTAAAATGGGCATGCACACTTATCCTGTGTTTACCCATTTTGTCCCTTTTGCTAGCACAGACATTAAATTAACTTTCACATAAAACCTTACCGCTAGGATGGGGTTTTAGCACACCACTATACTTTACATTCCTGATCAGACAGTATATGTTATCCACATTGCCCTTCTGAGCCATCTACAAAACAAAGTTTTGTGACATTGTGACTTCAGAGTGAGGGCAGTACCTGCCAGGCAGAGGATTCAACAGTATCACATGCACTGAATTTTATGCATCATCTCTAATGCATAAATAGTCAAATCTTCTGGAACTTGTTTTCGTTCTTAGTTCTCTTTATAATTACCAAATAAATCTTTAAATATTCCATCTGCTTTGAATGATGCTTTGTAGGCATTTTCATATATGTGTGTACGTGTCTAGTCACGTCTATTTGTGTCTCTAAGTGTATATAAAGATGTGTGTATATACATGTATACACTTTGACATTCTTCATATGGTGGATTTTTACTTGTAACTTTGCCTTTGATAGGGAAAGTTAATTGCCATAAATTGGCTGAGCTGAGACAAAATCTAAAGGAATAATGGGCTTAGGATAGCTGAAAAGCTGGCCTTACGTTCAGATTTTGAAGAAGTCATATTAATACTTTTAGTAAAAGACGGAATTGACTACTGAAGAATTTTTTTGTTTTACTTGGTATGATTAAAAAATATGAAAGTACATTTGTTCACCACACTACCTGTGTCACTGCAGTGGTGGTTAAGACCCCAGACAAAGCTGGGTAGTAAGACTGGAGGTAAGCCTTGATCTCTCCCTTTCAGAGGGTCTCAGTGGGAACAGCTGGTCACACACTGGAACTGTACTGGAAAAAGACAGCACAAATCTTAACAGTACATTACTGAAAGCTTTCCTTCAAACTTATGTTTTGCAGTATATTCTGCTCCTGTTGACAGGCTTTCAATCAATTTCTGTACCAAACAAGTTTGAATTATTTCTGGCTGAATTATGAAAGATAAATTAGGAATACTTGATTCAAATCAGTGAATCATTCTACATGGACAAGTTGCTTCCATATTCTGTGAACAGTGTGGATAGAATAAAATTAATTTAATTCCTTTGAGAGACATCAGGATTGAGAAACAATTTGGTGAATATTTGGGCAAAATACATTTTGTAAATATGCTGTTATAGAACTTATTTAATTCTGTAATAGAATCCAAATACATCTTGTTCTGTGAATCTCATCCCCTTCTATCAATATGTCAAACAATTTTCATTAGTTCTGCAGAAGACTTCATTCCTTATTTCATATCAATTTGTTATTTGTCCATCATAATTGATTTTTCCTCTTAAGATTAATTACATTATGATATTATAAAAAATACTTTCTTTTTTCCTTTCCTCTGACATTGGAAAAAACAATTAAAAAAAAACAACCAAAAAGTTTACTTTTTAGAGCAAACTTTCTCAACTCTTAACTTTTTGATGACTAACTAAAAAGATAACTAGTAAAGAAACTTTAATGTAAAACTACACTGCTTTGATTTTACTGACAGGTTTGTATTGCAAGGCTTTGTGTTGTTTTCTCTTATGAAAGGTTGTATCTCTAAGTTCTCAATAAGAAATAAAATGTGTTCATTTTATAAGGGCTAACAGAGGAAGAGGAATAAGTGCTACAAAATATAAGCAATGAGATATGTAGACGCAATTGAATTTTGATTTTTTTCTAAGTTTCTTTATATATAACATCAAAACACTATTTAGATAGGTTTTAGTCTCTTAATTACATTTTCAGTACTGCCAGGGGTTTAATATCTGGGGGTCTGGGGAGAGGAAGGCAGGGGCTGTGATTATTCTAATTTTCTCTCATCCCACATTTTATCTTGATGTTACACTCTTAGTACTTATTTAACTCCTTTTTTTATTTTTCTCCCAGTATAAAATTGTACTGTGAAAACTTATCCTGCTGTTAAGGAAAAAACAAACAAACGAGCAAACTCAAAACCAAAGAAAAAAAGCAAGCAAATAAAAAGTTCTGAAAGATCCCATACTCATTTTTTGACTATGCCACTTTAAGTCCTTATATGTTTTAATTCCACTAAAATTGCTCTCCTGAAATATATTTTTTCTACATCAGTTCTTGAAGCCTATTCTTCCTACACCATCTTTCAACAGCTACAGATAACCTGCCTAGTATTTATTATGATCACTCAATTCTTTTGCACTTAGATGAGTGAAAATGTGTAGATATATGCTTATGTGTCTGATCTTATTTATTTATTTGTTTGTTTGTTAGTGGAAGGAAACATCATCTTCTTTATGTCTATTTTTAACAATATTGGGATGTAGTGAAGAAAATATTTAGGTTGATTAAGACGTCTACATGTATCTAATGTACCTGATAATTAAAAGTCAAATCACAGAATTTTTGCTATCATACATATAATTTTTATTGTAATTGACTATTATTATAAATATTTCTGGTAGATATTCCTCTTTTCTATTCTCCTCCATAGACTTAAATTCTGTTTCAATTATTAAGCTTAGTTTGTCATGTTTTAGGGTCTTCCTAAATTTCTAATTCCACAATGACTTCTCACTCTAGTCCTAAAGGCAATCAGAACTTAAAAGATATATTTTTTTCATCTTGAAAATCAGTCAAGATATTACACAGAGTTCTTGTTATTTGTTTAGTTTTAGTGTTAAGAAAGGTAAAGGAACAATTTGTTTCAAATTGGTTTGTTATTTAATAGGAAGATGAAGGGGTGAAAAGTTTAAAAAATTGCTCAAGGCAAATAAGAATTCAGATGACTTCAAAAATATAAAGGTGGTTTCTTAGAAAAATTCTAAAATTATATCTTTTTTGTAAGTGAGGATTCTTATAAAGAAACAATAAAAATCCCCACAACATTCAGTGTTGCCTATTAAATAGTTGTTGACCCGAAGCACTGATCATTTAGATGGCAAAGGCGATGACAAAATATTTGATTACATCTCCTAATTCTAATTCCTCAAATAAATATAACCACTTCTCTATATTTCTGGGGAGAATTAGTTTTATTTTTCTAGGGGTTTTTTTTGTTGTTGTTGTTGGTTTTGTTTGTTTGGGGTTTTTTGTTTCATTTTTTAAGTTTTTGAACATACACATCTGAGAGGTTATTATTTTCTAGAGGTGTATTTAAGCTAAGCTCAAATCATTCCTTGGCCAAATGAGGGGAAAGCCTGAACATTGCTTTCTGTATATTGTGATATCCTAATCTGTTGCAGTACATGAGTAGAGTTACAGAGTCTGAGTCAAAGACTTTATAAGCTACCAAGAATTAAGGAAAGGGGGAAAATTAAAAAGGGAGTGTATGAAGAACAAGTAGTATGTATTTTCCCTCTGTGGATAACAAAGGAAAATAAAACAGTAGTTTTACCAAGATTACCGTTGCTAATGGAAATGCATACATCCCTGTGGGATTCAACAGAACTATACTAACTTCAATCAGCTAATCAGAATCTAATTTCTTTTATTGCCGCAGTCTTTGTATTTGGAGTAGACCTGTTTGATCTGTGAATTTCTTGTTCTGAAGCTAAATCATTTAGCTTTGTAAATGAATTTGTAGAGAGGGACTGGGGCATTACTTATTCCTTTCACCTCACCTATTTGTCACCAGATGGATAAAGAATCCAGACATAGAAAGAAATGAATGGTCAGCAAATGTTTGCAAAGAGAAAATGAATTCATTTTGGGAGGGAGAAGAATTCTGGGAGAAGGTTCTTATTTATTTATGTATTTTTAAAATTTTAATATCTGCATCACTGTTTACAGTCCTGAAAGAAACAATCTGACTTGGATGGAATTTATATGGACCACTGTATATGTAGGTCTCTTTATAATCCTCTCTTTTACACAATCTAATTTGCAATGCATACATTATGTTTTGTTTTAAAAAAGCTTTTCAGTGCATTCCTTAGACTGTCAGTTGTCATAATCTGTACTAGTATTGGCTGGGGTCGAGCTTATTTTCTTCACAGTGGCTGGTGTGGGGCTGTGTTTTGGATTTGTGCTGAATACAGTGTTGATAATATAAAGGTGCTTTTATTATCGCTGAGCAGGGCTTACACAGAGCCAAGAGTTTTACTGCTTTTCCTGCTGCCATGTTGGCAAAGAGACTGGTGGAGCATGGGAAGTTGGGAGGAGACACAGCTGGGACAGGACACTGACCAAAGGGATAGTCTATACCATATGACACCATACTTAGTATATAAAGTGGGAGGAAGAAGGAGGAAGGGGTGATGTTTCAAGTGGTGACATTAGTCTTTCCAAGTCACTGCTATGCACAATGGAACCTGCTCTCCTGGACATGGCTAAACACCTGCCTGCCCCATGGGATGCAGAGATTTAATTCCTTGGTTTTGTTTCGCTTTCTGCGCAGTTTTTGCTTTCCCTATTAAACTTGGTCCCAACCCATGAGTTTTCTCAATTTTGCTGAGGCAGGTCAGCAAGCCCAGGGGAAGCAGGGTACAGCGAGGTGGGAGGGAGAGCACTCCCTGCAGGAGGCATGGCTGGTGGCCAAGAGAAACTCCCTCCACCAGTGGCGGGTGGGAATGGCAGGTCAGATGGGTGGTTACCTGTGACCTGCAAGGAGATGAATCACCGGCAGTAACAATCAAGAAAGTGATGTAACCTTGGAAGTTTTCAAAATTATTGTGAAGCAGGAAATCCAAGGGGGATGACACTGGATGAAAAAGGCTGGGTTGATGGTCCTACTTTATGATCTTAAAGGTCTTTCCCAACCATAATGCTTCCATGATTCTGTGATTACGATTCTCTCTGTGATCTTGCTGATGAGACAGCAAGCATCTGCATGGTGCTTGGCTGCTGACTGGAGCTAAAGTACAACATTCTCCTTTTAACTGATTTTAATGTACTTCCCTACAGGTACAGGGAGCAGATGAGCAAAAACCATATGGGCACACAATATCCATTAGGGAGAAGAGAAGGTTTGTCAAGTAGAGATTTTGAAGGGACCTGAAAAGGGCATTAAAAATTAGACTTTTTCCTAGAAAAGTGGCTTTGAACTGCAGATCACCCATGTTTTAGTTCTTTGTCCCTGGTGATAACCTGCTCCAGATGTCACGCAGCAAGTGTCAGGAAGTGGCTGTCATTCACAAAAATTGCCATAGCTATTTGCTTCAGCTCAGGAGATTAATATCTTCTTCTACTATAAGCCTCTTCTGGAAGCCTTTTAAAGGAAATATGGGTGGCAAAGGCTAATCCTAAAACTAGTTTTAAGCTCAGCTCACTTTACCTGCCTGTGGTATATCTTCGTCTCTTCCTTATGGAGTATATTATGGTTATCTGAACCTGTCCCCATGAAAAGAGAGAAAGGTGTCAGTAAAATTGTCTTCTGGAAATCCCCTTGAGCTCCTGGCCCAAATTGTGCTGAAATGTAAGAATGGAGAATACCTGAAATACTAGAAAAAGCGAAAGTTGATTAAAAACAACAACAAAAAAAAAGAGGTAAAAATATTAACTATGCCAGACTTTCATTGGGATCTGCCAGGAATCAGACAGTATTTGCACAAGTGCAAACACTTACAGCTCTCTTCGGCAATATGGGGATAAGAAATGCTCAGTGACAGAGGTCACTGAACAATCATCATCTTTATTAAACAGAGCAACTCAGGTTGGAGACTTTTTGTCAGAGACCATTGTATGACCTTTTGTGCGCAAGCTCTACTATGAAGGTTAGATTGCTCTTTTAGACCAAGTGCTCACTTAAGCGCTGTTCTCATTTATGTGAAGAACTGAGAAATTTTGAATATTTTTATATCTGAGCCTGTCTCCTGTGACTTTCTCCTTAGAATACTTCAGTTCACACTGATATTTCAGCTTGCTTTGGAGGACTAAGACAGGTGATTTCCTGGCAGATTTTATTGGAAATATCTGGCAAAACACAGATAATTTTTAAATTACTATTATGAATCATTGAAAAATAACTTGGTGGAAATTGCAGCATTAATTTTATTGTCTCCCTGTTTATTATGACTCTGCTCTCCTTCAGGCTTCTGCAAAATCTGAGTGATCAAAAAATGTTACATTTGAGATTTAACAGTTTGCATTAAAATGTTAAAGAGAGGACTAGGAAAAGATATTTAATAAAGGTCTTCCACTACCAACTTAGTGGTCATAGAGAAGTCAAGTTCAAACTCTTCTCAGAAGGGCATACTGGAAGGAGGAAAGTCAATGGACACAAGCTGCAGCAAAGGAATTTCCTTTTAGATATATGGAAAAACTCCATAGTGACACTGGTCAAGCAACAGAATAAGCTGAAAACAGCTTGATCAGGGAGGCTGTCTCTTTGAGGAAATTGAATATTTGAGTAGAAAAGTCCCTCAGCAACATCATTTAACTCTGAGATATGCCTTCCTTTCAGCCAAGGTGATTACCAGAGGCCCCTACCAACCTAAATGATTCTCTAATTTTAAAACTAACAAATAACATCTATGTAGGAGGATTGTTGAACTTTTCAATAACTGATACAGAAACATGGTTCAATATTTCCTATTGCAAAATTACAAAAGGAGATGAAAGGAAATATTGAGAATGAGAACATGAAAAACCTACGGCAAGGTCTGTTATTATGGAAATAAAAACTAACTACACTATTTTAAGTTTAATTTATTTGTTTTTTGTTTTTTGTTTTTTTTTAATCAAGTCATCTTGGACATTAGTATTCTGTAATTATCTTCACCAGATTATCTGTCCCAGTTGTTTTGTTCCTGTTAGACTGTACTTTCAAACTTTCATAAAAAAATTTGCCTATAAAAAAATCTTTATTGGAAGACTAATTCTTCAGTATTCTGGACATATAACTGGTCTGCATTATTGACTGAATTTCCTTTGCCCTTGTATATTTTCTAAAATCAGCGTTGTGTTTAAGATTTAATATTTTTGCCTCACTACTCAGGAGGGTGTTGCTCTATCAAGTGGGCATTACAGTGCAGTAGGATCAAATGTTTTCTGCAGATTGCTGCCTCCATCTGCACGTGTTTTAAATAAAAGTTACCCTAGGTCCCACACCATATCTATTTTCTTTTACTTAATTCTTTTGTAATAGTTATTCTATCCAAATTTTATCTCCCAGCAATAAATGTAAAACTTAATTTAAGCTATACCAATTAGATCTGGGTTTGTGATTTTATCTCCTAGTTATACATTTAATAGTTGATTTAAGCTACACAAATTGCTTTAGATCCTGGAGAAGGAGGGGGTGCGATCCTGATAAATCATACCGAGTTTCAGATGAAGTGCAAATGTGCTTGGTTAGGAGTTACTGTTACTCAGGTTCCCTATGGTTTTCTTTACACTAGTAATTGAGCAAATTATGGGTCCAGTCCTATAAACTCTCAGCAGATGGAACTTCTGTTTCCAATAGAAGCTCTGGTTGCAAGGAGCTTGCTCCTAATCCTGGGGCCAGCCAAAACTGAGGAGCTGGGAGGGGGGGAGGAGAGGCAGCACACAGCAGCTTTGTCCCAAGAGCAGACTGAAGAGGATAACCAATCTTTCACAGCTTTCTTTTTTTCCCCTTTCCTCATTGCCTTAGTGAGGGAGCAGAAGAGATTGAATAGTTTTACATCTTACTCTCCTCATTGTGCTCTTTGTCTTGCTCTTCCAGCTAATACATGAATGTCCTAGATTTGATCTTACCTCTGCTGGTTTCTGTGTCAGGGGATTAGTAGCATTCCCACTTCTGACTGTAATCACTGCAGGGAAATTCCAGGGGTTTGAAAATAAAAACAACACCTCTTATGAAGACTGAGTGCTGAGCTGAAACAGCTTTGAGGAAATCCACTTTAGAAATTAATGTCTAAAATGCAGGACAAAACCTCAGGTTGTCTGCATACTTTGCTACCTTATCATTACCTGACAAACCTTTTCCTCACATTGATGGATCATTTCAGCTCAAGTTCATGAGGTACCTTTCTAGACTGGGAGCATCTGTTGACTCCCTCAAAGTCAGTCTAGCCTTGCAGAGAGCCTTAGACAAATGAGAGGACTGGGCAATCACCAACCATATGAAGCTCAACAATGGAAAGTGCCTGATTCTGCATCTGGGATGGGGCAACTCTGGATGTTTGTACAGACTGAAGAATGAGATGCTGGAAAGCAGTGCCATGGAAAAGGATCTGGGGGTTCTGGTCAATGGCAAGTTGAATGTGAGTCAGCAGTGCCCTGGCAGCCAGGAGGGCCAACCTTATCCTGGAGGTCATGAGGCAAATCATCACCAGCCAGTCAAGGGAGGGGATTGTCTTGCTTTGCTCTTCACTGGGGTTGCCTCACCTTGATTATTGTGTGCAGTTTTGGGCACAGCAATATAATAAAGATATTAAGTTCTTAGAGAGTGTCCAAAGGAGGGTGCCGAAGATGGCGAAGGGCCTTGAGGGAAAGCCATATGAGGAGGAGCTGAGGTCACTTGGTCTGTTCAACCTGAAGAAGGAGACTGAAGGCAGACCACGTTGCAGTCTCCAGTTTCCCCCTGAAGGAAAGAGAAGGGGTAGGCACTGATCTCCTCTCTTTGGTGACAAGTGACAGGACCCAAGGGAATGGCCTGAAGTTGTGTCAGGGCTTGTTTAGGTTGGATATTAGAAAAAGGTTCTTCATCCAGAAAATGGTTGGGCACTGAACAGGTTCCCCAGGGAGGTGGTCACAGCACCAAGCCTGACAGAGTTCAAGAAACATTTGTACAATACTCTCAGGCACATGATGTAATTTTTGGGGATGGTCCTGCTCAGGGCTAAAGATTGGACTTGATGATCCTTGTGGGTCCTTTCCAACTTGACATGTTGTGTGAATCTGTGATAGCTTATCCCTCCATTCACATATATTTTAGTCATAACATATCATTCCAGAAATGAGTTAACTTCTCAACTGAAGCACACATAGTACAGAGGATTCCACCAATTCCCAGCTAAATCAATTAGGTCATTTGGGATTCTTGTTATATAGAGAGAGTCCTTATAATATAATTTTTACTGGGATACCAAAAATGCATGCAAAAAGGAACTTGTAACCCTGCTAGCAAAACTGGAAGAAATGATTGTAAGATGTTGGTCATGTTAGGTTTTCATGTTGCAGGAAATTTCATAGTGCAGAGTGAGAGAAGGAACCTGTATTCTGAGAACAGAGTAACTCACATGTACCAGTCACCTACTAAGAGAGCTGATATAGGGAAAAGGAAAAAAAAAATGCAGAAAGAATTCTGAAATGGAAGTCAACAAACTATACCTCAAGGAAAAGTCTACTGTGAGAACACTTTTACAGAGTTCGTTCACAGAATCACAGAATATGCAGCTGTGGAAAGTCTGAGGACTTCTTTAAGAAGTTAATAGGAAAAGACCCAGGAAAACTAGCTGACAAACACAAGTTTCTGTTTAAAATGAAATAGTCATTGGAAAGTAAGTCTTGTAAAAACCCCAAAGATACAGATACTGAGCCAATTCAGAAAAAGGATTTATAAGAGTATAAAAATTACTAGACTTTCTCTGCTCATTTTTTTATCTCCAACTGGAAATCAAACAGCTTAATATCCCCCAAATAAAACTAAAAAAGAAGATTCCACTGCCACATGCAATCAAGAAAGCTGCAAGCTACATTCTTACTCATAAACTTTAACCTGCATGCTCATTTGTGGGTACATATGGCATGTCCTTATTTTTGTATTTCTCCCTTGAACTTATGCTAGTTAAGATGAGCTCAGTTTATGTAAAACAACTTGTACAGCTTAGTCCTATAGTACACAGTGATCTTCAAATTTAATAATAATGTGCAAGGTAGAGACAGACATTCTCATATGCTGCAGATTTCAGCAATACTGGCAATCAGTATTTCATGATAGTTAATTGCCTTGCAGATCTCACTGAATTTTCTTCAGTGAAATTCATACTTAATAGCACAGTTTCATTGAATGACATGCTAACCAATATCTTTAAAATAATACAGGGCTTTCACAACTTGTTAATAATATATTTCAAGAAATAGTACAGTTAGATATAAACCTCTTCAGCAACTTTTCTCCTTCTTCCTACGCTGAATCCACAATACTTAGGAACACTGCATGTCTTATCATCCTTATCATCCCTTACAGAGTTACTATTCCTCTGGACTTTTTTTTTTTTCTCCCAGGATGTACAACATTGCAGAAGTGACCCACTCTGCTGTTACTCAGAAACATCTTGCAAGTTTCTTGCCAAATATGTGAACAAAAAATGACAGTGTGAGCAGAGCTCTGCAGAGCATGGTATACATTCAGATCATGCAGTTAATTTTGAAACTATTTATCCTTTCTCCATATAGTTTGCATATGACCACAGATAAATAGAGCAGGATTTGCAGAAGTGCCTATGCTAATGTATTTCTTTTGTTTTGAAAATAATTTTATTCAACATTTCTCATAAAATGTAGAAGATAGTTGGAGAAGAACCAGTTTTGTCTATTTTGAGATGTAAACTTTAGTCTCATGTCACAAATAAACACTAAAACAGATGATTATTTCATCATAGGAGTATACATATTTCTGTATACACACACACACTGGACCAAAACGTACCAGGACACATCAGAGATGAGGTGTTAAAGCTTGTAGTTGTCTCTGTAAAGAGCATATTTTTTTTAAGTAATGTTTTTCTGTTTCATCGAATTATAAAAAAATGAGGTTTGTCCTTGAATCCTTGAAATCAATAGAATTTTCCTATTACTATTACAAAGAGTAATATCAAGACAAAGTGAATACTTGCTTGGATATTTACTGATTGAACCTGGTAGAAACTTATAATGTGCAAAATATCACATCATCCTATTTCTGGAAATGTGCTTACATACTGTAATAGCCTCATTGAAATAGGTGCAAACTGGGCAGAAAAAAAATACTTCAGGAAGTTAATTCCCTATATTTTTCCTAGATTGCTGAGTACTTCAGAATCCAGCACCAAGCAGATTCTTATTTTGGCTGCTGTTTTATAAATAGAAACAGCAAATGAAAATTCACTTCACTAGTTTGGTATTTTTTTTATCTGTGATGTTGAATAGCCTGTTGAATGGACAGACCCTGCAAGAGATTAGATACATGACCAATAAGTCTTGCAGAAGCAGCCAAGGACCTAAGCAAATGAGGCAGAGATGAGAAAGGCCAAGGAAGCTAAAATATTTTGTTGGGATATCAGAGGTTTCTCTTACAAAAGCAAAATAACTGGAAGTTATTTTGAGAATGTGAATATGTTCTTACATAGCTAGGAAGTATAAAAAGCATGATCAATTTTGAATGCATTCAATTATTTTATTTTAGAAACTACTGAAGAAATTTGATTATTTTACTTAGAAAATAGTTCACAACAACCTAAGCTAAAGCAAAAAATATAGAGTCACCAATGTTTGAATTACAGGAAAAACTTACTTGTAGCAACGTGTAATGTATGACAACTCATGATTTATGAGGTAAATTATAAAATCCCATATTTCAGTGCAAGACAGTATCCTTTACTAGATGATAATGAACTAAATAAAGAAGTAAATACAGTGTAATTAAGCATCACAAATTTTCAGAGAGGAGACAAAAGTAAAGGACAGGAAGAAGAAATTCACAAGATTTTATGAATTTTTTTTTTTCATCCATCCTTGCAACTTATATACAGCAAAATTAAAGAACCTCAAAGGTTTTGTGTAAACAGTGATGCAATATGACACTCGGTTTGTATTCTGTCATATTTTGCTGAACTTCCTCTCAAGCTTCTTATAAAGAAGTTAAGAGCTTGATATCATAACAATCATGTATACTTGCAAGGGAGGGCAGATACGAACAAATGCTTTTATTGGCTCTAAGAAGAAGCCCGTGATTCCAAATAAATACAGAAGCTTGTGAAGTAATACCTAATTTTATCCCAATACTTCTTTTATTTCTTTTTCCATTAACAGACTCTACTCAATGAATTTTTGAAAGTGACTTTGTGCAACAGTTTATTTCAGACAATTGGCAGCCCGTTATAGCTACCAGCAGCCAGTGGCTTCAAAAATATTCACATGCATGATTAGAATACAATGATTACGTACTGAGCTGTCCATTTTATGAATCTATCCAAATGATGCTAATTCATTTTTCGAGCCATTATTATTTTTAAAATGTGGTTTAATTCTAGAGGAAAACAAAATTAAAAGATATTTTGGTGAATTTTTGAGGGTAGATTTTTGTCAATATGTTCCTTTTCAGTTTATAATCTAATATTTTAAAGACAAAAATTGTACGTACCTGCATGACATACAGATGATATAGGAGCCCTATCTTCAACTGGTTTTATTTGACTTTGAAAGAAGAGGCAAGACAAAGTTTTGAGCAAAATACCTCCTGAGCTAACTTACTTCCCAGATCTGACCCTGTATGACTGTGAATGGTTGAAAAGTTCAGATTTAGATATCTAACTTTTAGCAGAGTTGTATTCTCTCTTTTATCTGTTTTCTCCCTTTTTTCTTTTTTTTCTTTTTTTTTTTTTTTTTTTTTTTTCCTTCTTCTGAATGCAGATGTGTGAGATTTTGGGTTTATTTTTATAGTCTCAGTTTCTATACAGCCCTTCTCAGAGCCTGGGAGATAGGCAGTGAACCTTGGAGAGAACAGTACTCTGGTTTATTGTACATTCAAGAATGTGAAACATGGAATTTATGACTAAAATTATTTTCATAAGGCAGTCATATTCAACGTTAACCCCATGATTATGATTATTTGTGAGCAATGTAAAATAAAATGTATATATACTCATGCTGCTTTGTTAGACAAAGTAAATCAAGGGAGATCTCTGACCATTTTTATGGACAATAGCCATTTCTGAGTAACTTCAGAACTCAGAGAAATAAACAGATTCATCAGCTGTAGGAGGTGAGTAGGCAGATAATCTGACTGTATTCCAAATTCACAAATTCATGTGTGGTTCATGTCCTCTCACACTTTCAAAGGCTTTAGTTTGTAAAGAAAACATCTGCACACCCTTTAGCACCTCTCACTTGGTGATCCATGCTCACAACTTAGCAAGGTACAAATGATTCCAGACAAACATGAATACTTTGTTTTGATGAAGTGGAAAAACAGTTGATGAGGACAAGGAAGTAGATATGATATATCTAGCTTTTATTAGAATATTTGATATAGTGTCAAATGAAATCCCCCTTAACAAAATTAATTTAAATTGGCATGAACTGTCACTGTCACGCAGAATGAAAACTTGCTGAAGCACTGCAAACAGTGCACTGATGAATAGCAACATATTCATCTGACTTTACAGGATGTAAATGAAATTTGGAGATAATACTAAATTCTTTTGGGAGGTGTTATGAAAACCTCCAAAGAAAGAGAATTAGTAATATGCACATAAAATATAAAAATGTTTCATAGGTCCATAAATATTAAGACCAGCAGGAACTATAATGATCATCTAGTCTGACCTCCTGCATACCACAGACCATAGAATTTTAACAAGTGATTTCTATATAACTTTAGGATGACCAAGACCCTCTATTTCAGAAATAAATTTATTCTCAATTTTAAAACTTCACATTTTAGAGAATTCATCATGACCTTAGGTACACTGTTTCAATGGCTAATTATCTTTACAATTACTAAAAAATTATGTTTTATGTGAGGTTCAGAACAGAGATGTTGCAACTGAATACATTTGAGAATATATAACCTTTAGCAAGGATATTAAATAAAAAAGAATTCTTGCAAAAAAGCCCCTGGGATACTGAATAGCAACTTCAATTGGAATTTGGCTTTTCCAGTGCACACGGTGAATCATGACAAGGGCACTTTGAGCTGCAGAAATAAGTCATAGACCAAATGTATGATCTCATTTGTGATGCACAGTTTTGTGGCAATCACTGTTTGAATTCAAATTTAGGTACTTTGGAACCAGCTGTATCTACATCATGGTTTTAGATGATACAAGGGTGTGCTTTTGAAGCAATGTGTCTCTCATCCTCATTTAATTCTCTCTGGTGTGCATAGTGGAGCAATACCAGAACACAAAAATGAATTCCTTTTACATACCATTGTATGGGAAGATAGATGCAGTCTCAAGGGTTTTGAGTCTGCATAACCACAGTAATTGTGAAGTCATGCTTTAGAAAAAATCCTGTGTGAACATCAGGTCCTCAGCATCAACAGTTTTGCTGTACAGGTTAATTCCTCTTATAACACTCCACCAGCTAGTGTAGACAGTACTGCAGAAATATTGACTCTTGGCCACAGTTCCAACAAAAATTAAGTTTAGGGATTAAGGAATGATTCATTGACTTTAGTATTATAATTAGCTCTTCAGTTTGTAAAAGAGGAGATACTGTCCTGTGAAGCTTCATACACCAACAAAATAGAACAAGTATTATTTCAACTGGTATCAATGATATAAAGTGTCAAGAATGAAGGTTCAGGAGGAACATTTTGTTTGAATGTCTGTGTAAACTTTCTGACAATGACATGTAATTACGCTGTCAAAATGACTGCTAAGGAAAGTGTGGTGGCCAAAGTGTGCAGGTGACTTAAAGCATGTCTGGATAAGAGACATTACAGGAAATAATTTTTCAGTGTCACAGAAACAGAGTGAATTACTAGTTGGAAGGGTTTTTTCCCTATCTGTGATTTCCTCGAGTACATAGGTTTATAATTAAATATTAATCTATTTCAACACTGGGCAATAGGAAACTGTAATGCTTTAATCCCAGAAAGCAACCAAGCTCCATGCAGCCATTCATTCTCTCTGAACCCACAGGAACAGGAAGTGAATTGAAGTATCAGCTAGGAAATTCATGGGTTGACATGAAGACAGTTCTAAAGGGAAAGCAAAAGCCACACACACGAGCAAAGCAAAACCAAGGAATTAATTCACTGTTTCCTACAGGCAGGCAGGTGTTCAAGCCACCTCCAGAAGAGCAGGGTTCCATTGTGCTTAATGGTTACTTGGGAAGACAACTTACATCACTCCAAACATTGCCCCCTTTCACCTGCTTCCCCCCACTTTATATACTAAGCATGATGTCATATGCATATTCCTTTGGTCAATGGGAGTCATCTGTCCCAGCTGTGTCTCCTCCCAACTTCCCATGCACCACCAGCTTCTTTGCCAGCATGGCAGCAGGAAAAGCAGTAAAGGCCTTGGCTCTGTGTAAGCCCTGTTCAGCAATAATAAAAACATCTCTGTATTATCAACTCTGCATTCAGTACAAATCCAAAACACAGCCCCATACCAGCCACTGTGAAGAAAATTAGCTCTAACCCAGCCAAAACCAGCACAGAAGCTGATAAAGGAAAAAAAGAAATTAAGATAAATTTAAGTTATAGTAAAGTGAAGAAGTCTGAAGCATCTATTTTTGCCATTTGTGGGAGAATGCTAAAATTAACCTCAAAGGAAGACAGCACTGTGAAGCAGACCAGCCCAGCCCAGCTACATATATGAGAGAATTTTGTTGTTTAAAAGCTATGTGTTTTCACTTTACAGGTTTTAGTTCAAAAGGTTTTATTGTTATCCCCTCACATTTATTCCCCTTTATAGTTTTGTCTGCAGTTAATCACCATGCTGCTGAGGTGCAGGGGCTGTTTCCCAGGGCCAGCGCTGCTCTGCCTGGGGAATAGTCCTTGCCTCACGCTGCCAATCCTGTTTGTGGATCGCCACCATGGGTGCCACGCCCTCCCTCTCCTATCTGTTTCTGCCTCTGCCCTAATCCCTGGTTTCCTATTGGTTAGCTTTCCCATCATTAAATGAGTTATTCCCCATTGGGTATTTGGTTGCCAGTTACTCACTCCATCCCTACCCTCACTCAATCATGTCCAAGTTCCAGAACCTTCCCCTCAGAACCCTATAAATATCCATGCCATTCCTCAATAAAGATTCAGTTTTGTGCCTTCATCTCACCTGGTGCAGAGTGGGTCATTATCTTCCCCGGTCAATGGCTGTCAGCTGTTTACCTTGGAATATTCCTAAGTCCTTCCACTCTCTGTCTTTACCCTGCTAGACACCTCCAAAAATTTCTAGAATAGAATTCTGGGCAGTTGTACTAATACATATCAACTCAAACCTCTGCTGCATTTTAGCACTATCCTGAGTCCCCAGAGCCTGGAAGCATGAGTTACTTGTTTAGTTGGTTATTGCTGTGCCAAATCATATGTCATATGAGAATGAAGGTTCTGGTAGCATAAGCTACCAACTAAAAGCTTGCCCAAGTAGGTTGTCCACTGACATCTGGAGACTTATAATAATAAACTGCATCTATTCTTCTCAGATACTACTGCACAGTGATCAAGGACACTAATTGCAGCTAATAAGCTAAATAATCACTATGGTCACCAGGTCTTGGCATAGGCTTTTATATCATATTTAGAATTATATTTTGAAACTAAGCAACAATCATGGAGACAGGAAGAACTTATGAACTGCTAGATCTACCTCATCCAAGAGGAGGCAATATTTGTCAGTACCATCACAAAGGCAGAGATATATTTGTTAATGGTTAAGTAGCATGAAAGAATAAAATAATTTGTTCCAAAAAGTGAAACAGTAATATATTGACTCAGAAAAAAAAAAAAAAAAAAGGAGATATTGATCTGTTGCCCATGTCTTAAGATAAAATAGTTTGCACAAAGAAATTTCTATATTAAATGCTTATTGGTTGTTTTCAAGGTGTAAAAACAGTACTCAAGTTCAGCACTTCTCACAGTAGGTGGGGTTATATTTCATTTAATTTTTAGGCTGATTAATAGCTACTAAAAAGCCCCCTCAAAATCAAAGCAAAAATCCTGAAGCAATTTAGTGAAATAATATGCTCATCAAGTAAAGGAAATGGTCTGTTTTCTGTATCACTTTTCCTAAGATAATGTTTTAACAACTTTTTCTTAAGTCGTTTCTTTTAAAGCAAGGCTCATTCAACTCTTAAAGAATATTAGTCCTTAAGAGTAGCAGTAACAGTGAATGAGTCATGTTCCATAATGAATCTTATGCTGTTCCTTGTAGACACTAAATGCTTCCACCATTTCAGATAGTTTTGTGGAGTCAGAGAGAAGGAATCAGCTAGGAAAACTTGCTTTGATAGATCGGGAAAAGAAATACCTCCATGAAATACAAAAATGAAGTATAAACAAAAGGGTACCTTTTGGAGAAGTTAGTTTCCAAACCTGAAAGAGAATAATAAAAAAGGTAGAGGAGGGAATGAGTGTGGAATTTGGTATCTCTTCTTTTTTTAAACACTATCCTCTATGAAGATTCTTATTCTAGAAGAAAGTTTTTTGAAAGAAAAAAGTAAAGCTGCAAAAACTTTTAAAAGAGCAATCTCATCAAGTCATGCTGTAGCAAAAGACGGCAACATTTCCTGACACCTAAATGTACAACCAGAATAAAAAAGTTAGGCCTGCAAGTGGAATCAGAGGACAATTTCATGCAACATGGGCAGTACAGGAAAGAAAAAGAGCACTCTAAAATACAGATGTTTTTCTTAGAACTCTGGCATCTTAACCTGACTAATTCCTGGCATCTGGAGAGCTTGAGAGAGATTTCTGCACAGAGCTTAAACCAAGGCAAAAATATTAAGCAGAAATATAGACCAGAAATCAGAGATAACACAAAGTTCCCAACAAGGTCATAACAGTGATCCTTGATCTTGTAAAGAAAATTTTGACTCATCCTTACCGTTTAGGTCAACAATTGCAAAGAAAATGCAATGAGACATAACTTCCCTCCTGACAGTATTATTATGTAAGCTAGCAGGAAAATATAACATAAAACAGGTGCACTTTAAATAAATCATTATCTATTGAGTTCCAAGGGTTTATGTTTAGATGAAAATGAGAATAACATATGAATAAGGCAAGAAAAAACAGAACTCCAGCAACAAATCATGTAAGCTCAGGCACTGGTGTTTTAATAATTTGCTACTGAGCACCCCAGTTCAAGTTTCTGAGTTATGGAGGACAAGAATAGGAGTAGACCTCACTGCAGTTTGTGGTTGTTCCAGATTGTTCCAGATTAATCCTAGGCGGTAGCTCAGTACCATGTAGCCCTTCTCCTGCTCCTCATTAATGTGATAGGGTAGGTAGAGCAAAAGACCAAAACTTCTGGGTTTAGATAAAAGCACCTTATAAGGTAAAGTAAAAGCTGTGTGTGTAAGAAAAGCAAAGCAGAATCACAGAACAATAGAATCATAGAGTGGTTTTGGTTGGAAGAGATTTTAAAGATCACCTAGTTCCAACCCCTCTGCCAAGAGCAGGGAGCCTTCCAATTGACCAAGTTACTCAGAGCCCCATCCAACCTGGTTTTGAACAACTCCAGGGATGAGGAGTCCACAGCTTCTCTGGGCAACCTGTTCCAGTGCCTTACCACCCTCAGAGAAAAGAATTTCTTCCTAATATTGAATCTAAACCTTCCTTACTTCAGCTTAAGGCCATTTCCACTTGTTGGATCACTACATCCCCTTATGAAAAGTCATTCTCCAACCTCCTTGTTGGCTCCCTTTAGGTACTGGAATACTTTCTTCTCCAGGCTGAACAACCCCAAGTCTCTCAGCCCGTCTTCAGAGAACAGGTGCTCTGGCCCTGTTATCCACTCAGTGGTTCTACTCTGGACTCATGCCAAGGCGTCTACATCTTTCTTGTGTTGTGGGCCCCAGAGCTGGATGTAGTACTTCAGGTGGGGTCTCACAAGAGTGGAGTAGAGTGGCAGAATCAATTCTCTTGACCTGTTGGCCATGCCACTTTGGATGCAACTCAAGATGCAGTTGACCTTCTGGGCTGCAAACCCACATTGCTGAGTCATATTGAGTTTTTCTTTCACAAACACAGCTAAGTCTTTCTCCCCAGAGAGTCTTGATCCATTCCCTGCCCAGCCTGCACTTGTGCTTAGATTGCATTAACATAGGTGCAGCACCTTGCAATTGGCCTTGTTTAACTTCATGATGTTCACAACCTTCAAGTCTGTCAAGGTCCCTCTGGATGGCATCCCTTCCTTCAGCATATTAACTGCACCACATAGTTTGGTGTATTCGGGAAACTTTCTGAGGGTGTCCTCAATCTCACTGTCCATGTCGACAACAAAGATGTCAAAAAGTGTTGGTTCTGATACCAATCCTTGAGGAACACTACTCATTGCTATTTTCAGCTAGGACATTGAGCTGTTGATTGCAACTCTTTGAGTACAACCATCCAGACAATTTTTTATTCATTGAGTGGTCAATCCATCAGATCCAGTCTCTCCAGTTTAGAGACAAGGATGTGCAGGACAGTGTGGGATAAATGTTTTACAGATAGTACATAAGGCATTAATTCACTACTTCCCATTGGTAAGCAGAAGTTCGGTCATCTCCAGGAATTCAGGCTTAGTTTTCACATGTAAGCATCATGGATGACACTTACTTGAAAAGACAAATGCCATCATTCTGAACACCTCCTTTTTCTTTCTTGTTTCCCTTAGCTTTTAATGTTGAGAACAACATCATATGGTCTTGAAAACCCTTCTGTTCAGTTGTGGTCAGATGTCCTGTCTCTGTCCCCTCACAATGCCTTGTGCACTCCCAGCCTGTTCCCTGGTGGGGTGGGATGAAAGGCAGAAAAGGCCTTGACTCTATGCAAGTGCTGCTCAGCAACAGCAAAAACATCAGTGTGTCATCAACACTGTTTCCAGAACAAATACAGCTCCATACAAGGTACTGTAAAGAAAGTTAACTCTATACCAGCCAAAACCAGGACAATGGTTCATTCTGTTTAGACTATATACAATAATAAAATTTGGGGCTCAAACTTTGGAAGAACTAAACACACTTGAACCCATTTCCTACTTCAGCCTTTTTCTGCTGCTTAGATGTTACATACATTTTTCACCACCTGATAGACAGATCATTTTCAAACAAAAGAAAGCATGGGTCTGATTCATTTTTTACTTCATTTTAAATATCTGGCCAACATAGACTTCTTTTTCAAACAGCTGAAAGACATACACATTTCCAAGGCACACTACAGCTAATGCTGAAGCAGAAGTCCAAAACATGAAGTGAATTACTAGTTAAATATGCCTATTTCTTTCACAGAGTGAAAAAGCAATCCAGCTTATTTAGAGAGATTTGCATTTTGCTGAATGAACTTTCTCTTTTGTAACAGCTAGATCAATGCTAAAAAAGAGACAAATGAGACACATTTATTGTTTGATGATGTTCAATAAGTAAATAATTGAAATCTTGCAAGAGAAAAATCTATGTTTACTGGTTCTTGAGTTCAAATTTTGCAATAGCTGTGGGAATTTTTACAGCTTTAAGCTACTAAACTAAGATCAAAGAACGGGAACCACAGTGATGCTTTCTTTAGATAGTACTATCTATGTTTCCATTTGATCTAATAAGCATTGTATTCTTCTAATGAAGCAAGCTATTACCACCTAAAATGTTGATAAGGAATGTAAACAAACATCACCAATTAAGGAAAAATTACACAAACTACATAGTTTCATGTTGTTACCTGTAATAGGTGTTTTCTATGATGATCAGAGATGTTAGTGTTAATGTGAAAGCTTTTATGATGTCTGTATTATATTAATATTGGAAATACTACTATATTTTCCTAGATTGTGCAATATCAGTTGCCAGTCTGTTACATGCTTGTCTTGATCAAAAGGTTCTTTACAGATAAATATTATTTAAGAAAATATTTAACTAAGGAATTTAATGAAAATAAGTTCCTGGGTTTTACTTTGGACTTTGGTTTTTTTGAGTGTATATTTTGTTTCAATGCGATATTTTAAAGGTGACATTTTATGCATGAGGCATCTTGCAGGCTTGTAATATATTTATTAATTTATTTCTGAAATTCATAGTCAGAAGTTTTTTAAACTTCAAGGATTCATCTTATTTGGCATTATTATGAACTGCTACCGCTCCCTTGGTAGAGTATACTCAAGATTATGTACTGCTTCTTAAAATAATAAGCAAAATCTGTGGTGTGTCATACCTTCATTTACTTTTAAGACAGTGTCTCAGTAAGTTTTTCTTTCACACTCTTCAATAAAATTAAATATGCCTTGGTGGTGCTGTGGTAGCTTCTTCTGCTCATGTCTTACAAAAGGATCTCAAAAAGGTATTAGCTGCAGTAATCCTACAGTTTGGATTTTTTTTTTTTCTTGTTTTACATAAGAGGAAATATTTTAAAGATTTTTATCTATTTTTACCTTCATAGTTTTGACACAATACAGTTTAGAAAGGGAAATTGGAACAGACATATTCTAAAATAATTGGTTAACATGAAAATTACTCAAGATGTATACATTAATTGAAAGGGAAGGCATTAAAATCTCATTTGTACCATTCTTATTTGAGGATACCTGTACTTTTGAGAGTTTTGGTGAAGCTGTAGATTTCTTTGTACTGAAAATTAAATTTGTGCTTTGTTAATAAATTAATTACCGACCAGTTAACAGTAAAGGTACTGAAATGGAAAGTTACAGTGATGCCCTTCATATTATGAAGACAATGAGCTTTAACAAGAACTTTAGTGGGACTTTTTTTGAGAAATGTGAATATACTAGGTCTGTTTATTCATTTTCCTTCTCATAGAAAAAATAAGTTGCTTAAAAGTAATGTTCTTTTTCTTCTCACTTAGGAGTTCCAGTAGAATCTAACTTCTGTTAATGCCATATTTTCCTTTTTTGTGGTTCACATTTGTCCTGACTTCAAATCCAGAAGACCTTTCCTCAAAGGGATGGGTGTTCTAGGAGAAAAAATCATTTTACTGATATGTTGAAAATTAGATTAAAATGTATAAGAAACTTTCTGTACACTTCATATCTATAAGACAAACCAAGGCATGTTTTGGGCAAGCCCTGCTATGCTTTCTCCCAGAGATCCTCTCTCTTGCCTCTTGAAAACTTGTGCTTTGTTTCTACAAGTGTGATTCAAACTACAGCAGCTGTTTTCTTTGAAACAATCAGAAGCATAATTTGTTCAGTGAAGTAAAGAATATTACCTGAAGAGTTATAAAAGTTCACATAACCCTACTCCTCTTTCTGCTGCTATGCCACATACTTTAACATCAACCTGTTCTCCCTTATGTGCAACCAAATTTATGATCACAGTCAGGTTAGGTGGAAATAGTCCCAGTGAGGCTGAAGGGGTAGAATATAAGCAGTAGTTATTTAATCTCTGGTTTGTAGTTGGAGAATTACAAATGTACAGCAATTGTGAAAGGATTCAGCATGGTCAAGTCCAGAGTGAAGGTGAATTAGTCAAAATTGAAATGCTGATGCAAGCACATCTCCTGTTCATTGAGACTCAGATGGTATGTAGTTACTTGTTAAAATACAGTAACACAACCGTGACTCTGACCTTACGCTCTTGTCAGTAAAGTGTCATGACTTTCTTGACAATAAAAAATGTTTAGCATTGTAATTTTAACATTTGCAATTTTAACAATAGTATAACATAAAGAAAGAAATGAAAATTTATTTATTGTACATTCCTTATTTGTGGATCTTAGATTCTCAAACTTAATTTCTTGCTCAGATTCTTAATGATTTTCTTAATGATTCCTTGATTTTTGTTGCTTGTTCTTAATATTTTTCTTATTGAAGACTGATATATATATATTTATAATAAAGTAAAAATAAAAAGGGCAAGTTTTTGACACTTAATGCTCCAAAGACGATTTTTTTTTTGGCATAAGACAAATGATGGGTATTTTTATTTAATATTTATAGTATATACATTTAGTCCATGCTGCAAACAGCTTAAGAAGGGATAAATCAAAGATTCAGGCCTTAAACTAAGCTATTTCTGCACTGCCAAAACTATCTTTTGACAACTTGGCTAATTCACTTAGTCCAAGGAAACAATGGCATTTGTTCTTAACTAGGGATTCAAACTCCAAGTTCTGACACACAAATACTGGTCAGAAGAGCAAAAGCACTGTGCATGAGGGGAGATAGATAAACTTAACAGAAGCACAAAATGGCATGTTTAAAATCCCATTTCTTTTCCTGTGTTTAACTGCAAATTGCAATTTTGAGTGAAATGGCCCTGCGAGACTTGGATCACAGCTATAAACCAAATAATTACTTTGGGTGTAGACATTTACCTTACTGATTCTTTTCAAAGTGAATATTTCCATCTATATTTAGCAAAACAGCACTTTGGATTGAGTGAGATCAAACTGATGTCACATAGATGCCAGAAGTGAATAAATTAGGCAAAGTTGCAATGAGCTAGGAGAAGTACTAGTTGTACCAATAAGGAAAAAACCCTGAGATTCCTGGATCAAGGAGAGAGAACGGTCAGATGAATGTTTCCACAACTCAGTCTCATGTACTCCCAGGGTCCTAAAGCCTGTGTGAAACTACTATGGTGTAAAAAAACAGACTTTGTTACAAGCAAGAACTAGAAAGCAGAGCTTCCACCACCTGCAGAAGCTCCCTCATGACATTATATAAAGTCTGGCTCCTTCATGCTCACTAGTTTTTTAAACCCCATGAATCCTGGATTCCTTCTAGTGCAGTGTGACATTCATCCTAAAGATGGGATAATGGATGTTAAACGGTCGAGGAATGGTGAATGATGATCTCTGCCTTCCATGTCCACTGATCCCAGTGATAGATGAGAATGCTTTGGCATCACAACATTATTAGATTGCAAAAAAGATCCTACCTGCTCTTTTGTGAAGACACTGTACTATGAAATTCAGTCTTACATCTTGTATGTGCCCTGCCCTAGGCACAATTAAATTTGTCATCTGCCATCACAGACTTTCAGCTAACTTTTGAAAAACTGTTTGATCTACAGGTTTTGTGTGGCAGGCCTTTACCAATAATAACACATTCTTAAAATTATATGAGGGTGCTGGATAAAATCCATTTTTGAGCATTTTATTTTCATTTTCTTGGTAAATTAATTGTGTTTTGAATAATCATTTTCATTAAGAAAAAAAGAGAAAAATTACACTTATTTTTTTCTGCATTCTGCAGCTCACTTTAATACAACAGTACAAAGAGAACATTTTTAGTTATTTTAGTGAATAATCTGAAAGAAAATGATTTATCTACATGAACCACACACATAGCTAAAACTCCTCCTGTGACAGGCTTTGAACTTACACGGTCTTGGCTTTGTTCTTAAGGAATACAAGCACACACACACACATACACACACGCACACATTCACACTCACATACACAAATATTTTACGCAATAAAAAGAAAGTTGAAATGGCAACAAGGCAGCTCCTTGGAGAGATGGCCATTGTAAGATCTAGTGGATTAAGAATACTCAATTCCCATTTCTTTAGAGAAGTATTTCTCAACCTAGGAGTGTTGCCTCCTGGAGAGGAGTGCAAGCAAATCCCTTAAAAACTTATTTTTTTCTTCCTTCCTCTTTGTCTGCTGTTGAAACTCAGCAAAAGCAAAGTCATAAAAGATCACCATGAGAAGAAATTGAGAAAGCAAGCAAGGAAAAAAGTAAACCAAAGCAAAATGTTGGACAGAGCTGACTTATTTCTGCCTTGAAATTTGTAATATCAAACTGTGTTTTGAGTTTGCTTTGCTATATCACCCTCTGTTTAAACTCAGGGACTGATTGTTAATTTCCTCTAATGTGAAGTTAACTAAACAAGTTTAGAGTATTGTACTCTAAAATCAGTGATGTGTATCCTTATATTATTGACTATATTTTTAAACATAAAAGTGTATTCATTTTTTTCAAATAAATACAGCATCAGACAAGCACAAAATTAAGCACCGCTAATTCCTATTTTAGCTGATAGTTTGTATGCACATTAAAATGCTCATTTGAACAAACTCCTTCCATTTTCTATAGCCTACCAGTAAGCTCATGCTTAAAATATTATATTTGAACACAGAAAAGATGGCACTATGAAGGTCCTCATACGTACAGCTTAAAAGATTTCTGAGTGACACTCTGTGATATGGAATTTCACTACATACTACTTTCCCTTCTGGAACAACACTGCTTTCCACATAAACCACACAGAGTATGATCTTGTTTGTGAAAGCATGAATGCCAGTAACCCTGGAAGATACATTAAAAAATAGACAAATATAAATTACCTGAAGCAACAACTGTTGAATAATTAAAGAATTTGAAGATATCTTATAATTCATGAATATTCTTTGCCCTTAATGATACTCATGGTATGAAAATGGCATGTGCTTACACTAGCGAATTAACAGGTCAACAACAACCCTAAGAAGAAATGTTTGGAGCCAGATATACAGATATTTAAATGAGAGGTTAAACCAAATAATAAAAAGTAACTTAATATTCACAGAGGCACCTGACATTCCATCCTGGCTGAAAGTCCTAAATGAAGGATCATATAACCAACAAATGTTCTTCTATTCTATCACAGCTACACTGTCTGTAACAGACTTCTAGTTTATCAGAGTAGCCTTGGAAGGACTAGGTTACAAACAGGTTTTCAAAAAGAAATTTAAGATATTTTTATTTGAATATTCATTATTTTCATTTCTGTTTTTATCACATTTCCATTTAATGGGTAAGAACAGCTAGAAGTGCAGCCCATCCACAGACCTCTGTGTGGCCCTCAGCAAACCTGTGTTGATGGAAATACATTCAAAAATGTAAAAATTTCAGTCAAATAAGAGTTAGAACTAGCATTGACTGCTGCTTATGCACTTATGCTGCTTATGCACTTTCTTTTTCTTCCTGAAGAATCCCTGTATTTATATATACTTATTCATAGTTTGTCTGGTGAGAAAACATCTGAAATTAAAATAACTCAGAAATTGTGATGGTTTCCTCGATAGTTATGTGCATTTGTAATCATATACATGCCTTTTCTGAGTTCATAATCTTGGAAACAAAAGTTTCATGACCTAAGGGATACCGAAGTTTATTTGCAACACTTCCTCTGATTGTTTTTTAATAGTTGTCAACACTATTCTAAATTTTAATTCAGAATCATGGTTGCAGTCACATTTGTATCCAACTACTTGCACCAGGATGTGCTTAAAACAAAAAAAAACAAAAAAAAAAAAACAAAACAAAAAAAAAAAGCCAACAAAGCACTCCCAAGTGGGAGGTGCATGATGAAAACCAGAAAATTGCTTTCATTGCTTTCTTGACGACCTGCTCTAGGAAGACATAATGTCTCACAAGACAAATTATACAATCTGAAATTAGTGAGCAAGTTTTTTAGATGGACTTAGACAGGGGCTAGTGAGTGAACCTAAAAGAAAGCTGACTGCATACAGGAATGGAGGCACAGATAATATTTACTTATAACTTGAAATTGGGAAACGTTATTTATATACAAAGTATCAGAACAATATGCTGAACTTGGAAGAAATGGAGGGGAAATTAAATTTACTTTAAAAACTAGAAGACTTTCCAGCCCAGTCCTGAGCAGTGATTAGCCCCTCTAGTTTATATACTGAGCATGATATTCTTCTGTGGTATGGAATATTCCTTTGGCCTGTTCAGGTCAACTGTTCTGGATGTGCTGCTTCCTGGCTTTTTGTGCACCTGCTCACTGGCAGAACATGAGAAACTGAACAGTACTTGACCTAGGCTAAGCTCTACTGCGCAATAACCAAAATATCCTTGTGCTATCAACATTATTCTCCTACTAAATTCAAAACTGAGCACTGTACCAGTTACTAGGTACAGAAGAAAACACGGACTTCCATGAATAACACCATGTACCAGTTCAATGTGTGTTTCAAGGAGGATAAAAGTAAGGTACTGTTTAAGATAAATGAAAAGTGCCTACAGGTCGTAATGTCACATTACCATTCAGATGAACAATCTTTGACCATGTCATGAAGGTGAGTCAGGGGAGGTTTAGGTTAGATATCGTGAAAAGATTTTTTACCCAGAGCTGGGCTGAGCACTGGAACTGGCTCCACAGGGAAGTGGTCACAGCACCAAACCTCACAAAGTTCAAGAGGTTTTCGGATGGTGCTCCCAGGCACATTCCTGGAGTTGATCCTGTGCATGGCCAGCATTTAGACTTGATGATCCTGGTGGGTTCATTGCAGCCTAGCATATTTTATGAGTCTAAGATTTGTTTTAAATATCTGTGTATAAAATATGTTTTGACATTCAGACATATTGGGTTTTTTCTCTTATTTTTACCTATTTTTTAATATTTTTTCAGTGGCTCCCACTCTTAATGAGCTGTTTGTATTTTTCTCTAGTCTTCTGTGTGTGTGTTACTGTCTTCTACTTTCAATTTGGACCTCTCTTTCAGGTCCTCTTTTTTTTTTTTTTTTTTTTTTTTTTTTTTTTAAAATTTTTGCCTGTATAGTATCCATGTTTTGCCTGTATCTACTCACTCTGCAACTTTGTTTCCTTCATTATATTTTTTGCCAGGTTGATAACTTGTTCAACTTCTATTGCCCTCGCTGTGCTACAGATCTCATAAAAAGTGAATTGTATTTTGGTTGCAAGGATGCTTGTATTTTCTCATAGTATCCACCGCAGGCATATACTCAAATTAGTGCTTGCAGAGATGCATGCATTTTCAAATAAGTAAACAAATGTCTTCCATTGGATACATGACAGCTCAATTAGCAGGCAATTATTTAGATTGTACTTTATTTTTGTTCTTGGAAGAATCAGCATCACAATGAAATTATACATCACTCTTCAAGTAAACACAGACTGTCTGCCAAGTCTGCCTTGCATAAAGATAATGCTAGAGCTTCATCTATCATTTTTCAACTTTCAGTGGTTTTAGTATTTACACTGATAATAACAGCTGTCTTTTGTGAGAGCTCAGTTTCAATTTTGTACTTTTTTTTTTTTTTTTCACTGAGTCACTTTTTTCAAACCCTTAAAATGGCTGGAGTCAATATTCTTTCCAGAAAAACCAAGGTTTTTGCTGTGTCCAGGAGAAAGTTTCTGCAGTCTGTGATTCCTAGTGGTTTTGTTTTATTTTGCTGATTTTTTCTCTGAGGTTTTGTTGTTGTTGTTGTTTATCCAGGAGTGAAAATCTTCCTTGACTGTATGAGGTCTCAAGTATTTCAATAAAATTCACCAACAAATAAAATACACCAGCAAACACTCTTGAGAAATGCAGTCTATTCCCACAAAGAAATTAGGACGACTAACAGAAACACAGATCTTATAGGTGATTATCATTTTGGGCACCGATTCACACAACATACCTCCTACCATATAAAGGCCCCATAAGTGAAAAAAAATTGGAAAATAATATTTAGAAGCTGTTTATAAACAATAGTGGAGATAGGGGAAGATTTTTGTGCGAATGATGAAGAAAACAGATGATGTATCTGCAGCTATATGATCTATACCCGTTCCTTGTTTGGAAATGTCCTCTGTAAACCATATGAGGAGCCGCTGAGGGAGCTGAGGTTGTTTAGCCTGGAGAAAAGGTGACCCAGGAGAGACCTTATCACTCTCTACAACTACCTGAAAGAAGGTTGTAGCTAAGTAATGTTCAGTCTTTTCTCCCAGGCAATGATTGACAGGACAAGATGAAATGGCCTCAAGCTGAGGTTCAGGTTGGACATCAGGAGGAATTTTTTTCATGCGAAGGATGGTTAGGCATTGGAACAGCTGCTTAGGGAGGTGATGGAGTCACTATCCCTAGAATTGTTCAAGAAACAATTGGACATTGCATTTGGTCAGAGGTTGGATTTGATGATATTGGAGGTCTTTTCCAACCTTAATGATTTTATGATTCTAATTCATGTCTGCTGGCACAAATAGACTCCCTTGTATTTCAATGTAGTCTTGAAATATGTTTGCTGGAGATACAATCTTTAAAGAAATCTTGTTCATAAATGAAAACACTGATCTATTTCTGACCTGCAGTAACAGAGCAAGGGAACTATTCACCCAGATGCCTCTCTGCTCCTAACATTTTGATAGATTTTGTAATGTCCCAAGACAAAATGCTTGCTTAAGTCCACAAATTAATGCATCTCATCTTGTTCACAGCCTTTAAATGGTTGAGAAAATTGTTTATAACACTAATATTAACATTTTTCTATTTTATCAGGAGACATTATAAGATCTTTGTGATTTTTACCTCAGTTGACAGATTGCAGTCAGTCTGTGAGAACTTTAATGCCTATTTATTTATTAAATTTATTTATATTGCTACTAAAAATAGTTATTCTAGAGAGTTACTTTATATGTTTGAACATGTCCCTGTGTATATGTAAGACATGGGTAATTTGAGGTTTAAGTGTATATGTCAAAATTAATGATTATAGATTTCTTGTGTCTTAAAAGACAAAGAAATTTTTAAAGCTATCGGAAATTTGGGATGAAAATATGATACAATCAGGAAACACTCGATTTTTAGAAGCTGAATACTGATGATGCTCAAGGGAAGTCTCAGGACAATTTCAGGATTGAAATTTCAGGATGTCTTCTTAAAATATCATTCTGCTAGGTGGAAAAAAGCTCTTATATGTAAGTTATTTATTATATTATTCAGCTGAAAAGGTATAAGAAAATTCCAAATAAAGCTTCGCAGATGATGAGCAAACATGTTTTTGAGACGTTCCTGACTTATATATAGTTCAGAAAAAACTGGTTTTTAGCCCCTCATTAATGCCACCAAAACCAGTGAAGTAGCCATTGCCTGGCACTGAAATTTCTTAATTTACTTCATGTCTTTGAGTTGCTCTGAGGAAGAACACAAGTTGTCCTAGCACACTGTATTGCCTTCTAGTATCCAGCCTAATTCTGTATTATGCCAGGTTATTATTGAGCAATAGCTCAGGATCCTAACATGAAATCTAATGTACACAACTATGATGGTGAATCTCAGAAATCTTTCTGTGTGTATTTAAAAATAAATAAAAATATAATAGTGGAATCTCCTTAAAGGTTCATATAAAACACAGATTAGTAGGTCTTTCACAGAGTGTTTTGCTATTGGAAGACAAGCTGTGGTGGAGGTTAATTTTGCCTACCAAAAAGGTGCAAGAAGCTTATAACAATCTCATGGGAAGATCTGTATTTTGCATAGAATTTCAATACATTTTGCTCTTGCCATGCTATAACTATCAGTCTGCTGCCAGTATGTTTTAAATTAGCTGGTATTTCAGCTATATGCTCATGAATTTACAGATCTAAATGGTCTTTTTGGTGGTTTGCTTGGAGGTTATAGCCTCCAAGGTGTTAAACAAATTACAGCTGTGGTAACTACAAAGACAGAAATGGAAGAAATTAAAAATTTCCTCTCAAATATATCATGTTTAGTCAGCCCTCCTATGGGATATGTTTAGCATATTAATACACTGCACAAAAAAGGCAAAGCTAGTGATTATAGAAATTTTGCAATGCCTTTCTACTGAATTAAATACTGATATTTGAAAAATAATTGGAGGATGAGGAGTAGGAGTGAAGGAATATAAACAAAAGTACTGCTTATTCCAGGTCAAGTCACTTTACCAGTAACAGAGTGGAGCAAGAGCACTTTAAAGGATGAAGACAAACAAGAAAATGGTGTGTGACTCTATCACAAAATATACTGATATTTAAATGACACAGTCTGTGAAAGCCTTGCCTGTGGATTTTTCAGCAGTGAATTCTGAATTTATGGTTTGCAAAAGAGAGGATGAAGACTGCTGTTTTGACAGGGCTTTGTGACCCCTTAGCAACAGCTGTCCATATAATGCTCAGACACCGCTGAGTTCCTAACTTAAAAATAATGTCCTGAGACCACTGTGTGAGTGCTGAGCTCATTAGCTTGCCACAAAAGGAATCAGTATTGAATGTCTGAAAGCATTTTGCCTTAATCCACTTGCAACTGAAGGCAGAGTCTTCCTACCATTGCTTGGAAACTGTAGAGATAAGTATTATTTGGTAAACCTCAGTCCAGTGCATGATTAATGCCCCTGACATTAGTGGGATTCAATTAAAATCATGAAAGTGTCAAGACGTTTTTCTGTACTTGTTTGAGATACTTACACGTAAGTAGGAGAATGATAATTTTAAATCCACTGCTATCAGATATTCTTTTTCTTCATATAAAGGAGATGGTCAGAGACAACACAAACAAGAAAAATCCTGAACAAGTTACTTTTGGCAGCTGAGCACTGAGATAGATAGTGGCAAGTTGCCTCACTCTTTCATTCTATAATGTAAATGAACATAATCTCATTATTCTCCAGCCTAGTGCTTAAGGAATTATCTGAAACTGCTGAAGATGTGAGTTTAAATCTCTGCAGGTTCAAGAGAAAACTAAACACTATCCTAGCACTTTTTTGGTAAGTGCACTTCTCACACTACCTACATCCCTCTCTACATACCTTTCCCATCCCTCCCACCTCCTCAGTCTGCTATGTTGCTCATAGATGTCTAGCTGTACAGGAGATCTCCATCTCAAGAGACTGAAATGGTATCTAAGCAGACCCTGTGATACTGTAGTCTTCAGAGAAAGGATGTTTTATGCTATTACTTGTGTTTTCTTGGTGGCCCTCCTTCCTTGAACCATCCTTTTGCCAGCAACTACTTCTCTAAGTGCACCATTTCTGCATGGGATCAATCTAGATAGCTCTGCATCCCAGTTTTAAAGAGAGGCTTGCTTGTGCCCATGAAATGAGTACTCAGCCCCCTGTGCACATTTCTTTTGCCACTTAGTTTACCTTTGTATCAGCTGTTCTGATTCCAGAGTCAGCAGCCTGATTTTTGCCCTTTCCAATGAAAGAGAAATTGTTTTTGCAAAGTAAAGTTCACTGCCAGAAATTGACCCCCAACAATTAGGAGGTACAACTGTATTTGAGAGAGCAAAATTCCTTTGCAAAGCTGCAATTTATGGCTGAAAAGATTCAGGATCAGAAATTATACTCCTGGCAAACACACAAACATTTCACACAATTAAACATTCATCTACCATACTGTCAGCTTTATGCAATTGTCCAAGGTCTAGGTTTCTTTTGAGGTCATAATTATGGTCTATGTATTTATTTCACTAGCTTCTAAAAGCTTTTTAGTTAAACTCTGTCTCCTGTACTCTCCAGTACTTAAAATAATCCTTCGCCTTTACCTCTTCAGTCCTGTCCATCTTCACTACATTTTACTGTATACATTTATTCTTAGGCTCTTCTTTTCCCTTTCCCCAGTCTGACTTGGTATTGACACTTCAGTCCCTTTCCAGGAATTCATAGCCTTTGGCTAGTCTTCCAAGTCTTGGCTCATCTCTCCATGAAAAAACAAGAGTAAGATGGGGCTTAAGCTTGATAGCTGGCAGGAAAAGCAGTATAGATAGTGCATATCTTTCTTTTAGCTGATGACTGGGGAGAAAAAGTCAGATATATCTGCTGAGAGGGGTATAGTCAGAAAGAACATCTGCTCAAAAGCTTGACACTAAGCTTCTGAATATATTCTCTTTTCAGACTTCCTAGGGTATGCAGGGAAACCAGGGAATAAGTTGAAAGGCAAACCTCTGTCCCTCTCACATCATATGGATGAACTGCCAGGTATTTGCTCTTTCTCAGCAACTATAGAAAGTTGTAGGAAAGATGATGGTTGATGGAATTAGGCTTCAACTTTTCTTCTTGGAGTACATTTAAATCAGAAAACTGTAAGTGAAAGCAATTGCAGTCTCCTTCTTCCTAAGAAAACATTTAACAGGGTATGTGCACCATGTTCACTGAACCTATGTTATTGACATGTCATACCATTGCTGTGTCACAACACAAAAAATATCTCTTAACTTGAACAAAGATATATCTCCAGTTTTTTTTCTGAGAAATTAAATACATTTTTTTTCCCAGGACTTTATATATGCAAACTGATACAAAGTTATTTTAGACTTTTGTGGTCAATATGTCACTACTATGAGAGAGTTCACTGAAGTTTTGTGTAAGACATTCCACAGCTAATTTACTAAAACCCTGAAATTTTTGAGCTTTTATGCAACATTTTTCAGAGAACAAAACAAAAGTCCAACTATAAACTAGCAATCTGTTCATTCATTTAATTTCAGGAAGACAAATATATACAGTAAAGACAAGATATGGATATAAATGGACAATTTATGCTAATAAAAGCAAGGAAAAAAAAAATCAGGTTTTTTCCCCCCTTAGCTATTGGTAGCCTAAGAAAACTATAAAACTGTTTTGAGGGATTTCTTGCCACTGCACTTAACTATAAAAGCATTTTTCCCTTATTTTTGGAATATTAAATTCAGGGTTTCTCTTCATTGCTATACAAACCCCAACATTCCCCCCCCCCCTAAAAATTATATGTAAGAAGACCAAATTTTCTGACATCAAATTTGCTCTATCTGCAAGCATAAATATTTTAATAAGTCTATAAAGTGAAGTGGAAACCAAAGATCAACGTAGTTATAGTCAGGTCTGATGTACAAAACTTAATTCTGTAATGCCCATGAGCTCTCTCTGATCCTTTCCTCATACCGACAAAAATGCTTTTTCCACTTTATAAAAAATCATTCTCAATTTGTTTAGCCTGAATTTCTGCTCTCAGTTCCAAATGTATATTCCGTGCAATTTGTATTTAAAAACAAATAAATGGAGAAAGTTCTTAAACTTAGGCAAAAACCTGTCGTTGTGCTCCATAGCCTTTAAAAGTGAAGGATTTACCTACTAAAATTTACTCAAATCATGTAAATTCCTCAAAGTCATTTCCCAAGTATAGTTTGTATTGCTTCTTTTGCAATAGAAAAATATAAAATCTGCACCTGAAATCAGCTTTGTCCAATCATAGGAAATCAGAAATACTTTTCTAAAACAGAAATTACTCTTTTTCCTTTTAGTAGCTTTTGGATAGCTGATTTTTTTTTTTCCTCTTTGTGTTTTCCTCCATCTCTTTCTTCTTCACTTAAAAATGTGAAAGTCTAGATTTTTCCATCTCCTTAGGGGTTTTTCTAAGCTTTTTACTTAACATTACACCCTTCTTCTGTCCCTTATTAGCTTATTTTTTATACCATCATTTAAATGATCTATATATATTAAAAAATATTTACATAAAACAATGCATTAGGTTTGCATGGCAAAGTTTAGGTGGCAGGGTGGGTTTTGTGAGAAGCTGCTAGAAACTTTCTCCATATCTGATAGAGCCAATGCTGGCAGGCTCCAGGACAGATCTGCTGCTGGCCAAGACTGTGCCAATCAGTGATGGTGGTAGCACATTCGAGATAACAGATTTGACAAATAGGTAAAAACCCTTTGCAATGGAAGCCAAAGAGAGGAGTGGAGACACATGGGAGAAACAGAACTGCAGACATCAAGATCAGTGAAGGATGGGAGGAGGTGCTCCAAATTCTTTGTCAGCCTGTGTTGAAGGTTGTGGTGAGGTAACCTGTCTTCCTGCAGCCCATGGTGGTCCACAGTAGAGCAGGGATCCACCTGCAGTGCATGGAGGACCACATGCTAGAGCCCAAAGAAGACTGTGACCCATGGGAAGACTGCACTGGAGCAGGACCTATGGATCCATGGAAAGAGAAGCCCACTTTGGAGTAAGTTTGCTGGCAGAACTTGAGACCTTGTGGGAACCACATAAGAGCAGACTGCACCCCATGAAAGGGACCCACATTGGCACAGTTTGAGAAATGTATCCCATGGAAACAACTCATGTTGGAGAAGTTTGTAGAGGACTGTCTCCCAGGGGAGGGATTTCATGCTGGAGCAGAGGAAGAGTAGAAGGAGTCTTGCCCCTGAGGAGGGATGTGATGAACTAACCACAGCCCCCATTCTCCATCCCCCTGCGCTGCTGTGGGGGAAGTAGAGAAGGGAGGGGTGTGAGGAAAAGTGTTTGAAGATTTTGGGTTTTTTTTATTTCTCATTACTCTACTCTGATTTGACTAGTAATAAATTAAACTGATTTCACCAAGTCGAGTTTGTTTTGCCTGTGATGGCAACTGGTGAGTGATCTCTCCCTTTCTTTATCTTGACCCATTAGCCTTTCATTACATTTTCTCTCCTTAGCCAGCTGAGAAAGAGAATGACAGAGTAGCTTTGGAAGGCACTTGGCATCAAGTTGTGACCAACCACCATAAATAATTATTGTGCACAACCAATGTTATACAATCTGGTCATTGTTTGAATTTCACAACATCAGAACACCTTGAACAGTGCCTAAATGCATTAGTCTCTGCTGCCTGAGAACACAGATTCAAATAATTTTCAATGTTAAAAAATTGTAAGGAAGACTGTGTAGTGATCTGCTCGAATTCTGTTCTTTTGAGTGAAACATTAGCTAGTTTTTCATTCAAAGAAGCTTTTTGAACTTCCTGCTGGAAAGACGATTACACATTACTGACATCCTGTAGAAGCAACATCTCTCAGCTCGTCTGGCCACAAATTCATTGGGTTCGTATGATGACAACAATCTCATTTTGCTCAGCCTGCATAATTCCAGGATTAGACAAGAGGAACTGCAAATGCAAACAGGGTAAAAAACATTTAACTAGCTCAGAGAGAAATGTGATGGATGAAAGGTAACTCTCCCTGCTGCACAAAGAGCATGCTTCAGAATGAAGTTGGGTTAGTCTGAGATTTTGTGCAAGATAATCTTTGAGAGAACTGTGTAGTTGTCATGGTATCAGGTATGCTGGTAGATACAGGTGTTTCAGTGAGAAGTTTTTTCACAACACTGCGAATAAACAGTAAGGTGATAATGGAAGTGAATTTTGTGCGTTAAAACCTCATCAACCTACTTTATGAGCAAACTATGTACTTCAAAGGGTTGGACTGATACATTCTTATTACAACTAAAGCAGAAAGAATCTATAAAAATGAATTAGGGAAACTTCAAAACTCACAATCTGACTAAAAATTATAATTTCTTTTTTGGTTCAGAAAAGTCCTTAGCTTGGAGACATGGAGAAAAATACATTTAAAACCACTTAAAATTAAAAATGGTATTTTTTTTTTCAAAGTGTAAGAGAAGTGGGATTTTAGACATGCTATAAATATTAGGGCACTATTAAAATCAGAATTATATTTATACTCTTGTGTATGCCTGAGATACACAGGCAATACTTAGTGCCTTTAGAAAATATCATCACATCAAATCATGCAAAAGGTACTGCTGATGAAAAAGTCACAAAGAAACAAACCATTTTTCTCTTTTTAACTCTGCTGAAATGAGCCATAGTTTTGAGTGACTTTTGACAGGCATTAGTACATGTTTCTGTTTGCTGTCCTTTACAGGCTTCCTTTTGCCCACCAGTAGTGATTTCTGCTAGGATTACATGGGTTCTAGGGGCAAAGGGTTGCATACATCTCAGTTTCATTCTGGAGTTTGCAGAGCTCTGACAGCAGTCGACATTCAGTGACATCAACCTAAAAACCTGAGTGATTTGCTTAGGCAAATTATGCAAGTGTAGCACCCAGTGACTGTACCAATTCATTGCATAAACGTTCACTCCAACAGGCATTTTTGGGAGCACACTTAATACAGCTCCAAGAAGGGATCAAAACTGTAAATGGTCATTCAGATTGGCATAAAGTTATTTGGTATTCATCACCTCTTTTCAGAACTAGTATTAGAGAATTCATGGGTGTTCAAAGAAGAGAGAGAAGAATGATGGCAAAATGAGGGAAAAAAAATCACATGTCAAGAAAGATAAAAATCTCAGGTTGTTTCTGGAGTGGTTTCTTTTTGTTCTAAGCGCCTATCATAGTATTTTTGGACAATTTGCTCATAATAACAACTAACTATAGAGAAGGGTGAACAATATATCTCATTTTCTCATCTGTGTCCACTTTGGAAGTTTTGTGAGAAATTAACAAAGAACTGTGAACTTAAAAAATGTCAAAGGATAGTAACTCAATGTATCTATATAACATGTCACATCATGTTGTTAAAGGCAATTAGTTTATTAGTCTCAAAGACAACTGAATATTTGTAAGAACACTAAGGGTATAAGCGCTGTTGAAAGTTTCCAAAAGAGAAACTTGACATCACATTTCATGGACAGTTGTAATTTTAATTAGTAAGAACTCCACTGAGGCCTAGGAAGAGTGGAAGGATATTGGGATTTGTATCCATCTATTATGAAATTCTTGCACTTTCTCCTATGTTGGTACTGAAGTCAAAGTCTGCAATAAAAAGGACTGTGCATTTGAATCCAATGTGGAAATTTATTCCACCAGCAGGAATATACATGGCCGCAATATTCTTGCTGTAGGAAATAAAGTAGGAAAAAATGAATTAGGGTTTGCAAGAGCAATATTTAATATTTTTAAGAACAAGAATTATGAGTATTCAAATTTTTACATTCCAATTTATATCTAGAATTTTTCTATATTTTAATTATAAACTCATATATGTACTACCTTATTCCATTTATGGTGCTGAGCTGTCTTTAATCTTCTTTTAATGTGCAAGACTATTTTCTTTGACAGCTTCTGGCAATAAAGACGAAAAGAACCCACTCAACCCAGTAGCAAACAGGGACATTAAAGAGTTTTTTAGGGATCCATGCAATTAATTTTCTTCAAAGAGTTGCTCAAAATAGCTTTGCAAGTCTTGAAAGGAAGAATGACCAAGTAAAAAGTGATTCTAGGACCAGCAGGAAAATAACATATCCTAGAATCTGATAGCAAGCTCTAAAATCCTTAGCTCTGAAACCCAGGACAGCTTGTAGTCATGAAAACACTTTTTAGTATTTTTAAACAAATGGAAACATTTGTTTGCTAGGCATGTTTTAAAAACAGGTGAATAATGGGAAAACTTTTGGGAAAGGAAGAGTAAGGGACCTCTAACTGAGGTAATGGTAAATTGTCATTTGCTTTGTTTTCTCCTTTGTTTTTTTTTAGAGAAAAACAAGTATATGGAATTTCTGTTTGTGTTAAACAAACAGGTTACATGGGGTTTTGAATATAGTTATTCTAGTGTGCAA
The DNA here is from genome assembly GCA_035583235.1 of Hafferia zeledoni. Classification (NCBI taxonomy): domain Eukaryota; kingdom Metazoa; phylum Chordata; class Aves; order Passeriformes; family Thamnophilidae; genus Hafferia; species Hafferia zeledoni. The sequence goes on along the minus strand of JAWWEV010000001.1, from coordinate 82,407,741 downwards.
TCATAGCAATACCTGCACATCAGTTTATCCTATTGATTACATTAGAATCATAAATCATCTGACATTGTGGATGGCCTGGGGCATCTATACTATGGATTAGAATTAACATCTAGTGTTAATAATGTGTAACCATTTTACAATGAAGCAAAATGGCATGATAATCATAGTAGCATGAGATGAACCAAGAAGTACTCTTTAACTGCCCTTAAAACTATGAGCTACTTTTGATCAACTGTTCTGCAGGAGCATGTATTTAACACCAGTGCTTAAAACCAGGCTGTTATGTTAAGTCAGTGCAATATTACCAGCCTAAATTGCCACATCTTCTTTTGCATATTTTTGAACCATTCCTTAAGTCACATTCTTAAATGAAAGTCATGAAGTGCACCAAACAAATGAATGTGTGTGTTCCTGTGTGCCAGTGATAAAGATTAAACATTAACCCCTTTTCCAGGTGATTACCAAAGGGACAACAAAATAAAAAGAAAAATACATTCATTGCTGATCTCTTTTGTTTCTCAGTGGAGATGGGCACAACTAATGACAAATTCTGTAGCAGAACTGCAGCTGGGCACAAGCAGCAGAAGGGAGAATTTTGTTTACTGCTCAAAATCTTTGTTAGAATTATTCTGATGAACACAGGTAGTAACACATTTTCTGTAGGAGAAAAAAAAAGTAGAATACTCGGGAAAACAAGAGTCTTATGTATTTACTAAAGAAAGGACCCACCACATCATTGTTTCATTTTCTTAGTCTACCTGATTGCTCCAAATGAACATGATAGATGGAAATATTAATATTTTCCTGCCTTTGACTCCAAGAACACCTTTGTATCTTTACAATTACACCTCAAAACCCCATAGTCTGAGAACAGTATATGTTCTTTTTCAATATCTCATATGATGATCATAGTTGTAAAATTTCTGTTCTCCTAAAGATGAAGTCAGCTCTTTCCAGTGTTGTGTATATTTGAGATACATCATCTCCACTACCACCTACTCTTCAAGGAATTTGCTTTTTAAAATAAGAAAAGATTAGAAGTGCTATTTTTTGAATTGCCCCCAGTAGTTCCCTGAAAATTTCCTGTTCTGATATCATCCGTAGCCCATGAAAACAATTAAATATGTTCAATGCCTATGACATAGTCATTCAGGTCAAGCCTATTCTATGATCTCAAAATAAATGTCAACATTTAAAAATAATTTTTCAGGTTCTAACTGTGATGTAGCTTTGTTTTATTGTCTTTTTTCACCCTTAAGCTGCTAAATGCACAAAAGAGTTGGTTAATATTCACCAGTTTACCCATTTAATAACCACATCAATATCTCATGCTGAGGAAGAGAACTAACAAAAACCATAGGCTTTTCGTCCATTTTTCCAGCTGTGTCTGTGGTTAACAGAGATATAGCAGTGATAGGCAATTAAGATTTTGTTACAGACTACTTCAATTATTTTTCCATTGTGAAAGTTATAATACATGGGCATACGTTTTAAAGGACAGCAAGGAAACTACAGAATTTAATGCTTAGTTTCAAGACACATGTAAAATTAGAAACTAGTTTTATAAAATGAAGACATTTAGAAACTTTGGTATTCTGTATTCTTCATAAACTAATATGTAGGACCACTTTCTGAGAAGTGCCATTCCTAAGAATAACAACAGCATGGCTGAGCTTAGTGTTAGTGCTTAAAGTGACATTTGCTAGAAAGAACAAAGATTAGTAATCACATCAAGATAATAGTTATTGATGGCTTTTATGATTAGAAATGAAGGTACTTTAATACCTATAGATAAAAACCTGAGAAAAATTATTTGAAAAACCAAGAAACATAAATGTAAAGTACCACTTCATAAGTATTCTTTAGTATTTTCCGCTTTCTGTCTTAGGCTCCAGTTAGTTTTTACATACATGTAATGAACATTTTTATGTTTCATTAATTCATAAAGAACAAAAAAATGCTGTCCAGGTCACAACATTATGTGCATTCTGTCTCCTGTCGCCTTACTTCTCACTCCATTGCTACAATGACAAATAATTAGAATGTTCTAAATGACAGCATAGCATACATAACTGCCAGCAATCACAGTCATTTTACTTCTGTGTACTCACGTATTAGCACTGTAGCTAACTGTGATAAAATATCACTCATATTTCTGGGAAAAAAAAAAAAAAATTCTCCAGAAATATCCTTAAAAAAAAAAAAAAAGTAAAATTACAACTTCAGTATCTGGATTTTTGCAACACAGAATTCTCTTTTCAACCTCTTCTGTTGTGAATTATGTTAACACAGTGAGGGAGTCTGAGTACTCCTATGATAAAATAAAAGAGCCTGAAATCCTTTCTTCACACCATTTAGCTGTTCCTTTACTCCTTGAATGATCTGGATTGCTAAAAGCATGCTCTCCAGGAAAATATCTGAGCATTGGTTGGTTCACTTCTGATCTGTTCAAACGGGATAGTAACAACCATGCATTTTTTCTCTCTTCCAAGTCCACAAACAATTATCCCAGCAATCTGTGCATCTTCAGAACTCTCCTCATATCCTCATGCCAAACCCTTGTTTCATCCATTAAAAAAGCATAAACTGCAATATAACCTCCATGTTATGAGGCATTCCTTGAACCAAAAAAAAAAAAAAATCTGCACAAAATGATAGGCATATTTCAGAGATACAATATAGAGTCAGAGCCACTGCAGGCCAAATGGTTTGTAGCACGGATGCAGAAACTCTGATCTATGAGTACTTTTTTCCTAAAAACTGTGAACATGATCCCCTCCATGGTGTGTGTTCCAAAGGACATGATTATCTAGAAATCCATGCACAATGAACATTACTCTTTTCTGGTAAAAAAATAAATGAACGATAGGTTTTTAAAAAGACACTGGTAATGGTTAAAGTAGAACATGGAAAATGAATGTCTCAGTATGGCATAAAGGATAGCATAAAGCCTCACTGCTGGCTTCAGAATCCTTTGGACTCCTTTCTGTGCAGCAAAGCCAAAAAGACAGTTGTAATCTACTCACTGTTAGCAAAATTACCAGTCTTTTCCAAAGTAGCAATAGCAACATGATAATAACTTGTATTGTAGAGATACTGGAAAGGCATTAGGAAATAGATTATTTTCCATCATCTGCCACTCTAATTTATCACACATTTATAAGAATAGATTCTTGAGCTTCAATTAAAAGAATGATGGTAAGCATATCATGTAGTAGAATATGTGTTTCTGAGCATTGTTTTCATTTCTTATTTTAAACTTGTCTACATATGTGACAGCTCCATATTTGAAATGGACTCATGGACACTAATCCCATCATTCTTGCTCTGGATAAGTTTTTGTCTCTTTTTCCTTTAAACTAGAGTTTGGTAATTAAGACCTACAAATTGTGTGTTTGCACAGCACTTTGCACAAATAGAACAATATTTGTTTAGGAAGTAGTCCACAAGAAGACATGTTATTGTAGCTTTTACCATAGGGTCCCCTCAAAAACCCAGATTCTATGATTTGGCCAATCATTCTACATCAACCCAAATGAGAATCCCAGGCCAGTGGTCACAGGGCCATGGTTATAGTGACTGTGTCTATTGGGATTACATGTGAATGAAAAATATAGAACATCAATGGTGCGTTATTCCTCCTAATGCAAAGATTAGTTAGAAAACTTAGAACATTCTACTGTCAACAAAGGGATCCATCATCTACAGACAGTCCTGCCACTTGATAAAGACTTCATAGTCAATTGAAAAGGTCTCCATGTTAGGATAAAATAATTTTTTTTTTCTGGAAGCCTTTAAAAGCCACTTGCCACTGACTGTAGAACTAAATCTATTTAGGAGGGCCAGTGCACTAGATGCATGAAATTAGAAAAAAACAAAAATAAATAAATTAGGTGCCCAGATGCATTAGAATAGGCCCTGGAAAATTCTTGATCCAATTAGTGGATGAATATCTATGCATATTTATTTATTATAGAATCACATAATCACAGAATATGCTGAGTTGGCAGGGACCCACAAGGATCATCGAGTCCAACCCCTGGCCCTGCACAGGACCATCCCCAAGAGTCACACCATGTGCCTGAGAATATTGTCCAAATGCTTCTTTAGCTCTGTCAGGTTTGGGGCTGTGACCTCTTCCCTGGGGAGCACAACCACAACCTGTGAAGAGCGTTTTTCAAATATCCAACCTAGACCTGCCCTGACACAACTTTAGGCCATTCCCTTGGGTCCTATTACTGGTCATCACAGAGAACAGATCAGTGTCTGCTCTTCCTTTTCCCCTCAGGAGGAAGTCGTAGACTGTAGTGTGGTCTCCCCTCTGTTTCTTCTTCTCACCAAGGGAGTTTTGTTTTTCCATTTGTTAATTTGCTTTTCAGAAGACAATAGTTCTATATTGCATATATACAGCTAAATTTCCCACATTAATGTTATTTTAAACAGTAAACAACTGCAAATTAAATCTTAGTACAGTGAGAAGAACTTCACAAAAAAAAGTGAAAAATACAGAAAATGCTTTTAAATTTATTCTTTGAGTTATGTTAAAAAACAAGTTTCATTGGATTTGTTGTCTATTGGGAGATTTAAATATAATTTTTCCACATGTGTCAGCTATTAGATCTTATTATTCAGACTTATTTATTTGTTATTTGTCCTAAAGGAGTAGATTTATAGTTTGCACAAATGAATCTAAAATACAAATATAAAAGGAAATAAACAATGACTAGTTTTAAAGTTATGACTGTCACTGTTTGCTATTCTTCCAAAGGAGTGGACAATTATGGTATTTGTGCTTTTTGATATTGTAATAGCTAATAGCTTGTGAAGCTTACAGCACCTTTCCCAGTTCCAGACATCATGTCTCTTCAGTGTGATTCTTGCCTAGAGGCACTTGGTATTGGCTGCTGAAAATGTAGTAGGCAAAAGATTTCCCTGCAAAGCCCTCAGATGTGTAGTCATCATGGTGTTGAGGTGTATTGATCTCTAACGGGTAGTCTGACCAACAGAAAGGTTGAGGTCAGAATAGGACAAGCTTGGTCTACAAAATGAAAAGGTAAGTCCTCAGCACTAGGTAACTTTAACCGCTTCTTTGTGTTTATTTAATGTTTAAAGAATTTTAGGTGGAATGACTTAAAAGGTGAGAGGAAACTTGGATGTTTGTCTTTCCCTGGTTGTTACAGTCACATCTGATGAAGCTTTCTGAATGGAAGGATGGATGTCATGCTCTTTATCCGAGCACAGGTGTACAACTCTTTGGTGCAGCATCAGGGCATGGGATGAGGTAGCAAGCCTCTGGACACACAGTGACAGTCTGCAGCTAGACTAGAGAACTGATTTCTGAAAACAGCAAGAAGCATGTAGACAGCAAGATATCTTAGGTGAGAGAAATAAAGAAGCTTCCTAGAGATGGAGGCAGTATTATGCAAAATTTGTTACAACTCTAGAAGCCATAAAAATTTGCAAGAGCAGTACATTTTCAGATCTTGTTTTGAATCTGCCTCACATGACTTATCTGAACAGTCTTTTGCTTTTGTTCTAATAAAGTGGGAAAGCAGTTAAATGCCTCCTGACATCCAATCCCGTCAGATCTCGGACACTAAGCAGGGTCGACCCCAGTTAGTACTTGGATGGGAGACCTCCTGGGAATACCGGGTGCTGTAGGTTCTAGTCCTGAGGACTTCACTATCACTGTCCAAGTTTGCTCGGCTGTGGCAGATGAACCTTAGGAGTTAAAGGGTGGGGCCTGTTCCACGCACCCTGCGCCTCAACTAAAAAATCCATGGCGCAAGTTGGAAGGGCACACCCATGTGGGGAGAGCCCTTCCCAGATCTTTCTTCATGAGGATGAGCCGTACATACATACATACAATAAAGTGGGAAAGGAGGAGTTTGCTGGTTTTGGCCTGCAATTCAGACTTGTATTCTGAGTTTTGTTTAGTCTTTCTTACTAATGCATTATATTTCTAGTTTGTATTTGTTATCAATTCACTATCAAAGCATTAACTGTAGAAACATCTAAAAATCTCCATATTGTACAATAAATCAATAGATAAAACACAATAGTAAAGAGGTGGTTAGAGTAACCACATACCACATGCTGTTAGGCCTAGGACATCAACCACATTGCTCAGCAAGTCTTCTCATAAGCACAGCAAAAATACAAAACTGACTCTGCCCTAAGAAGAACAATTAGATATTGTGAGCATTCTAAATGTTGAAGAAAGACATATTGGATAAGGGAGGCAAGGGCAGTTTATAGCATGAATTTAGACTGTAATGAAGCTATCTCTGAGGTCATGGGGTGAGGGAAAGGAGAGAGAAAGAGAGATTGAGAGAGGGAGATAGATTAGTAATTTGAGTCTCTACCAGTGTCTTAAATGGCTACATTGAGAAGCTTCTTCTTTTGCTTTCATTAACTAGAGACTGAGTCCAGACAGCCAACTTAAACTTGAAAGCTAAAGTTTAAATGGTTTTAGGTGAGCTATTAAAGAAATACAGCCATTTCTACCACAGTGAGAGTGGGTGATACTTAAACAGTTCCACTCTACAGACAGCAAACAAATATTTGTAAATGTTCACAAACGTGATAACAGTGAAACTACTCCAAACCACAGAAACACTGAACGCATCTTTACCCCTCCTTGTTCTGAAACACTGAGAAACTGCATTTCAGGTTGTCCTAGTTTAGCAGGTGAGACCAGTTGGCACTGTGTGGGACTGATCAAGGTCGTGTATTCTACCCCCTCTATTCATTTCCAAACAATGGACCATCTGCCAGAGGTGCCCAGGGAGTCG
>JAWWEV010000001.1:82388188-82400847 GCA_035583235.1 Hafferia zeledoni | reverse complement strand
AAATTGTAGCTTTGACTTATAATCTCTCTCATGTTGAGTTCATTTCTCCTGCTGGTTTACCTTGAAACCAGCACACAGGTTATGTGATCTCTTCTTCAAAACTTTGGGTATTACTTCTTTTCCCCAAAATGGAAACAAAACATTTATTAAATACTTAAGACAGCTGAAAAATCTGTCTGTAAGAGCTGTAACTTGCTTTTGCTAAGTTAACAGATGCACAGTGGTGTTATGTAAGTGGAAAAAATGAATAAAAAAAGAGATTTTAAATTGAGGATATTTTAGTCTTTAGTTATTTAGTCATTTCAGTTATACCAAAGGAAAAAAAAAAAGTGGCACTTGAAAGAGATCTTGGAAAATATACAATTAATCTAAGTCATGCACAATTTTTGTAGGTATAGATTTCTTTGTTCTGCTTACATTCAAAGGATTTTCTATTCTCACTACTCAGGCAACTAAGGTCCATAATTGCGATATGTCTTTTTTTGTTCTTTACTTAAATTTTTATTATAAAAAAAGATACTAGAATACATATTTCATATAAGTTAAATATTTGGAGACTATCTATTGCAAAAAATATTTCATGCAGGATGAATTTAACAATGTGTGACCTCAGGTTCATTTATCTTCTCCTATTTAGTAACAAGAGATAGATAATTTTAACTGCAGCAACTTATATTGACCAAATTCTGTATTTCAATAAAGAAGAGTACTCTTAATAAAGCTTAAAGAATGTTACAAGAAGTGGTGATTTCTGTCCTTCCCTGGGTATGATTTTATTGGTTTAAAGGTAAACTGGTAGGAGAAACAAAACCAACACAAAAGAGATTATAAATCAGAGTTAAGATTTAATAGCAATATTACAATAAATATAACAGCACAAAGAGAAATTGGTTTTAATTCACAAAACCCAGAAGTATAACCCAGCACCCTGGGGCACAAGCACAGTGGTGTTTGTTAGCCCCTGTGCTGAGACCTACATGGTTCCCCTGAGTCCAAAGCAAAAGGATGTGAAAAACCTGTTGGTGAAGATGATGGTTGTAGTCTGGAGTAGAGTGGTGGTCACAGTCTGGTCAAGAGTGGTGGTCTCCTCCTGTCAAGGTTCTGATCCTCCTCTGGATCCGATGAGTGGTTCCCAGAGGTCTTCAAACCCCAAGATTATATACCCTCAGGTCTGGGTGGGAACACCCAATACCTCCCCCAGGGCAGGGAGTTCCACAATGGGTGATCTGACGCTGTGAGTCATGTGGTATTTTTGGAATTGTTGCTGGCCCATCAGCAGACATGCCCCCTCAGTCTGTGTGTGAAGGTGCTAACAACTTCCTGGAGGGGAGTTATCACAACTCTTATCTCACAGGCTTCTTTCACACCCAGCCTACAGCCTGAGGGGTCAGGTGTGCCTTGGGCAGCTACTGCAAATTATCCATTGTTAACAGTTCATGGAAAATGAATAGAGGGTGTAGAATACACAGCTTTGGTCACACCCACACAGTGATAAACTGATCCCACCTGCTGCACTAGGACAATGACAAATTCATATCTTGCAAAACTTAAGGTGTCCTACTGCTTTCCACTGAAGTATTCCCCCCAATATAATTTAAACAAAACAAAAACCCTCAAAAAATCCCCAAACCCCAAGCAAAATCCCAAACCTAGCCCTAATTATATTTGGACCATATATTTCCTAAGTAGCTCAGTCTTGCTTCAATTAAATAACTTCCAACATTTCAGAGACTAAAATGGACCTGTGGTACCGATAATAGTTATCTTGTAATCTTGTTATCTGGATCCCCCTCCATTTCCAAATCCAGTAACGTCAGAAAAATTTCAGCTATATAACCATTACAATAGATTGGTGTATTCAAAATCCAGGAATATAATCTACTGTGATTTTTCCTTTACTGATAGGGATTAGGGGAGAAAATTTTGACCATATATAACATTCACATTTTCTTTATGAATATTTTTTTTATAAATAACAATTGCAATGGCATTGTGTAAAAGCGTGGCAAAATACCTATAGATGAACAAAAAAGTTCTCTAAACATGCCAGTAAATTCAAGAGAATGATAGGTACAGAAAGGTACAAATAATGTGTGAAAGAAAGATTTGGTTTAAAAACAAGTGAAAATTTCTTATCTGTAGATTTATACCCTGTTCACTTGAATAATGTATTTTCATGTACTGTTTGGATGTTTACTGAACTTTAGAGTATAAGTTCACCTTTCTTATCTGGTGAACACAGAGAAGCAGGTAATGTTTCAGACCTCCACAGGAAGATGTTATCTAACAGGATTCAGATATCAGATATCAAGCACTGAACGGAATTCCTAATTCACCCATCTTCAACTGACTGACTTGTCACTTATATTGTTAGGGCTGGTCTGCCAAACAATAAAAGGCAGTTCATTTTAAATAACCCCACCTGGAGACAATTTTGTCTTTTTAAAGCAAATTAAAAGATAAGACAGCCTCACATTAGAAATGTACCTGACAATTCTTTTTTATTGAGAGGAAAAAAGTATTATTAATTTTATTTTTAAATTAAAACAGAGAAATTAATTGATGTATACCTAATATCACAAGAAATCGGAGACTCCTTTGTGGTTTTCAGGGTTGTAGCCCAGATGACATTTTCCATTACTTCAGTTAAGCAGTTCTGCATGCTTTACCATTGTCTGAATTTTATTTGGGACTTCTGCCTGTTTACTTGTTTCTTTAAGTACTAACAGGGAATTTTCTTCTTCCAACATGCTTATTTCAGTAGTAATCTCTTTAAATGTTGATTGGAAAAAATTATATTTTAGGACAAGGCATGCTAAGAAATGTATAGGGAAAAGACATGAGAATAAAAAAAGGCTCCAAATCAAGACGAAAGAAAAAGATTTTCACAGAAGCTGAAGTCAAAACATGTATCTATCGGGTATGTGGTGGAGAACAAAACATATGCATCACTACTTTGCAGTACCAATTTCTAATAAAATGCTCTTAATCCAACCCCCACACTGTACGTGGGTTTTTTTTCACTGAAACTACTTTTCTTTCTTTTTCTTTCTTTTTCTTTATTGAAGTGTTTGGTCTTTTATTCTTGTAACTGAACAGGAAAAGAAGAACATATAATTGCTTTTAAACCATTTGTTATTTTATACTTCTCAGTCAGTCATCTGGTATTCATCTCTTCTTTAAACTTAGTGGCCAACTTTTCAGCTGCTGTAAATTGCACAATACTAACAAAATCAAAGGCACTACAGCAATTCTAATAAACTGTTCATTTGGTTTCAGAGTTCTATTATACTTAATATCTCCTTACAGTAATAGAGTAAAATAACTCTGAAATTTTTTTTTCTGTCTTTCCCTGAGTTTTATACTTGCTTTTCTTATATCAAAGTAAAGCTATTCCTCTGACACAATATTTTCAGTATTTTACTTTATTCATTTCATAATATTTTACCACTTGCTTTCTCTTATTAACAGCCAGTGGGCATTCAACAGATGCTTTCCCTGAGGTATTTAAAATTATCATTATTTGTTACTTTTCCTGGGATGGCTACACTTAATTTAGAATCCATCAGTTTGGGCGAGTTCAAAATGTTCCTTCAGTTGTACATTAGCTTGCATTTCTCTACAGCTATTTGAATTTGCTTTCTTTGCCCAGCTACCATGTGTTATCTCAACTTCTGAGGCTCCTCATATTTAATTTACCGTATGCTCTAGCTTTCTGTTTAAAAATATATATATATTATGTTAATATCAAGCTTAGTAACAAAAATATCTTTCAACTTTTTATCATTCACCATTTCTGCTTTTTCCTCGTATCATCCATAGATCAGTAACTTAAAGGTTTTTATTGCAAGTACACATCAGATATCATGCAATTACTCCACCGATCACTTCTGCTTCTAGAGCTCTAAAGAGGGGCATATTATATGCCTTACATACTTTAATTCCAAAGTGATAGCTTGTGAATCAGACTCATTTATTTCCATAAATTAGATTCTTGATTGGATAAACACTCTTGTCAAAGTCTAATATAAATAGGTTAATTTAATAGCTAAAAGTAAAAAGTTAGTGCTTAGCACAGATCCATCTTGCACTAGGCATTTAATGGCTATGAATGACTTTTTGACAGTACTATACCTAAAAGAGAGGACAAGAAATGCATGGAGATTCTGAATCTTTAAACAACTATTTCTGTAAATCTGAACCCTGAATTTTCTGTCTGTACATTCCTTGTCTGTAAAATTGAAAGTTGTAAAGGTATGAACATTACAGCCTCTGAAAGTGTTCAGTTCCATGTTAACATAGTCTTATAGAAGCAGACTAGAGGAGAGAAAGTAGGATAATCAGACTTGTAGAAAGAACAGTATATGAAGAAAGAATGTTGGAAGTTTGTATAACCTGCTGACTCATATTCAACTTGTCATTGACCAGGACTCCCAGGTCCCTTTCCATAGCACTGCTTTCCAGCTTTTCATTCGTCAATCTGTACAGACATCTAAAGTTGCCCTTTCCCTGGTGCAGAATCCAGCACTTGTCTTTGTTAAACTTCATATGGTTGGTGATTGTCCATGCCTCTAATTCATTGAGGTCTCTCTGCAGGACCTCTCTGTCTTCAAGGGAGTCCACAGTTCCTCCCAATTTAGTATCATCTACAAACTTACTTAGTATGCCTTTAAGTCCTGCATACAAGTCATTTATGAAGATGTTGAAAGAGGTTTTTTGGACAATGCCCTTAATAATAGTTAGCATTAACTTTTGGTCAGCCCTGAGTTGCTCAGGAGATGATCATTATAGGTCGCTCCCAACTTAATTATTGTGGTCTAGTCTAGTTGAGTCTAAAATTCTCAAAATTAAATAAGTACAAACTAATCTACAGTAATAGAACACAATGACAAAAAAACCCCAAACCAAACACAACAAAAACCAAAACCCCGAGTTTAGTTTTTTAGCTTATATTGTTGTTGAATTTTATTAAATAAGCTGAACACTTAAGTGTATATGACACTGTGGTTAGCTTTGTGACACTGTTCAGAATGCCCAGGCCAGCCAGCTCTCATAAAGAAATATTTTCAATAGAGGAAGAATCATAGTTCAAGCCTTTCATGAGTTGAGTTTCACGTTTGTAGTACTTTCTCTCCCTAATGACTGCCTAGAGAATACAAGTTGCTAACTGAAGGACCACTTGACTTAGATGCAGTGAATCTGTGCTTTAAAATGTCTTTCTGCAGTGCTTCCTTTATTTCAATCTATTAAATTAATGGAGCATACTGTTGAGCAAAATGACCAGGTTCCACAGTCATGGAACTGGTAGCTGGATGTGCATAGAAGTTTCTATGTTCCTGGGATATTAGACCCCTATAGAAGAGAACAACTTTTTTTCAGTACTGCAGAGAAAACCCAGAAGAGAGAGAGAGAGAGAGAATGTTTTGCAGAAACTAGTAACTATTGATTTTCCCACTAGTATTCTTGCACTTTTTACTAAGGTTACTATGATTGTAGTTGATTGAGAACATACACCAAAAAGTAAGAGAAAACAGTATAGCATGGTTCTTTTGGGTATGACAATAGACTGAAACAAAGCTCACTAATGTGCTCCAGATTTAGCTAAAAGAGATGAAATAAAATACCCCATAGGTTTATTACTTGTAAAATCTTTCACAGTAGAAAAAAATTGAAAAAAAACCCTTGTGTTTGCATATTATTTCCTATTGGCATTGTAAATGTAGGTGGGCTATAAAGTGTTTCTGGAGTTGAAAGCTATTGGATTCTATTAACCATCTATCTTATATGTAAATCAAGAATGGTTTAAAGCTGCACCAGGGGAGGTTTCAACTGGACAATAAGAAGCATTTCTTGGTACTGAGAGGCTGGTTAAACACTGAAACAGCTTCCTAGAGAGGTGGTTGATGCCCCAAGGCCATGAGACTTTAAGAGATATTTGGAAAATTACCTTAATAAGATGTTTTAGTTTTTGGTTAGCCCTAAATTAATCGGCAGTTGGACTAGATGATCATTGTACGTCCCTTCCAACTGAAGTAGTCTACTCTATTCTGTTCTATGCTAATCTTTCTAGGAATATTTTGATAGCCTTAAAAAAGCTCAAGTCAGTTCTGCTAAAACACTGAAATCCTTTACAAAACACTGTAAGATCAGCCAAGTCACATACCATGGAAAATCAGTCCATTTGCAAAACCTAAGTCATTTGAGTTTTAATACAATATTAGAATCTTGTCTGTATCTAGAGTTCTTGTCAACTTTTTTTTTTTTATATACAGTACAACTCACAAAGTAAAAACACACAAAGGAACAAACTGGTTAGCATTTGTTGTAAGAAATAAACTGGCTTCATCTGTTGTAAGAATAATACAGACACAATGTTAGATTGTTTTGTTTTGTTTTTTAATTTTCCTATCACTAAGGAGGCTGCAGCCAGGCAAGATTGTGGCAAATTTAGCTACTTTCCCCTTTTCAATTGGAGAGTATTACCTCTAAGAGAATAAATAAATAAATAAATAAAAACATGGAGAAGAGAGACAACAATCAAAGGTGCCTTGAACAGGGAGAAGGTATTATGTTTAGCCTGACCTTGACCTGGAGCTCTTGACATCAGCTCTTGCAAACGTGTCAAGTTTTCTTGCCTGGTTTGTTCAAGTGGTGAAGTCTTATTACTACTGTAAAAGCATACTTTACATACACACACAAACACAAGTGCACTTATTCTATGAAGTCAGAGGCAACAAAGCTGTCTTTGTATCTAGCAAATATAATTCTTTCCTTCTTGCATAATTGCTTAGATGTTTTTGTCTGAAATTCTATTCCCATTGACACTTTGTGTATGTGTGAAACTGGTTTGAATGATGTCTACATTCATTAGTTTTTCCACAGTAACTATTTCCCTTACAAGGTACACGATCCCAGAGCAAAGAAAAGTTAACAATTTAAAACTCTGAGGGTGTCTTTGTTGGGAACAGTATAATTTTTTAATTCACATTCCTTTCACTTAGTTTCTGTAATCCCTGAAGAGAACAGAGTCAAACTTTGTGTTTTAATTAGGATTTTCAGTATTTATGGCCTGCAGCAATGAAAAGGAAAAAAAAAAAATCTAGAGTTGTGGGAAAAAAAGATTGGGCCAAGTCTGCATTCTTGTGACTGTCATTTACATTTTCTAAGAACAGATGTAAAAACTGAAAATGGTTTTGTGATTCACAGCCCGGTGTGACTTAAAGTAACCAATAGGATTTTCCTTGAAATATCAGTAGGAAACATCTATCAAAGATAGTGAATTTAGACAAGGAATGGTACTCTGTAAGGAAGAGAAGAGACTGGAATAGTAGGAATTATGATAATTGTATCAAGGGCTGAAGAATTTAAGTGGCAGGTGAGAAACTGACCTTGTGCCGGGCGACAGAAGCTTACAAGAATGTAAAATCTAGTATCGCTACTAAAGGGTACAGATTTGCTACAGTACTGGAATATTGAAAAAGTACATCTTTGCTTTCTTTTGCTTTACAAGGGAAGTTTATTATTGTGTCATCTGTAAAACATTCAGAAATGCCAGATGAACGAAGCACAATTTTTCAGGGTTTGCTTCATAGTACAGCTTCCTCCTCTGTCTTTGTGTGTACCTGATTTGTTCAACTGTTTATTGATGAATACTTGACTGTGTCTGTAGGCTAAACTGTGTAAGGATGTCAAGATAATCACTACTGGTTATTTCTCAGTGAACTTCATGTAAATCTGATATAGCTCTACCATACTTTAATGGAACTAGACCATTTCCAGAAAAAACACCGTCCTTCAGCAAAAATGTGCCTCTGTTGGAGATATTATCTAGGTCCTTTAAATATGGGAAGATTAATGTGAAAAACATGCATAAGAGAAGAATCAAAATTTAAAGGTACTAGTGAAAGGCAGCAATCAAGCACATATCCACCTTTTGTTTTGGTGCTAATGAGACACTTAACTACTAATCATATATTTGAAAATTCATGCTACAGTTTAATAAATGAGACTATAAAACAAGTAAATATAATTAACATTTGTAAAGGGGGAAAAAAAGATCAGCTATATGCATAGATTAATAGTTCAATATTATATGAAGAGTATTTTCTTCCTTAGAAGAAAAGCAAGTGACTCACTTAAGATGGTAGATCGTGTTTTGAAGATGCTTTTTAATGTTGCAATTTTTTGAATTTAACAAATATTTTAAGATGAGAAAAGTTGTATTCTAAGACCTGTTCATTCCTTGAAGTACAGACAATATTTTTCATTTTCCATAGCCCATTGAAAAAAATGTCAATTTACCAAAACCGAACTCCAGCTTCGAGGCAAAAAGAAAGTGAAACAGCATCTATAGAGATACTAACAGATACAAAATTCACAGATTCAAAGCTAAAATTATCAATTACTCTGCCTCAGTTTTCATATAAACATCTTAATATCCATAGGGTCCTCAATATCCTTGAGCTCAGCCTCTCATAAGTCTTTGAAAGTACTCAATATTTGAACATATATGGGGGAGAAAAAAAAATAAACACAAATCCAACAATAACAACAGCTAAACAAACAAAAAAGAATCTATCTTCCCTTGGATGGGGCTAATATTCAATACTATTTATTTCAGAATGGCAGTTTCTGAAAGCTTCATTAGCCTTATTTATGACTTTTGACTCCCATTTGTATCTGAAAATGTCCAGTAAACCATGGAAGTCTAAAATTAATGTTCTTCCACTTTTCATCATTAATTAAACCCAAGTGCACAAATTTTCTTCAGATCTTTCTTAACATTTCTGGAAGAAATCTTTTGAAGAAATTTTTGGAAGAAATCCTGAAAACCAGGAATTGAATCAGTGAGTATAATAGGGAAAATAATTTGTTTTCTGATTCATTCTTGCATCTGGGACAAATCAAGCACAAGGTGAAGGAAAGCAACAGCTTCTTTCACTATCTAACAAATATGTGAGAGAGAATTGTTGACTCCAAATGTGAACATGATTCCCATAAAATTACTGCAATGCATAAATCTTCCTAAAAAATTTCACTGCTTGTATGCATTACTGCTGTCTATACAGTGTGCAAACACGAGCTTACACACAGACACATACACACACTTGTATATTCCTTGTTTGCTAAAAATTCACAGTCTTAAAATGTGTAATGGCTGTTTTTATCATGCGTACATGTGGACACATTTTTCAAAATAAAAAAGCAAAATCCAACTTCCTGCTAATTATTCTTATTTATGGAAACTGAGATTAATAAAAACAAGTATTTTAAAAAAAAAGTGAAAATCTTACTCTGTCAAAAAGTATTGAAAATGTTTAGTCAGGTTTCCTGCTCTTGGATTGCTTCATCTTCTTTCAAATTTTGATCATATTATATATCTTTAACAGAAGCAAATTTTTTTTTTTCCTGTGGAAACCAATATCAACTGTCTTCTCACTGACTGCTGGAAAAATAGTCACAGAAGTTTTTTTATGTTTTCTTAATAATTTCAATTCAAGGCATGGTATATCACTATAAAATAATTAAAATTATTTCTGTATATTGAATTATAAAAAATGGTAATATAAGTATGGGATTTTCATTGGGACAAAGAAATATAAAAAGTGTAATAAAGGTCTTGATCTGCATTCCAGCATGATGAAAGAATGAAAACAGGCAGCTCTTCTCATATCAGAAAATCCAGATAACAAATTAACTGTGCTCTTTATTATATGAATTATTTTTTTGCTGTGTGCAAAATCTGTAAATCTGAACTTGTGTGAACACTCTGCCAAAAATTAATGAAACATCTCACATTAGACACCTGAATTTTTCAGAGTATTTATTTTGAATCATTTAAACATAAATTTAAGCCATGGAGTTCAAATTAAAACTATGTTTGGAATAAGTCTTGATATCTAGGTGTTGTGAGATCCATAATAGCAGTTTCACAAAAAAACCCCCAAAAAACAACAACAACAAAACAACAACAACAAAAAAGAAAATTTAATATGATTTACTTATTTTATATATTTGCCTAATAGAAGTGGAATACAAAAAGGTATTTTAGTAATATCTATTTTAGAATCATAAACTGGTTTGCGTTGGAAGGGGCCTTTAAAGATCATCTAGTTCCAACACCCCTTCCATGGACAGGGACATCAGGTCACTCAAAGCCCCATCCAATCTGGCATCAAACTTCTCCAATGATGAGGCATCCTCGATTTTCTGGGTAACTTGCTACAGTGTCTCACCATCCTCATTGCCAAAAAAAAATGTCTTCCTTATACACAATTTAAATATATAAACTCTTTCAGTTTAAAATTATTGTCCCTGTCACTACAGGCTTTGGTAAAAAGTCTCTCCTCATCTTTCATATAAGCTTCCCCTAAGTATTAAAAAGGTCTCAATAACATCTCAAAGCCTTCTCTTCTCTGAGCTGAACAACTCCAGCTCTCTCTCAGCCTTTCTTCATAGAAGATTTGTTCCAGCCCTCTGATTATTTTCAGGGTCCTCCTATGGATACACTCCAACAGGTCCATATCTTTCCTGCACTGGGGACCTCAGACCTGGACACAGCAGTTCAGGTGAGGTCTCATGAGAACAGAGTAGAGAAACCAGCACATGGTAGAAAATCCAATCTCATTCACAGAACATAATTCAGTATCCATCATGCTCCTCCAGATCTTCCACCTGATGATAACCTTTTAAAAGTCAAACTGCTTTTTTTTGTCTGCTAAATCCCTGTGAAAATGTTTCCCTACCTCTGACAACTTGATTAGAAGACAATCATAAAACACATGCTAAACTACTTTGCTGAACAAAGTGAGAGGGACTACACACTGAGACACATTCTATAGATCAGACTGTCATTTATATCTTCATTCTTGACATATAATCCCACCTTTGAAATAGCTGCTATATGAATTTTACTTCATTTTATAAGTACAGTAAAGGTATTTGCATAATTTATCAGTGTGATGACAGAAAATGTAAATTTAGGCCTTTTATGCATGGTGTACAAAATATTTTCCTGAGGTTTTATTAGGTAAGCACATATTTATATGGTATATGGCAGGATAAAAATTACCAGTCTAAGACCACCAGTTGCATAATAAATAGTTTGTGATATTTTAGTAGTAAATAATATGAAAATAACATACAGACAGCTTTTATTGTTGTTGTTGCTCATAAACAGGTCATCTATAAAGCCAAATAAGGAAGAAAAAAAAAAAAGACTATGGCCCTATGTTTTCTTGAGACCAAATAACTTTGATAAGTTGATATTTTCATATTGTACCATTTTGCAAAATCCATTAAAGAAAAGGCACAATTATAGTTTGATCCCTTACCTTGTTATGAAGTTGTTTCTTTGGTAACCTCACCAATGTTTGGGTATTTCTCATGTGCAGACCTCAAAAAGGGAAGGTTCTTAGCACTTTTAGGTAGCTGTTCTTATGCATTTTCTGAGGGGTGCTTTTAATAGCTAAAAAATTATAATAGATTGATTATATGTTTAACTTTCAAGGTTGTTAATTTAATTACTTTCTCTCTTACCACTCTGTTTCTCACTGAGTTGTCATTATAAAATATCATACTTTGTAAAAAGAGATTAGAAGTACTGCTTTAGTGTAGTGTTCAACATGGAAATTTACTGTTAACTATACGAAATAATAATAAAAAAAAATCAGTATGCTTCAGTTGTGTTTCTTTAATATGGAAAAGAATACATGATTTTTAAGGTTCTTATATATTTCATTGATAGAAAATCCCATTTAAACACATAGATATGCAGTGTACTTATCTGTTTGGACAGAAGTACTGGAAATTCAAATAATGAATATGAGGAATTTCATACAATAGGCCAATACAAGTACCAAGACACTTGAAGGAAAAAAATCTTGAAATTGTTAATGCTTAGATTTTTAATGATTTTGCTTGTGCTATTGAATTTTGGTTAAGATACTCTATAAAACTCAGAAAAAATATATTTAAGTAACAAAATACATCACAGACTGAAAAATAAAATAAAAGATACAAAATTCTACTGTCAGAGGCAGGAGTTTATTTATGCATGAGAAATAATTGATGAGAGAAGGACAGTGCATTCAGAAAACTGAATGAAGAAAGATTTTTAATTATATTGGTTGTTTGCTTCACTAAGGTCAGGACTTAATGGATTCATCAACAAATCTCAGAATCACAGCTGTCCCAGTCCTAGGCCTAGCAGGAAATATAACCAAACTGTGGAAGCAGTAACAGTTAAAGAATGACAAATAAGAAGAGATTAAGATAAAGACAAAAATATTCAGTGTGCATTTAACATTGTCCTGAACAACATCCTTGTCTCTAAACTGGAAGGACATAGATTTGATGAAAGGACCACTAGGTGAATAAAAATTTGCCTGCATGTTTGCACTCTTTGAGAGTTGCATTTAACTGCTTGATGCCTAAGTGGAAAGCAGTGACAAGTGCTGTTCTTTGGGGGTTAGTATTGGGACTAGCACTTGTCTTGGGTTGAGCTGGCAAAACGCCAACTGCCCAAAGGCAGAGTCAGCCTGCGGCTGAGAAAAGGAGGAAAGGGAAAAAAAACCCTCTAAACTCAGGTTTTTGCTTAAAACTAACTACATGTATTTATACAGGAAAGAGAAAATTAAGAGAAAACTACAATATAACAC
>JAWWEV010000001.1:82352773-82387873 GCA_035583235.1 Hafferia zeledoni | reverse complement strand
ATGTTTCTACTTCCCTGAATTCAAACAAAATGCAAGCAGTGGCAGCAGCAGGAGCAAGGCCTGGTCTAGCCAGACAGCACATGCCCTGTCTGTAGCCCAGCCATGGTGAAACTGACCAAGCCACACCCACACACCAGCTCTGACCCCTTCTGAGATGATGTAGTATGGTATGGAATACAGTATTATTGGCTAGAAGAGGTCAGCTGTTAACTAGCCCAACCCAGCTGAAGTCACCTGACAATTTCAGGCCTAATCTGAACTTTAAAGCTTAAATTTAGCCCACCTGGCCAAACCCTGGCTGGATGGGGCTCTGAGTAGCCAGTCTACTGGAAGATTCTCTGCTCATAGAAGGGGTTTTGGAGCTAGATGATCTTTAAGGTCCCTTTTAATCCTAACCATTCTATGATTAGTTCCCAGTACACAATGTTTACAAGGAAATTCAAATTTTTATAGTAGATATAAAGTACTGGTAAAGTAAGTTTTCAGGAACTAATTACAGGTTACTGGTTTTCCTGGAGGCATCCAGTCTACTAAGGGGCATATTAACAATATAAAAATCTTTTTCTTCTTTCTTATACTATAGGAAAGCTCTGGTAATAGAAAAGTTTTTGTCCACCACTATCACTATGTGACTTTTTCTTTTTTTCTGTAGACAATTAGCCTAAATAGTAAAAAAGGAAAGTGAATACCTCCTTGAACACTCATCTACTGTCTGTTTAAGCTATTACACTTATGAGGCTCTTAGGAATGAGGGAGACAGCAACTGGTTTTTTACCTGGAAAAGTTAATGTCTGCATATGTTTAGATAATAACCACAGAACTACAAGAAAAGGAAATATAAATTAAGGTTGCATATTAAGATGTATTTTGGCATCGTATGTGTTGGTCTTTTTTTTTTTTTTTTTCAATTTTGGTCAGAGTTTGATGAATTTAACTGTGTGTTTCTGGTGCAGCATAAACTTGAGTTACCTCTATATTTAGCTATACTGCACTTCATGGAAATTTTCCCTCCAGTTTATGCAACACTTCACAATAATTTCATGCTCTGGAAAGGAAACAGAAGAAAAGAACCCTTCTCCTATTTTTGCATGGCTTTAAAACTAGGATGTAGATTAATGCATTTGACTTCAGTTTGAAATAAAATCATCCTACAGAGATTTTACAAATGTTGTACTTGCCAATTTTTGTATTTTTAAGTATTATGTGTCTTGGTGATTCTGTAAGATGAGAAAAGGGAATTACTGAACTCCACCATGTGAAAAGGAGGAAGAAAGGCAAAAATGCAAAAGAGAAGGAAAGGGAGGAAGAGGGAATGGGGGAAGGGAGGATGGAAAAGAGGAAATGAATTGGCCTGTTGTTGCATATACTGAAGCACATAATGTTTAGATTTTAAAAACATGAAGACTTTCCAGCTGAATCTCTTCCTCTAAGCAATCTGTCTATCCTGCCTAAAAATAAAGATCCTGCTGCCATAATAACATATTGCTCTTGATTAAAAATGCTCATTAAATAGAATTAAAATTCTTACTAGTGGCTAAAATTATTCTCTAAAAATAAACTAGAGGCTTGGACTAATAGGAGAATTACACAGTCTAATAATAGTTTAGGATAAAGGTTTATCCAGATAAACTGTTTAGTTATTTTGGTGTGTAAAGACTTCTAACATGGTAAAACCAGTGGCAGACTTAATGTGAATTCAGACATGTGGAGCAGCATTTTATTGCCTGCCTGTTTAAGAATTATGTCATAGCTGAACATTTTGGATCACCTTATTCCATCATTTCTACTTTCCTTCGGTTATATTTATTCATCATTTCACTATTCATCATTGCAGAAATTAGATTTGAAGAGCAGAGGGAAAGAGCAGAACAGAAGAAACTTAACTATGTCCTTTTGGAAACACCTGAACCCTTCTATCAGAGCTTTCCTTTTTTTTTACACAGTTATCACTAATCTATCCAGATTCCTCCTTTTAGAGAAAAATACAAGAGAAGGTCAGACCCTCAGAATGGCCATCTGGGGTTGCACAGAGGTATTTTATCTTCTTAAGCTTCTGGAAATATGGAAAATAAAAGGTTAAATCCCTTCTCTCTTCCATAAATTGAGATAAGATCTTTCAGCTCATTTTATGTGACTAACCAAGAGGACCTTGGTTAAAAGTGCTCCTATCTTTCCCCATTCCTTCAGTATTCCCTGAAATAACATCTTTCCTTCAATGATTAGTCAAAATTTTATCTCTCTTCCATGCTGTTTCTGCACAATGACATGCCATCACTTATCTTTGCCCCAAGCAGGGCAAATAGAAAATTAATTATCTATAAACACATTATAAATGTGTGCTGTAAAGAGCATATGTAGACAAACTGCCACTTTTCTCATATTGATTCTAAACATCACAAACGGACTGATTTCTTTTGGACAAGCCTAGCTCTAAGGCTAGTGCTAATATAGTCACTGTAGGATGAATTGAATAAAATCTATGATTAGCAATATGAATATCTATGAAACTAGACAGAGCAACTAGACAGTTTCTCTTACACTATACTGGTCCATAATCATATTTTACTAATAAATATAACAGTTTTACATCCATGATGTAAGACTGGTTAAATTAATAAAGCAATTATTTAACCTAGGTAATCTTCTAACATTTATAACATATTTATAATTTAGGATTTCACAGGAAGTTGATAAAACCATTATTAATAGAAATTTAAAGATTTATTAGCAGAGCCTTTGTACTAATATAAAGTTTCCAGACAGAAGATCTATAAAAATCAATAAACTTTAATAAGTGCTAAGCATCATCTATGCAAAATGTGTTGGTTCTTTTTCTCATATGGCAAACAGAATAAAGTAATTAAAACTAAAAAGAAAAATGTGTGCACCAGACTAGAATAATATCAAAATATGCCTATGCTTGGGAGGATGGGAGGAAATACAACACAGATGGCACTGGTTTAACAAATATAGGACCTCATTCAGTGCCTATTAAGTTGGCAGAAAAATAAATCACTTATCTGCACAAGCTCCAAACTGCTTTCACAGAGATGTATAAACGCTTCTGAGTTCCCCTTGTACAGCAATCAGGTGTCTGACTTAGCATGAGGTTGTTCTCCTGGTGTTAGGCTCTCATGACTGGCTGAGAGGTCCAGCACTCTTTTATGGCTGTGTTACAGACCCTCAGAAAAGACACCAGAGAGACTCCTCTTCGTGACCTTTAGTATTATGTTCCTAATGATTCTGGAGGTACCTACAGAAATAATTCCTTAATTAATGTAAATTAAAATATTGAAATGGTGAGGCAAAGTGCTGGAGGGGTAAAGGTAAAATGCACAAACACAGTACATTTTACAGAGCAAATATAAAGGGGTTTTAACACCTCTAACTTGTGGTCACTCTTACAACAGATATAACTGCTAAAGTTATGATTAAAAGTGCTACTTGTTAGAAGATGGCCTGCTATTATTGGAAATCTATTAGGTAGTAGTATAACATGTAAAATATCTATTTGTTCCTCAAACAAAATGTCTGCAGAGGAAAACAGTGCTTCAGCATACTGGTCCCCAGCTGCTACATAAAAGATTGGGATGGATCCAACAGAAAACAGAAACTGAATCAGATATTATTATTCATTTTTCTACAGTAGCTACTTGTTCAAGTTATTATGTTTATTGCCTTCTTCCCAAAGGTGCATTTTTTAGCTTCAGTCCTTGCTTTAATAAACCTGAGAAGAGTATAGAATGATATCATTTTGACTAGTATCAACCAGAGAAAATAAAGATGTATCTCCTGAATAGTGCATATTCAGAAAGTCCAAAAGATCTGGTATTCTGGAGAACAATAATCCTATGTGCCAGTAAAGGTTGGGGGCTAACCTGATTGAAAGGAGCTCTGAGCAGAGGGACCCAGGAAGTCCTGGTGGACGCTAATCTGTCATGGGCTGGCAGTATACCTCTGTGGCCAAGAAGGCCAATGGTGTTTTGAGGTGCATTAGGAACAGCGTTGCCAGCAGTTTGAGGGAGGTGATACTTCCCCTCTACTCAGCCCTAGTGAGGTCACATCTGGAGTGCTGTCTCCAGTTATGGGCTACTCAGTACAAAAGAGTCATGGAGCTCCTAGACTGCATCCGGCAGAGGATGACAAAGATGATTAAGGGACTGGAGCATCTCTCTCACAAGGAAAGGCTGAAGGAGCTGGGCCTGTTTAGCTTTGAAAAGAGACAACTGTGAGGGGACCTCATCCAATGTATATAAATATCAAAAGAAAGGGTGTCAAGAGGATGGGGCTAGGCTTTTCTTAGTGGTGCTAAGAAATAGGACAAGAGGCAGAAGGAAGAAACTGATGCACAGGAAACTCCACCTGATTATGAAGATGAATTTATTCACACTGAAGGTGACTGTGCACTGGAACAGATTGCCCAGAGAGGTTATTAACTCTCCTTCACTGGAGATATTCAGTGAAGAACTGGATGTATTTTTTGTGCCATGTGCTATAGGATTACCCTGCTCAAGCAGAAAGGCTGGACCAAGTGACCTACTGTGGTCCCTTCCAACCTTACCCACTCTGTGATTCTGCAAGACAGATTCATTGTATGTACCCATGGATTAGGAAAAGTCTTTTTGTGTCTGAAAACATCCATTTCCTTTTGCATGGAAATTGCCCTTCATTTGGACTAGCCTGTGATATCTAAAAGTGGTGTCTGTAAATCTAAACTATTCATTCTAGGCCTTATTTAGGATATCAGAAGTAAAAGAACCTAGAAAGGGGATCCATCAGACATCTGGAGACATCCATTTTGGGTTGAATTGCCTTTTAGTGGTATTTCTTAGTATACTTTATATAATCTAACTGTTAAGACACAGCAAATAAATTCCTGAACATAGTAATTCTTGATAATAGAATTACAGAATCGTTTAGATTTGGAAAAGACCTCTAAGATCATCAAGTCCAACCATTACTCTACTAATACTTCCATTAAACCATGCCGGTAAAAGTTTTCTTTATACTTCTTATAAATATCTCCAGGGATGAAGACTCCGTTTTCCTGGGCAGCCTGTTTCAACAGTTGAAAAACCTGAAAGAAGTTTTTCCTAGTATCTAATAACAAAGGCCATTTTGTCTTATTCTATCTCTTGTTACTTGGGAGAAGAGACTGATCCCCTTGCTACAACCTCCTTTCAGGTAGTGGTAGAGAGCAATAAAGTTCCCCCCTGAGCCTACTTTTCTTCAGACTAAACAACTTCTGTCCCCTCAGCTGCTCCTCATAAGGCTTATGCTCCAGACCCTTCACCGTCTCTGTTGCCTTTCTCTGGACACACTGCTGCACCTCAATGTCTTTCTTGTAGTGAGGGGCCCGAAACTGAACACAGGATTTGAGATGCACCCTCACCAGTGCTGAGTGCAGGGAGAAAGACAATCACTTCCCTAGTCTTTCTGACCACACTATTCCTGATACAGGACAGAATGTCATTTGCCTTCTTGGCCACCTGGACACACTGCTGGCTCACAGTCCATGGTTGTTGACCAGCCCTCCCAGGTCCTTTTTCAATGGGCAGCTTTCCATCTACTCTGCCCAAAGCCTGTAGTGCTACATGAGGTTATTGTGACCCAAGTGAAGGACTGGGTACTTCTCCATGTGGAATCTCATATAATTGGCTTTGGGCCATGAATCCAGCTGTCCAGATCCTTCTGGAGAGCCATTCTGCCCTCCAGCGGAACAACATTCCCATCCAACTTGGTGTCTTCTGGAAACAGACTGAGGGTACACTTGCTTTTCTCATCAAGGTTGTTGATAAAGATATTAAATAGGATTGGCCCAAATACTGAGCCCTGGGGAACACCACTGGTGATCAGTCAGCAGCTGGATGCAGCTCCTTTCATCACCACTCTCTAGGCCCAGCTGACCAGCCATTTTTTTAGCCTAGTGAATGGTGCAGTCATCCAAGGCAACAGTGTGAAGTGGTTAGATATGTGTTTGTGTCAGAGAATATATCATCACTAACTCAGACTTAGGCTATCACAGAAATACAGCCTCAGTCATATCTTTCCTTATTACAGTCCATAAATATTTTTTTCTTGTGAAGCATCAAACATCATGAACACCAAACATACCTACTAGGCAACATATATTTGGATGTTATTCCCCATGGACAAAGCATTTTACTATGTTCATTTCAGTTTTCTTTTAAACTTTAAAATGCTGGCACTGTTCTTGATCTACAGGTGATGAGGAAAGGTTCTGATAGGAGCAACTACAGCTTGTGCCACAACTACGTTTTATATTTTATGTCTATGTTCCCTCATTGGAAAAAAAAAAATGACCCAAGAGAAGAAAGATGTTCACAAATTAGAGTGGGCTCTTGCTATAAATATAGCTAAGGTAGGAGAGGTTGCACCAAAAGCAACAAGGTTTCCTCAGCCTAGGCAAAAGAGAGCTTCACAGCCACCTTCCCATACTATGAGGTGGTTACTTAGAAGAGAGCACCAAGAATTCTGCTATACTGCACAACAGTAGAGTGAGGAATAGTTATCGTAAATTGAAACAATAGAGCTTCCGATTGTATTTGACTGGTGGTGATGGGATGAAATGAAGATGATGAAACCAATATTTTTATCTTAGTTTCTTCTGTTTTGTAACTTGCTCGTCTTCGTATATGCAAAGAACATCTTTTCATGTTACTGAAAATGCAATAATGAATTGAAGCAATATACATATCATTGTTTGCAGTCTCTAACAGCAACATAGACTTCTGAGTAAAATGAGAAACAACCTATAAAGTTTTCTTCCTGTCTTTATTCACACACACATAAATAATTACTGTAAGGACCTCATACATTAAATCTGAAACTATTTACAAAAAAATTTTCATCTAATAATAATTTAATATATTTCTCCTACCCTAGTACAGAAAATCATGATAAATATTCATTTGATTTTAAATAATGCCTGTAAGTCTCAAGATATTATATAATGAGTGAATATCAGCCTGCTATAAAATGTAAGAAAAGCTGTTGAGCAGAAATTAGCTTTTAAATAAACTTTAAAGGCCTATAGAGAACACTCATCTTGAACAGAAAAGGTAGCTTTTGTTCGATAATTGGGGCTCGTAATGTTTTCCCCGTTAGATCTTATTAACCTATATATGCAATACACAACAATGCACAGTAAGTTTTAACAACTTTAGTCTTTGTAAAATCTTGCAATTACAATGTCTAAAACATGTGAAGCCATTTTATAATGTTAATTAAGGGTCATGGAGTATTGTTTCCTACATGGTATTAGTAAGCTGGTGGACTGTAACATTTTGCTGGAGTTCAAGTTAGCACTCTATTAACTATACTTAAGTGGCTTGCTTATCTTCTTTATTTAGCAAGCCATTTGACACCCAATAACTTTATGTTATGAAAGAAAATAAATAAAACTGTGTCGACTTAGACTAAAGCAGGGCTGGGTTTTTTCAGACTCTCTCATTCTCTCTCTCTTTTCTTCCTTATCTGTTCATGAAGGAGGAGAAATACAGTGCATTAATGTAGACAAGAAGGTACTTATAATAGTGAACACTGATCAAATAGTTGTGATAGTTTCTGTTATTACTATTTTAATAATTTACAGCAGTACCTCCATAAGGTTGTGTAGACCTCTAGAATATAAAATGCTTTAAAACATTTAATATAGAAGTTATGTATTCTTTGCTGTTGTTTTTCTTGTTGTTGTTTTCAGCTTTACAAAATCTTACAAGATAATAACTTGATAAACTAGGCAGGCCTGAGGTCAAATATATCACTTTTCTTCATTCTGTGGCATCATTTTCATCATAAGTAAAATAGGTATGAAATTGTAGCACATGAGAGTGGTATTTGGCTAGGATAACAGCTAATCATAGAATCATAGAATCAGGTGGGTTGGAAAAGACCTCTGAGATCATCAAGTCCAACCCTCGATCCACTACTATCACGGTTACTAGATCATGGTGCTAAGTGCCACATCCAGCCTCATCTTGAAAACCTCCAGGGATGAAGAATCTACCACCTCCCTGGGCAGCCCATTCCAATGCCTGATCAACCTCTCTGTAAAGAATTTCTTCCTGATATCCTACCTAAACCTCACCCCACAGAGCTTAAGATCATATCCTTTTGTCATAATGATAGTTACCTGGGAGAAGAGACCAACGCCCACCTGGCTATAACTTCCATTCAGATAGTTGTAGAGAGTGATGAGGTCACTCCTAAGCCTCCTCTTCTCCAGGCTCAACAACTCCAGCTCACTCAGATGCTACTCACAGGACTTGTGCTGAAGTCCCTTCACCAGACTTGTTGCTCTTTGTACTTGCTCCAGCACCTTGACATCCTTCCTGAACTGAGAAACCCAGAACTGGACACAATACTCAAGGTGTGGCCTCACCAGCACTGAGTACAGGGGAAGAATCAGTTCCCTGGACCTGTTGGTCACACTGTTCCTGGTACAGGCCAGGATGCCATTGGCCTTCTTGGCCACCTGGGAACACTGTTGGTTTATGTTCAGCTTCCTGTCAATGCAGACTCAGACTCATACTCAGGACTTTTTCTGCCTGGTCTCTCTCCAGCCACTCTGTCCCCAGCCTGTAGCACTGCAGGGGGTTGTTGTGGCCAAAGTGGACCTGGCACTTGGCCTTGCTAATTCTCATTCCATTGGAATAAACCCATCTCTACAGTCTGTCCAGGTCCCTCTGCATGGCCCGCCTGCCTTCCAGAAGGTCAATACTCCTCCCAGCTTAGTGTCATTTGTAAATTTGCTAATGGTGGACTCAATCTCCTCATCTAAATCATTATTAAAGATATTAAATGGAACTGGGCCCAACACTGATCCCTAGGGAACACAACTAGTGACTGGCCACCAGCTGGATGCAGCCCTGTTCACCAAACTCTCTGGGCCTGGCCAGCCAGCCAGTTCCTAACCCAGCACAGAGTGACCCTGTCCAAGACATGGGCTGCCAGCTTTTCCAAGAGCATGTTATGGGAGACAGTGTACTGAAGTCCAGAGAGACACATCCACAGCCTTCCCCTCATCTACCAGGCGGGTCACCTGATCATAAAAGGAGATCAGGTTGGTCAGTCAGGACGTGCTCCTCCTAAATTCATGCTGGATGGTTCTGATCCCTTGTCCATATCGTACGCTCTGTATGATTGCATTTAGGATGATCTGCGCCATAACCTTGCCAGGCACTGAGGTCAAGCTTACCAGAGAAGTCCTGGATTTCCAGTTTCCCACTTTTCCCTGTGAAGTTCAAAAAATTCCTCTGAATATCTGATTATAGGTCACTGTTCAGCTGAAACAAGGGGTTGCAAGGTTCCCATTAGTAAGAAGAGTGTCAGAACTTTTGATAAATGTTCAGTAAAACTTGGAAAATGCAATAAGACAAGTTCTGGATCAGGCCCTACTTATTTCTAGGATATGTATTAAGCAAGAAAACATCAGATGCAAACTCATGATGCCCTTCTATAAGACCTCCTCACAGAACCTCAAAACATGATTGAATGCTGTATACTGATGAAGGTTCTCCCAAAATTTCTTCACTTACATAGAAACATAAATGAGAATAACATTTACCAAGGATTTTTATACCCTTCATGTACAAAAACTTGAAACTGATATTCACTTGGTTGATATTATTATCCTGCAAAGGCCAATCAAAAGTGCCTAATTGACTAAGTGACATTTCATCTAGCAAATGTGCAGGAAAATATTTTCTCTATCCTTTCCCTTACAAACCAGAAACTGAACTGCTATTTTGTTCTTCTGAACATGACTATTTCCCCTCTCTTCTCTCAAAAATCAATATAAACAAAAGAAAAATAAACTTGTACTACCTCCTCTGTCAATTCTTTAATTTAAATTTCTGAATCAGCCTTGTCTGTACTCATATCAGTTGTATAATTTATATAAACCATAAGCAAAATTGTTTATATTATGAAGACATTAAAATTAGACTGACAGAATGTGGTAGTTTAGGCCTTAATTTTAGTAGGCCTCAGTTTGGCAGGCCCAAATAGTTTGACGTGGATTAAAGGGGACAAGTGTCACCTGACTTGAGCAACCCAAGAGATATTTCCTATCATCTGACATCAAAACAAGTATAAAAAGAGAGGGAGGTGGAGCTTCTGTCCCTTTTTGCTCTTTGCCTCAGCCCTGGGAGGATGTGCTGCCACTGTTTTTGATGAGATTAGGCCAAGCTGCCACCCCACTGCTGTGTTGTCTAGGGAGGTGAACATTTTCTTGTTAACTTTTCTCCTCTCTTGCTGGGTGTCCTTTGGGGGGAGTCTGTTGGGGTGGTTTGTCGTGGTTGGAATCTGTGTTGTTGGGTGGGCGACTCGGTGGTTGTTGTTGTTGTTTTCCTCATTTGTATATATATGTGTTATATTCTGTTTTTAATTCTCTCTCTCCTATGGAAAATATTAAAAGCTAGGTACTTTAGTTTAAGCTTCCCCTTTGCACATTTTTCAAAAAGGAATTATCTATACCTCGTATAAGAACACTGATTGAAAATAAAATAAGTACAGATATTAATAAAAAATACCACAAAATAAAAATTGTCATTAGTGTAGATCATTTAAGAACTGAAATTTACATCTTCTGTTGCAAATCATATGCTCCATAGCTAAAAACCTTTCTGAAGGTCTAATTGAAACACTATAATACAGCTGGGGAAAGCAAATCAAGATGCACGTTTTGTAACATGCTCTCTCTTTAGTTACATTCGGTGACTGTGACTGAGTAATATCACCGCATATTTTAAACATTTGAAAGTCAAGATAATTTGCCTAGAACTGGGTAGAAAAGGAGTCACATGATAATTGTCATCTTGTATATGACCAGTGTATTTTAAAAGCTATTACCTTTGTGCGTGGTCAAGCCAAAATACACTGCAAAAACTTTGACCAAAGGTATAAACCCCTTACCTTTAATGTACCTTACATTCCTTAGACCTAATTTTAGGTACTTATCTGCTATTTTAAATCAGAGGTCTCTATGACTTGAAGTACTTCTATTTACAATTCACCTATCACCTTCCAGTGCAGAGGAAATCTAGGGAGACTAAGCTCCTAATTTTGAGACTTTTGTAGTCTTATGAGAACTCAGAATCTCTAATGCAAATATTTCCCTGTTAACATTTATACCAGTAGGATTCTGGGAGGTCTTGTGGAGCCCTGTACTTCTTTTAGGAATTTACATATTTAGATTTCTCTTCTTTGTTTCAATGTTGTTACTAGATATGATTGCAGAAAATATTTTTTCCTGTTGGACATTGTGTTGACTGCAATTTATGCCTTTATTTGATCATGTGTAATGGTTACAGCAATCTGCTGAAAATGTGGATGTATTTTTCTGTGTATAGTTTATGTTTGAACAATGAAAACTGGCATAAAATTGCATTTCAGGACATGTGGAATGTCTGAAACATAGGCTGGAGACCTATGTAGTACAAGGTCCCCAGTACCGATCAATTAGATAGAAAAAAAGTATGATTATATGGTCTCTGAAAAGAATAGCTGAACTACTGCATTTCTAAAAAATTTAAAAAAAACCCCAATAATAAATTGACATTAACAAACTTGGTACAAAATTAAAAAAAAAACAAAAAAAAACAAACAAAACAGAAAAAATGTATCTTGTTTGCTAAAAAGAGCTATTTTACTTTTTTTATTGTCGCAACCCATAGAAGAATATTTATACTCTTCATCACTTGACAAATGTCACTCTGTAACGCACAGTTATTCTGCAGACTTTAAGATTAGTAAGGAATGTGTCTCCTGTGACACTTTTCTGTTATACTGAGTCACTTGTAATAAGTCGTCAAGTTTTTCAGGTCTTTTTGTTGGTTTTGGAATGAAGAAGTGATGTTTAGCAATTCTATTATCTACAAACTTCAGAATGGTCCTATTGTTTTCAATTCTAAACTTGACAACCTGACTTATGGCCTGGTTTCATTCCAGTTTATGGTCAGCTTTAGGCATTTAGCTGAAACTACCAACTGATGATCTAGCTCCTAAAAACATTCTGAGGATGATGCAGCTACTAAAAACCTTCTATGATAATACTCCAAATCTCCCACAAGATACACTTAGATCTTTACTCCTTCCAATTGCTTTAGGAGTCTTTTCTAGGATTATAAGGCTTCCTAACTGCGTGTCAGTTTAGAACCACAAGTGAAATAGTACGAGTCTAGGTTGTTGCTCTTTCTATACTTAAGTGTAGTCTCTATAAATAAAGTATGACAAATTTAGAGATAGAAAAAGGAGCGGAGGATGGGGAAAGGGAAGAAAAAGCTTATCATTACTTGTTCTAGACATGAATTCTAAAAGCAAACTGAGAAAAAAGAATGTCTGTAGATAATGGTATGAGAACAGAATATTGTCAGTGTAATTATCTGCTTTTACACTGCAATCAACAATGTCCAGTGTTTGGAATAATACAAACAGAAAAGATAAAACCTTACTTCGTGTATCCAAAATAAATAGCAATCAATTTTTATTTTCACAATATAGTAATTTATTCTGGAAGTACCAGGAGCTTCAGTCTTGACTGCCTTGTTTTTAACTTAATAGAATTGATCATCAGCTCAGTCCTGAGCTTTCTCTAATAATTTCTGAACACCCTCATGTTTTAATAACATGGGGCACATTGCACAAAGGGAATTGTGTTTAGATGTCTTGTTGCCATTCCTTTAACATTTTTTTTTAATCCATACATATATGTGATGTTTTCCATGTTCATTGTTACATGCCTCATTTATTTGAAATATCTAGGCATGTTTATGCTTGCAGTTTCAAAGTAATACTTACTTGTCACACACACCTCTGTAATACTATTTCATAACTGCACAAAAAAATGTAAATCACATAGGTCAAAATCTCTTGTAGAAAAAGTCATCAGATAAGAGAAATTGATTTCCTTAAAGAAGAACTCTTTATTAAAAGCAATCCACTAGAGTACTTTTCACATATCTGTCACAATTATCTGTCCCTAAATGGCTTGTTCACTGAGTAATTCTGCTCTGAGTCTTCGGTCTATAAGCAAAGACGTATTAAAAGGTGTTCAGATCTCTAAAGTAGTTTCAAATACTTTTGGGGCTTTGTAAATCAAATGGATAAAATCAAAACAATAAAGCAGAAAATTATTAAAAAGGTTTTAATGTTTGGCTTAAAGCCAAAGTTACCATTAAAGTTGTAAATATCCCCACTAAATAGATAACAATATAAAAATTTATGTAAATCAATAGAAATGTCTGTATGAGCCTATTTATGAAAATCTATTTTCAGCAAGGTGTAGCACTATGAGCTCTGTTATACAGTGATTTCGTCTTTGAAAAATGTTGAAGTTTTAAAGAAACAGGCATATGTAAATACTTTCAGAGATTATTACTATTATTTTTCTTCAGTGGACTCTATACACATTAGAAAATGGCTTCTATCTGTTATATCTTTACTAATGACAAATTATCCATCATTCATTAATTAAAAGCTTCTCCTTCTAAGAACACAGTTGTAAGGATATTATTGTAGGTTTTCAGAAATAAAATGCATATCATGTAATCAAACTTAATTTTCTTCACTTGAATAGCCCTAGTGTTGACAAGGAACTATTACGGCAGCACACTGTCATTGCCAGTATATGACAATTTGAGCCCACATGACAAGTATTTTTTGAATATATGTGTTTAACTTGATGATTCCTATCAAACATACATGCCACATAGACGAAATTTAAGCTATAGCTACCTAATAAACTAGGCAAAATTTTTATGAAAGGCAACTTTAAAGGAGGTTTTTGTTTGTTTGTTTGGTTTTTGTCCTCCATTAAATACATTGAGATTTCAAAATAAATAAACCTTCGAAATTAATTTGTGTATGCTTTTGAAATGCTTTTGATTTTCAAACCCACAGGCTACCTGTGTTTCTGTCATTTTACGTTAGGTTATAAATATGTGAGGGAGTGAAGTGGGGGAAAATGGGCAAGGTGTAGTGAATAGCTCTGACTATTGTCTGCTACAATTATGGCAACCAAGTATAAATAAACACATTTTTTTTTAAAGAGAAGTCCCTGTAGTGAATGTTATTAACAACTTTACCAATACAATAAATTGTTCACATAGTATCAAACATAATTTATACAAAGTATATATGGATTGCAAAAGAAAGGTAGGCATAGTTTCATAGAAGACACTTTGGTCACATAGCACTTGTGCTGAGGCTTTAGCTGGGAATGTAGGATGAATTCTAGCCTTTTGTTCCTCTCCTGTGTTTAATTGTGTTAATTTTTATTGTGCTGCAACTATGCTTTTAATTTGAACATAATACACACGGAAAATTAGAAAAGTACCCAGTGAGGAAGAAATAGGCAGTTCTGAACATCCATTTTTTTTCTGTGTGTCACGTGCAGCAAAGACAAACATAATTCAGAAAAGTACCAATTTCTCTGATTTACAGCAACCATTGCTGAGAGACTGCATAGAACTATTTCTTTCATAGTTTGACTAGGAAAATTGGAAGGGCAAAAATGGTGCATAAGACAGAAACCAATTGTTCTGTGTTGTTCACAGGGGAAGAATGTAGAGAGAAACAGCACATACCACACAAAGCAGGATTCACCTATGATGAGTTCTGGTTTCTTTTAAGAGAGAAAAAAAAAAACACGGCGATGCTCCAACACAAGTTGTTCTAGAAGGACATAAAAATGTGACTCTAGGAAGAAAGAAAAGTTGAATATTTATTAGAAACAGAGAAATAGATTTATATGAAAACTCATTCTTTGAATAAAGCTTTAAAACGTAGTAATATTCCACTTGATGAAATGAGCTTTTTAGCAGATGGAAGATGCAAGTTCCTGGGGTTGCATTTAGACATGAGAAGCCACAATTATTAATTATGTTTTGAAGCAGAAAAAAAGATGAAAAAATTATTGAAGCTTAAATGGGTACAGTATATATTTGCTACTAGCTAAAAATTAAATCTGATAACACAATGCAAAAACTAATTTAAATAAAAAATGAAACATATTTTTGAATTTTTGTTTATTAAAATGGCCAAATTTCAAAATGTCACTTCAGTTTTAGGTAGGTTATGAAATGGAAAAATGCTGAAATGAAATACTTGACTATATTAAATTTCCAACACAACACTTATGCAAACAAAACAAAGCAAAAGCATTTCTGCTTTCTAAATGTGCATGCAGTTATTATTGGTCACACATTCAATTTCCAGTGAAAGACCAACATTTTTGTAAAGGTTCACAAAATGTTAATATTTTTTCAGCAGTCATCAATTATTTTGCTATGGATCATAAAAATTACTTTCTACATCAATTTATTTTTAAATCATTCAGAAATTACAAATTTGGATTCTCTATCCTGATCACAGGAATCTATCCTATCCAAATCACAGGGAGTAATTGCATACAAATTTTCAGGAATCAAGACATATTACTCAAAATTATGCACACCATAATTACTATAATTTGATAAATCTTGTCTTAGAATCCCTTTAATAAATGTATTAATACTAGTTTTTAATTATTATATGCACTTTTTACACCGTAGATACTTTCTTCATTTAATAAACACAGATCTCAAAACATTTCCATTTTTCAACATAATACTTTTCTTCTACAGATTTGTTCCCTCTCTTGATAGCTACTGAGTTGTGTTCTGCCATAATGCATAAAATATTGGAGAAAAAAATCATAAATGTGTCAAGGTGATATTTTTATATAGAACAATAACAAAAGGATTATTCTTTTCTAGGCATTCCAAATGCAAATTAATTTTCCAACTAAACATAACTTAAATTTTCATTCCATAATGCACTATTATAGATTTTGCCTTTTCATAGACACCGTAATTTCAGAAATCTCTTTATTTAAAAAAAAAAAAAACAAACAAAAAAAACAAGTTGAAGCAAAGAGTGCTTAGAAAGACTAGATAATTATGTCTAAATTCTCACAGGATATCTACAAGGACAGTTAGACATATGCCTGTGTTCATATCTAGGATTACACTAGCTGTATATTTTAAAACATTGCCTAACCATCCTTAAGAGCAGAGCAAAAGCCAGCCAAAGGCCAGTTCTGGACCTCTGCTCAATTTTTACTGACTCAGAAACTTGCCAGTTTGTGGTTCTCTTCTACAGACTGCCTTTCCATGAGTTGGCTTTTATCCTCCTCTGCTATTGCTCTACTCAGTTTCTATTTGTTTCTGCCTTTACTTGCTTTTCTACTACTCCAAAATGCTTGCAGCATCCCTCCTGCCCAGAACTGTGGTTTTTCCAAGACTTTTAGAGGAGCATGGGCAGAAAATCATGATCTCAGTTTGATATATGCTGGGAAGAACCATAATTTTATAACACAGTCAATTTATCACTGAAGCTTGATTTAGATCATAATATAGTCCCAGAAGGACAGCTAGGAAAAGGAAATTTGTTTATAAGAGGAAACTCTCTGATTTAGTACTGTGGTTGTTTTTGGTTTTGTTTTTTTCCACAAGGAGTGCGAAGTAAAACATGCCAATGATCCAAGTGCCTTGACTTCATACAGCTCTCTCTTGTAGGACAAGGATTTTACAAACAGGGGAAAAGAAATGAGAGACATATTTTTGTGCCATCTCAGACTATGGCTACTGTTAAAATACCTGATACTACAGTGGTCCTGCAAGCAGTCAAGCCAGGGCATCTTTTCTTCATTATGTAGCTAAGGATTTTTTACTAGAGAGTTTCTGGAACTCAGGCCAAGTGATGTTGCCTGTTCAGATGTATGCTATCAAGCCAGTACTCTTCTAAAACAGGGCAGTTGCACTTAGCCTGTCTGTTGGGATGAGCACCTGAATTAAGAGATATCTCAATCTACCTAGGAATTGTCTGGCAGAAGACTACGCAGCCTGATGGGTATCAGATATGAACAGTCTGGATGAGAGCTCAATCTTGAGCCCATTATCAGGATGATACAGTAGCGGTCCTAGGACATCTCTTTAGCATAAAATTGCTGGATCTTCTTGTGTACAGAATCAGTTGGAGAACACCTTTTTTATTTGTTTTATGCAGAGAAAGAGGAGAGGTATTATATAGAGTAAGAGGAGAATTTTATTTGGGTTTGATCAGTAGTTATTTAATGTAAAAATTATGCAGGGATAATGTGATAATTCTTAGTGATTATTTCTGATCTTTACTTGCAAATACAGCACTGAAGCAGAGGAAAAAAGCAAACCCAAGAAGCATGTGGTGAAAATAAAGTGTCACACTAAGTAACATGTACAAGGACTGTCTCATTGACTGTGGTATCTCACATTGTCATGCAGGCATTGATCCAAAATTATTTTTATATATACATTCATGTATGTCAGTGACAAATTAAAATGTAGATAAGAATTTCAAAGGCCAATGAAGTGCTTTAACTCTTGACTCATTGAAAGTGTGAGCAGCCCTTGCTAATTCATCTTGGCAGGAGGGAGATCATCTCCAATTTTGGCTGTGTTTTTAGGGACAAAATATGTTAAGATTAAGAGAGGCAAGTCCAATTCATCTTTTCTTTTCCTTTTACTCTGAATATGTGAATGCTGAAACTTGGACAACTGCTGACAATGCTGCAGCAAAGAGGAGCCAGCTTCCAAGTATATTTAGTGTAACAGGCAAAGCATAGTTAGTAGGAGGAACACTAGCGACTTGCTGGAGAAAGATGGTATTTGTAAACTATTGTCGTACTTATTTTTCACATTGCTGAAGAGCTAAAAATTCTTGCAGAATCACCTGAACATGACCTTACCTTGTTTTAAGTGTCAGTTCAGGTGCAATCCCCAAATGTATCACTTCAGAACTTCACTGTTATTCTGTAGAGGGAACTCTGAACTAGTGAAAGGGTGAGAATATTTTCCACTGTTATTTGGGGCTGTATCACACAAAGATATAGGGGTGAAAAAGAAAAACAATAAGAGGAGAAAGAAGAAAACCACACAAGAAATATCACAAATATTCCTTCTTATTTCGCCTCCGGAAATTTGAGCCTTCTGTAGAGTGTATAATTTTCTCTCCATTCCTGTTAGAATAATTTTCATTTATTAGGTTACCATGCACTGTTATTACTGAGCCTACAATGTATGTTAGTTTAATAAAGCTGTCTGTTTAAGCTGTTACTCCTACTGGCCTAATACAGTAGAAGAAGTCTTTCCAGAAATAGTACACTGAACTTAAATAACAATTGAAACAGTTTATATAGACAATTAAATTGGCACTATATTATCCTCAAGCAGCATATACAAGAAAGCATATTTAAATCAATACACTTTTTGACAGACAAATCACTGCATTTTTTCTTCATATACCCAATCCATAAATTTCAGAAAGACAAACTGCCACAAGAGTTCTTCATGTAGGCAGTTCAAAAAATTATTTCAACAAGTAAGTTAAGCCCTGATGTTTTGCACAAAACTTTTTTGTCAGATGATTGTTTATTAGTTACATCACTTTTATTTTAAGCATCTCTGGGACAACTGTGTTCCTTCAGTGGAAGATTTTCATTATTTTTTCAAATAACTAAAAATATTTTGAGTATGAATAATGTATTCAGATAATCTATATATGCATATTTGCAAATACTTTAGAATTCCTGGGAAATTTGATTTTACACACAGAGACTCAGTGAGGCATCTTGAGATAAACCCTTTTCATCCAGTCGGATAACTATGTATCTACTATATTCTGTTTCTGTTAATACCAAAATGCATATTCCACATGCCCCTGTCTTATCTGTATCTGGTTTCATAAATCAATGCTTATGAGATTTAGCAATGTTCTGGCCACAACATCAAAAGGAAATGAGGTCCTATAGCAGCCAAACACCAAAGCATTAACATTACATACCTTCCCAGTTTCCCCTGTATATCCCCTTCCCATATCTTCCCTTGACCAGATAAGATCCTAGTACTTCTTTTAGCTAATTTACTGTGTACATATTCTACAATATAATCTATAGTCAAATAGTTTCCTTAGCATCTCTAGTACAGTCTGAAACTTCCATTTGAAAAATCAGGTCTAATTTCAGGTGTGTCTATAATTTCAGTGATTCCTAAGTGGAGAAATTCTCTGATATGTAAAAGTAGTAACAGTCTAAGGGTTCATAGATTATTAATACTTCCAAAACAATTTATTCTGGAAATGTGATAAAGTTTCTTCATTGTATTAGGCATCAAAAGTTTCAGAAAGCTACTGGCACTGATCATCAGCCCTTTGCAGAACTTTGGAAGCCATGACTGATTGGCTCATACTTGCAAAATAACTTAATTTCATTAGTGTATGTCAGTTCCTCTAGAGTGCCACTGTGCACAGGACACCAGGTTGGCACTGGGGACTTGCAGAAAGTATATTGACTATCTCTGCTACATGCACTTTTGGATCTAGTCTGTCAAATGTTTCACTGCTACCCATGCCCTTTGGATTTAGAAACTTCCCTTCAAACCTTGTATTGTCTCTTTAAATATGCATCCCATGGATTAATAATTTGTATTGCAGTTCTGATGAGATTCTGGCCCCAGTTCATATTCTTTGCTATAAATTCAAGTAGTCTTACTGCTGAATTATTCTGTGATTCAAGGCTGCAAACACGGAGGATGACAATTACTTCTGCCCTTTAAGAAAAGCAAGTTGTCAAAACAGAAGTTTCAGAAGACCTCCAATTTACTAGCATATGGAAACCACTACATACACCTGCCATAAGCACATGGAGGTTCATTTGGATATGTTTCCATAAAATAACTGGGAAAGGTGGAACATGGAACAAAAGTCTATGCTATGTTGTGTAGCACAAGTTATAACCTGTCATTATAGACAGCACCATCACGTTGATATCTCAACAGAATGTGTTGAAGTGTTTGCTACTTTGAGTGCTCAATCTCTTTTCAATCAATCTGCTTCACAGAGATTCTGTATATATTCTCAGGGAGTCCTGGTCAACAAAGCACATAGGTAAGATCACACTCAATGGTCTGTCAATAGGTGTGACACAAACAAAATGTGAAGTAATACTTTCATTTTAAGAATAACTGGATGACAATTATTAACAAGTGAATATTGATTCACTATGTGATTCCTAAATACAAAAATAAACAATTACTCATATAAATAAATGTTTGTAAAAAGAAAAACATAAAGAGATTATATAACATCAAATCTAAAGAATAACGAGAATAAGGCAAATCAGACTTTGCATTGTGCTGTACTGGATCCTCCACTTCAGCAATAAACACTATTTCTTCTGTCAACTCTTTTGTTAAACCTGACTCTTCAACAAATCTAACATGGAGGAGCAGGAAGACTACTATCTATGATCGTAGATATTAACATCAGTATATCAGGAAGAGATATTCAGGAGAGCTAGTTGGATCAAACACACAATAATGGATACTACATTTGTACTTAATAGGAGCATGTATTGAATAGGATCATCTCTCCTTCTTTCAAAAACTGTGTCTCATTACAAGTATGAATATCACCTCATGTCTTCCTTTCAACCATTGGCTGCTGTGGTTGTTGAAACTGAAGCCCTGATTAAGCTGGCATTATAAAGAAATTCCCCCTCTCTCTCTTTTTTTTTTTTTTTTTTTTTCATGTGCTCAGCAGGCCTGGATCACTTATTTTGGCTGTTCTCACTGTCTCATGTTTTCAGACACATTCATTTATCACAAAGCAAGTCACTTTCCTGTTTGTGTTTCTACTTTACTCTAAAGGGCACACAGAGAAACATTACAGGAATGCAGGGTTGCAGCAAATAAATTGTCTGCACTTAGTCTGCAATATGTCTCTACAGCCATTCAGCCTTGTATGATTTCTTGTTGCAGAGATAGAGTTAAAAGGGTTCTTACAAACAACCATTTAATACAGCATTTTCTGAAGTTATGACTCTTTGATCTTTTTTCTGCTGAGAGTTTTAATATATACTATGGAAACTTTGTGCTTTTTGTAATTAAATGTCTTCAAGTCTCATTTAATAATACAGTTGTCTGTACATCTCAAAGATGTATGATTTACAGTAATTTAACTGGAATTAGATTGCCACACAACTCCCACAAATCTGAAAGTTTCATACCAAAGAAATTAAAAAATCAACAGTTTCCAGCAGGATTAAAGAAAGCATCACAACTTGAGGTGTTGATGAGGTACACTAGACAAAACGATGGTGATAACTGCGTTTACTATGTTTGTTACTGGAACAAAACTGCAACAGGGTAGAATTGTCTAGGT
The DNA here is from genome assembly GCA_035583235.1 of Hafferia zeledoni. Taxonomy (NCBI): domain Eukaryota; kingdom Metazoa; phylum Chordata; class Aves; order Passeriformes; family Thamnophilidae; genus Hafferia; species Hafferia zeledoni. Next base: position 82,366,615 of record JAWWEV010000001.1, on the reverse strand, counting down.
AGTATTCTTATTTTAGCCACATATATAGTACATGGCCTTCCCTTAAGAAAAATGTTAAATATATAATGTTCAAAAAACAACCCACAGAGGAATTTTACTATAGTGTAGCTGAATTTTTCTTTTAATTATTATAGCACCTAGGTTGGAAAAGGCCTCTGAGATCATCGAGTCCAACCTATGATGAAATACTACCTTATCAAATTAGATCGTGGTACTAAGTGCCACATCCAGTCCCTTCTTAAATACCTCCAGGGATGGTCAATCGACCACCTCCCTGGTCATCTTTGACAGCAGAAGTAGCCTTGTAATAGAAGACAAACAAATTCAATTTCATACTAAATACCTTACTTCTCATGTATGCCACTGCAACCTGCAGGCATGCTTTCTAAAATAAAGAAATCATTTGTGTTTTACATTGAATGAACAATCAGGTGCAGTATGACATATATAGACACCTCCTCATAGTTTTTACTTCCATTATCATTATTTTTATTTTATTGTAGTAAAAGACATTTTTATTGTTTGGATGAAATTCAACTTTAGTAAACAAGATTGCACAGAGAAATAAATATTTGGGAAACTACTTGTTGAAGAGTTTACCAGAAAACTGCAGAGTAGCTGATCTAACAAAAAAAATATGCTTTTTAAAGAAATTTTGGAAATTAATATTTTTCCTCTTAAAATCTTTTAGGATGTTGTTATTTACCTTTTTAAAAAATATTTTTTGCTTAAACTACGTGTGTTTAAAAATGAAAATCAAACCCTGTGTTTAATTATTTTTTTTTTTCAAAATGACTCTACAGTAGCCCAGTTAAAAATGAGTAGTGCAATATAATTTCAGGTATATTTAAGCTCCAGAGTTTCAATAAATTTCAATGCTATTTTGAACTTCACTGCAATTGTCGATTTTCGTGTGGATGGCCTCATTCAGAATACACCAAAATTTCTGATTTTTGTGTTGGTTTTGATTCATTTGTATAATGTGCACTATTGAAAAAGCAATGACTTGAAATTGAAAACATGTGACACAAAGCAAACTTTCAAGATAAGCCAATATTTTTTAATTGTAATAATATTTACAGTGAATATATTTTTGTATGGTTTGGATTTGTTGTTTTTTTGGTTTTTTTCTTTGTAGTTGTCTTTAGAAAGTATCATATCTAATGAGAAAACATTTTAAGGCATTGACAGGGAAGATATTTCATCAGGCTTCAAATGGATTTTAAATATTTTTATCTTCTTTTTCATGTTTGATGATCCAAGGCAATATTCAGATCACTTGAGTCAGACAAAGCAGTACCTAAGGATTGATGTTGCATAATCATCAGTGTCAATAAACCGTATTAAAGAAATATGTTTTCTGTGCAGTTATTGAGAGAGGCAGAAACTACTGAATAATGGCTTATGAATTTTCTACACCATCACGACAGCTGTCTAGATTTCCCTGTAGGGAAGTCAAGAGATTAGGTAAAATTCTGTTCCCACTAGTTGGGGCTGTACATCTAACATCAGTCTTCTGAAACTCATACGGAAATCCATGCATAACTTTGCTGGGCTTGTGAGATGTCAGTGTTTAGTTCTGTAGCTCTAAGACAGGGTCTCTACTGAGGAAGCAAGAAATGTCTTGCCCTAACCCAAGGGAATGTACTGCAACAAATCCTACATCCCGAAGACAAGGTCTCAATCACATCTCCTCATGAGGTACATGATACTGTCTATGTGTTTAAAAAAACAAACAAACAAACAAACAAACAACAAACAAACAAACAACAAACAAACAAAAAAGGTGCTTGCTAGCATCAAAGATACATAGGAGCTGAAAAGGAGACTAGGCAGAAAGATTAAGACATTTAATGTTGGGGGGGGAGGATCTTGGATGAATTATTAATCTGATTGCTGAAAATAAAAAGAAATTTGCTATGGTGCTTTTTTCCCCTGAGCCTATGTTTACTGTAATGTAGATAATCATCTTCAATTGCCTTGCCCTCAGTAAAAATAAAACTTGCTCATGCCTTACAGAGTAATGTACTAGTTGTCTAACTACAAATAGATTAAGGGTTACACTCCATAGACATCTTTAGTGTTTTATGATGGAGGTTTAATCTAAAACAATTAACACTCACTACTAAATCTTGAGTTTCCTTTTTCATTCTATTTGTTCTGATACTCAAAAATCAATCAACATTGCAGGTTTTTGAACGTTAATAATTTAAATACATGTATTTCTCTTGTACATCTTGAGAAGAAGAAAGCATGAAGCTAGACTCAAATGAGTTCAAAACCTGGATGTCATGACTCTGGAAAATGTATATAGAGAAGGGGAAATAGAAAAACAAATGAAAAATCCCCTAGGATGTTGAGCAAGTATGGTTGTGATAGCTAACCACAGGTTCTGCTTCCAGTGGTTTGTATGGAAGTGTACCCTACAACTAGATGCACAGTATTTTCTGATGATGAATTAACAGAATGTTATTGTCAACTCTTCATCACTGCATTCCCCAGGGTATTTTATCTTTCTACAGTTAAAAGCAGAGTCAAAATATTGCCAAATTCTGACACTGTGTGAAATTCATCACTTTCTGCACAATTAATTTAGCTGTGGAGTTGGAATGGCACTTCTTTAGCACATTTTATTTAGCAATAGAAGAAAGAAAACCATTCAAAATCATACCAAAGTAGTGTGGGGTGTGATGAATGTAAGTGAAATGAAAAAAACTGACTAGTAAGTTGATTTCTGACACTAGTAAAATTATACTTTTAAAAGTCAACAGAATCCTTTTTAAGATTCAAACTATTCATATAGTGAGAGTAAACATCACTGTATCACATAGATAAGCCACAAAATCACAGAATCACTATGCTGAGTTGGAAGAGACTCAACAGGATCAAGTCCAACCCTTAGCCCTGCACAGGACTATTCCCAAGAATCACATCATGTGTCTAGGGTTATCGTCAAAACCACATAGTCTGTGGAGCCAGATGAGATGCACCAAAGGGAGGGAGGTGACGGAAAGGCTCACTGAGCCACTTTCCATCATTTACCAGCAGTCCTGGCTCACTGAGGAGGTCCCAATTGACTAGAAATTATGCAATGTGACACCCATCTACAAGGGCTGAAAGAAAGATCCAGGGAACCACAGGCCTATTAGTCTGATCTCAGGGCTGAGAAAAGTCTTGGACAAAGTAATCTGGAGTGCTGTCATGGACACGTGCAGGACAATAAGCTGATCAGGCCCAGCAGGTCCTGCTTGACCAACTCGAACTCCTTCTATGACAAGATGACCTGCTTAATGTATGAGGGAAAGACTGTGAATGTTGTGTAGCTAAAATTTAGTCAACCCTTTAACACTGTCTCACACAGCATTTCACAGAAGAAATTGGCAGCTTATAGTTTGGACAGGTATGCTATTCACTGGGTAAAAAACTGGCTTGATGGCTGGGTAAAGGAAGTTGCATCCAGCTCATTGCCAGTCAGCAGTGGTGTTCCCCAGGGCTCTATATTGAGCCAGTCCTGTTTAATATCTTTACTGATGACCTGGACAAAACCAACGAGTGCGGCTTCAGTCAGTTTGCAGATGATACCAAGCTGCACAGGAGTCATGATCTGTTTGAGGGTAGGAAGGCTGTGCAGAGGGAACTGGACAGGCTGGATTAATGGGCCAAGGCCACCTTCATGAGGTTCAACAAGAGAAAGTGCTGGGTCCTGCCTTTGGGTCACAACAACTTCATGATTGGCTGGAAAGCTGCCCACTGGAAAAGTCTCTTACAGTGCTGGTCAACAGCAGCTCAACATGTGCCACCAATGTGCTCAGGTGGCCAAGAAGGCCAATGGCAGCCTAGCCTGTATCAGAAATAATGTGGCCAGCAGTACTAGATCAGTGGTTGGTCTATTTGTACTCAGCACTGATGAGGCTGCACCTTAAATCCTGTGTTAAGTTTTGAACTCCTCACTACAAGAAAGACATTGAGGTGATGGAGTATGTCAAGAGAATGATACAGAAGCTGGCGAAGGGTCTGGAGCACCAGTCTTATGAGGAGTGGCTGATGGAACTCAGGTTGTTTATCCTGGAGAATAGAAGGTTCAAGGGAGGACCTTATCACTCCCTACAACAACCCAAAAGGAAGTTGTAGCCAGTTGCAGGGGCAGTCTCTTCTCCTAACAAGTGACAGGATGAGAGGAAATGGTCTCAAATTACTACAGGGAAGGTTTAGACTGGATATTAGGAAAAAATTCCTCCCTTAAAAGTTTGTCAAACATTGGAAATGTCTGCCCAGGAAGTAGAGGAGTACTCATCCCTGGAGTCATTTAAAAGACTTGTAGATGTGGAACTTAAGAACGTGGTTTAGTGGTGAACTTGTCAGTGCTGGATTAAATGTTGGACTTGATGACCTTAAACATTTTTTCCAACTTAAATAATTCTATTTTTCTAACTCCCTTGGTTCCCTTTTGTCAGGCGAAGAAAATGACAAGATGTCATATGATTCTTAAAACTTTTATATTTGCAGCATAAATACATAGCATCCTATACTGCCTTTCTACAGTGGTCTGATTTTTGTTGCTGTTTAACTCCTAACTATATATTGCTTGCTTACATGACATTCTTCCCTCCTTACTCTTTGAGTGAGTTATTTGGCATTCTTCAAGTCACTCAGGGTGTGGGGATCAAGTTTTAATTAGAATTACACAAAAAAAAGAATTTTGACTGAGAAAATAACATGTATGAATACCCATTGAGTTGTGATGAAAGACCTACAAGGTGTCAACTCCCAGAGCTGAATATGATTAAAATATTGGAGAAATTACAGGTGCTGTTCTTTGACATCAAGCAGAAGTCAGATTATAAGCTTTAGCAGACTGATTTTGCACCTTTGAAATTTCTTCCAGGCAATTTTTTTTTAGGTAAAATTTAATGCAGATGCTGAGTTCTACCCAACCTGGATTTATTGACTACATGGTGTCTTGGTTTGAGCTGGCAAAATGCAAAGAACAAAAAGAGCAACAACAAAATGTTTCTACTTCCCTGAAACTCAAACAAAATGCAAGTAGCAGCAGCAGGAGCAGGGACCTAGCACAGTAGAAGAGCTGTAGCACCTTCTTCTTCTACTTCAGCCACGGTGGAACTGACTAAGCCACTCCCACACACTGGATTTTATTACTTTTGAGATAATGTCATAATATGGTATGAAATACAATATTATTGGCTAAAAGAAGTCAGCTGTTAGCTAGCCCAGCATAGATCAAGTCAGCTGACAATCCCAGGCCTGATCTGAACTTTAAAGCCTAAATTTAGTCCTACTTGGCTAAACCCATAACACATGGAAACAAGCCTTTAGACCTGCTAAGGGATCCAGTGTTTCCTATGGTATTGCTGTAGGGGGGAGGGGGATGAAAGCAGCTGATTAACATTAATAAACTTTTGGTCTGCCATTTCTGTCTGCGTGAATGAGGTTTGAAGGATGTCATTTGCATGTCATAGCTTGTTAATAGGTATCAAAGTGTTAAACTTTACTTCTTCCTTAATATTCAGTTTGCTAATAATACTCTTTTTTTGTATGTGTACTGTAATTGTTTGATAAAAAATAGAAAATACAACAAATAGTTTACCTGTAGATTTCTTTGTGTCCTTTTTTAAATATTGTGTGGTTGGAGAAAAAAACCCAAAACACTGTTAAACCATGAATTTGATGCAATATGATCTATTTCCTGTAAATAATTGAAAGAAATATACTAAAGTGTTAGTGGTAAATTTGAAGTGGCATGCACAGTATGCGTTTAGAATGTTTATACAGTCTCCAATTGATTCTCAGAGAGCACAGACTAATTGGAAATAAGGTTTATGTGCGGTGAAGCAGTGAAACAGTGATATTTGTGATATTGTAGAAGTGATTTCTGCCTCTGGCTATATTTTATATATATCTGCGAAACTCAGACATGCTTCATAATTCTAAGTTGCTTAAATAATAGACATACATAATTTTGTAAGTGTATCTAGGTTTACAGTATTTCAAATACCCAGCTCTCCTATCAGAGAGAGAAGGAGGTAGTAACACTTTGCCCTTTCTCCCTTCAGTGCAGTCAGAAGGACGTGTAAAACTTATTTTCACAAGCTGTGCTAATGATAGGTGGGATTTGGATACAGAAATTTTGAACTTTGGTTGTCCATCCCCATCTTTGTCAGGGACAGGAAGTGATCAATAGATAACTGCTCATTTTGCAGGGGTAAATGTGTTCAAAATTATACAACCTAATAATAACCTTGAGCTGTTATTCAGCAACTTCCAAACAGTCCTGGATTTCACATTGACATTAGTGAAATGGATGGTGGCTGTGATAGCCAGGGATACTAACACCTCTGTTAGGGATGTGCTGTGCTTTAATCCCAGCTAGCAACTAAGCACCACAGAGCTGTGTGCTCACTCCCTGCTTCCCCGATAGGATGAAGGAAAGAATCAAAAGGTAAGAGTAAGAAAACTCACAGGTTGAGATGACAGCAATTTAATAACTGAAATGTAATAATAATAATAATAACAAAAATTACAAAAAGATAGAGAAGCAACACACAAGAAAAACAAGTGATACAAATGGAAACAACTGCTCACCACCAACCGACCAATGCACAGTTAGCTTTATGATCTGGTTATTAAAATTAATAGAAATGCCTCTGCCTGAATCAAGATGTGAATGAGACCAGGTGCCAAAGTCAATAGCATGGGGTTTATTTGATGGTAAATATGAGGCAGAGAAAGAGGGATAGAAAGAAATAGGAAAAAGGAGAGAGGGAAAGATAGAAAGCGACAGAGAGAAATTAAAATAGAAAATGTATCACCACTTTGTGCAACCTGGCGGTGTCCCATTGGTCCAGTTCTTATGGTCTTCTTGGTGATGAGAGTCCGACAAAATACAGAGTCCAGTGGATTAATATACATTCAGGAGATGCCAGACACCAGGTTCATTTCCAGTACTAGGAGGGCTTTTTTCTCTCCCTTCCTTTCTATTTATTTCTTGCAAAGATAGAAATAAGAAGTCAGACTTTTATAATTTCAGGTGGGGAAGATGAGAGGACAATATTGTCATGAGGCATCTAGTCCCACAAATTTTATTAAGCTAAGCATCCTTTGACTGCATTGGAAAGGGAGCAACACAAGGAGATAAGAAGAGGAAAAGAAATATAAAAGACCAGGAAGCTGATTAAAGATGCTTCTAAAGTAAACATATAAAAACTTCTTTTTTTTCTGCAGAGCACATAGATATTCCAACATTAAGTTCTCCAGTCTTTTAACTAAACAGTTTGAGAAACTGTGTAGCCCTTCTTCGAGTTTCTTGTGTTTTGGTGTTATTTGTTAAGTGAGAAAGTAACAGCGACTCTAATCATCTTGGTGGCCCTCCTCTGGACTAACTCTGAAAGACTGAAGTCCTTCCTGTGCAGAGGACCTCAGAGCTGGGGTGTTACAAGAGTGAAGTAGGGGGGCAGAACCATCTCTGAGTGGGTATAGAATAGGCAGTGTACATTTAACTCTAACGTTAGAGGCTTTTTTCCTTTAGCATCTCCTACCTGGTTACTTAAACTACCTTGATTGTATGGGTGTTCAAATAATATTATGATTCCCAGATATGACAGCCTATCCAATTTTATATAAATTGCAATTCTATTAACATTATGACAACAAAACCTCGAAAACCATGTGTTTTGATCTGCCGTTGGGAAGACTCCAAGCCTTGTTCTAATTACCTGTGATTTTCTAGGTAAAGCAAACCACAAATTCCTACTAACACTGACAGTAATGCAGGTTGTATGATCCAAGTGTTTCCTTGATGGATGCTTAAAAAAAGAGTAAACAACAAGTATTAGGGTTCAAAATTCCACACCAGCATAAAGCCTGTGAAAACAACTTACCACACCACCTGTTTCTAAAACTAAGTAGTTTTACAACAGTGGGTTTTGTATGAATATTTTGAGTTTCAGTTCATATGAACAGGCATCCTTGCAGTTTTATTTCAAGACTTAAGATGAAACAAACCATGAAACTCTAAGCCAAGTCATCAAGTTCTGCCTGATTACAGACTAACCTCTGTGAAACCACAGACTTTTCATCCAAAATCATTTATTAGCTGGGATCATTTAAAACTCAGCCCAGGTTTCTTAAAAGGTTTATGAACCTTGAAAAAAAAAATCATGTTTGAAGTCTGTGTTAATAGATTTTTGTACCAAAATTTCAAGAGAAGTCTCATCTACAGAAGAGTTTAACAAAAAAGTTGTTAAGTTCTACAGATGCTATCAGCTTAAGTTTGCTCTTCTCATTCCTGTGATCTAGGCTTGGTATTAGTAAGAAAGCATTGCCAAAGATAGCCCCTGTGAGCCAAGTTATTCATATAATGAATATCCTCTTGATTATGCTAACAGTAGTGGTAATGAGAACGTAAAATGGATCAATGAGATGCAACCTTTTCCAGAGATGGTATATCAGCTTCATTAGGTTAAAAGAAAGGTTAGAAGAGTGCGACTCCAAATTAAAATGGACAAATTTGCAGGTCAGTTCAGATCTAGAAAGTTCTTTTCGTATCTAAGACTCTTTGAGATAAGAAATCTTGAGGCAATTGTTTGTGTGTTAGTTCAAGTTATCATTTCAGTTAGAAGAATTTGATGCACTTTAATTTCACAATTTTGGACAACAGTTAGATGAAATAAAACTGAGGTAGAGAAGTCCAAAATTAAATTATTGCTGTCTTATTTTGCTAAAGAGTGTTTGTGAGTAACATTCCTTGCTACAAAGTGCATTGAGATCATTGTAATAATCTGCTAAAAGTCTCAGTGAGAGAAAATACTACACATATTTTTAACAGCTGTTTTTATTTACTTGTGGTTAAATCTGTGTCTGATGAAATAGCTCATTGTTCATTTGTTAGAGCACTTGCTGGAGACATAAAGGAGGACCAAAGCATTCATTGTACTCTTTCTAGGAAATTGACCACTTTCTCTGTCACTGTAATAAAGATAATTTTATTAAAATACTGCTTTACATGTCAAAACAGAAGAATATTGCATTTCTGATTAGTTAGTTTCATAACTTCTTTGCAGACTTTATTTTAGAAGGAGAAGGTGATTCCTTCCATGCTCTTAGGTTTAGGATTCCAAAAGAAGGAAAAAAAAAACAAAAACAAAAACAAAAAAAAACACCCAACCAAAAATAAACCAAACAAACCAAACCACAAACCACCCCACAAAACAAACAAACAAAAAACCCTCCCCCCAAGATCCTCAACAACTAACCAACCAAACAAAACCACAAATCAACCAAGAAAATAAAAAAAGAAAATGAACCAAACAAAAAATAAATGTCCAGGCTATAATCTGATTTCTAGACCTATACGTACATATGGTTTGATGTTTCATTAATTTAAGAAAGCACTTGATGTTTAGTACTGGTATGAAACAAAATGAACTGCCATCAGACTGTTCTGTTCCTCTCAAGTGTTTCTGATTCTAATAAAAGCTTAAGCTATCTCAACTGGGCTCAGCATTCGGTATTTTGATACAAATTAAACCCTTGCTCCCTGTTCTGGGTTTATGATCCAGATATGAAAACAAATTATGAAATCAGTTGCTGAATTAGGGTGATTGGGAAAAATATTGTAATAATATGCATACTTTGGGGAGAAGAACCTTAAAAAGAAAAGATTAAAAGACTTTGAGTGTGCTGATCTACTTTTGTGTTTTCAACTACAAATTTGCAGAGGAAAGGCAAAGAAATTTATTTTATGTGACAGAAACAGAGATTCTCCCTTTCCCTTCCTGTACCTAGTGGTCTTACACTGAATGAAACACATCTACTCTTGTGTCTAACTTCTGAAATTCAAAATGATTTTTTTTTCATTCAAACAATTATTGATTTCATGAAAAATACAACTTTGAATCAAAGTGTTAGTCAGTTTTCTGAATGTAGAGAATTGCTCTAAGCATCTAATGCTCACTTTTTAATTTAAAATGTGTTCCATAAAGTGAAACAAATATTTCTGGGATTAAGGAATAAAATTATGTAGGAAAGGTGACTTTGAAATGAAAAACAGTTAGTCTGATAATACTAATTGTAAGATGGTGCTCAAATGACCACCACCAATAATAAAAACACAATGCATTGCTCTCTGTAGGTATCTACTTCTCTTTATGCTCCATAGAGAGAAGATAGGTGGCTTAGGAAAGACATAAAACTTTTAGATGTCTCAAAGAAACAGGATAAATTTATATTTTGCTGTTTAGGCTGTTGCTAAGACTGTATTTTCTGTTCCTTCAAATACTCTGTTTCTTTAAATATTTCTTGAAGTAATCTTTAAATGTTTCTTTAAATATTTCTTTAAATAATCTTTAAATACTCTGTTCTTTAAATATTCATCAATTTTCAAAATGGCTTCCTGTGAGAAATATTAACTTACTTCTTTCTGGACATATATACATTTATGCAGAAAGGAAATTAGAAAGGCCAAATCACAATTTGAACTTAATCTGGCCACTTCTGTAAAGGACAATAAAAACTGGTTTTATAGCAAAAGGAGGGACATAGAAAACCTCCATTCTTTATTGGACACAGGTGGGAATATAGTTACCACACAGGAGGAAAAGGCTGAAATACTTAACACCTCCTTTTCTTCAGTTTTCAGCGCTAAGACAGGTCATCCCCAGGACAATTGGCCTCCTGAGCTGGTAGACTGAGACAGGGAGCAAAATAGCACCCCTGTAATCCAGAAGGAAGAAGTTAATGACCTGCTAAGCCACTTAGATGCTCAAAAGTCTATGAGACCAGATGAGATCCATCCTAGGGTGATAAGGGAATTGGCAAACGAGCTTGCCAAGCTAGTCTCCATCATTTATCAACAGTCCTGGCTCACTGTAAAAGTCCCAGATGACTGGAGGTTGGCCAGTCTGACACCCATCCATAAGAAGGGCAGGAAGGGCGATCAAGGAAAGTACAAGCCTGTCATCCTGATCTCAGTGCTGGCAAGGTTATGGAGCAGATTACCTTTAGTGTGATCACATGGCATATACAGGACAGCTGGGGGATCAGACTCAGCCAGCAGGAATTTAGGAGGAGCAGGTCCTGGCTGACCAACCTGATCTCCTTTTGTGACCAGGTAACCTGCCTGGTGGATGAGGGGAAGACTGTGGATATGGTCTAACTAGACTTCAGCAAAGCTTTTGACATCATCTCGCACTGCACACTCCCGGAAAAGCTGGCAGCCCATGGCTTGGAGAGGGGCACTCTCTGCTGGGTTAAGATCTGACAGTATGGCTGGGCCCAGAGAGTTGTGGTGAATGGGGCTGCATCCAGTTGGCATCCAGACACTAGTGGTGTCCCCCAGGGATCAGTGTTGGGTGCAGTCCTGTTAATTACGTTTTTTGATGACCTGGAGGAGGGGATCAAGTCTACCACTAGCAAATTTGCAGATGACATCAAGATGGGGGGAGTGTCAATCTGGTGAAGGGTAGGAAGGCTCCGCAGAGGGACCTGGACAAGCTGGATAGATGGGCCAAATCCAATGCTGTGAGGTTCAACAAGACCATGTGCTGGGTTCTGCACTTTGGCCACAACACACCATGCAGCGCTACAGGCTGGGGACAGAGTGGCTGGAGAGTGACCAGAAAGAAAGGGCCCTGGGGGCACTGACTGACAACAGGCTGAACAAGAGCCAGCAGTGTGCTCAGGTGGCCAAGAAGGCCAATGGGCACCAGGAATAGTGTGGCCAGCAGAACCAGGGAAGTGATTCTTCTCCTGTACTCAGCACCAGTGTGACCGCATCCCAAGTACTGTGTCCAGTCCCAGGCCCTTCAGTTTAGGAAGGACACTGAGGTGCTGGGGTGTGTACAGGGAAGGACAATGAGGCTGGTGAAGGAACTGGCACAAAAGCCCTATGAGGAGTGGCTGAGGGAACTGGGATTGATTAGCCTGGAGAGGAGGAGGCTCAGGGGAGACCTTTATCACTCTATACAGTACCTAACAGGAGACTGTAGCCAGGTGGGATTGGTCTTTTCTCTCAGGTAACCAACAGTAGGACAAGTCTTAAATAGTCTTAAACTGCACAAGGGGAGGTTTAGGCTAGACACTAGAAAGAAATTCTTCACAAAAAAAGAGTTATTGGGCATTGGAATGGGCTACCCAGGTAGGTGGTGCAGTCACCATCCCTGGATGTGTTTAAGAAAAGACTGGATGCGGCACCTAGTGCCATGGTTTAGTTGATAAAGTGGTGTTAGGTCACAGGTTGAACTCAATGATCTCAGAGATCTTCTCTAACGTAGTTGATTTTATGATTCTGTGATACACAATTATTTTGAAAATCCTTTGATAGAAGGTTATTTCCAAAGTATATTCTGACCAAAACCAGAAAATTAAAATTATTTATCTACAAACTGGAATACAAAAAGGGAAGGTAGACAGATTATGTACAAGCCACCCAAGAATTCAAATTATTTCCTGGTTCTCCAGCCACTGCCTAGAAATCCCCTATGCAACAAGTCTTGTTGTTTAATTGCTGTTGCTCAAGTTTCCGAGGAACATTACGACTGACTATGGACCACACCAAGGGACTTACAATCCCAGTAGAAAATTTTGAAAAGGCTTGCAAAAAGTAAAGGTTTAGGTAACCTAAACTAGTCATGCCACTAGCTGTTCAACTGATGTATGTATATGGTTATGGTAGATGAACTCTAAGAGAGAGAGAAAGACAGACAGATAGTTAATTTCCATAATAAAGTAATCCACTTGCTTTTTTCCTTTTTTCTTTATTTTTTTCCCCCCCTCAGGAATCTGAGTTAGTTGTTCAGACAATTTTTCAGTTGTGAAATGCAAAAGAAAATAAGGATAAAAGTTACAGTCTGTTTTCATAATTGTATTGATAGAATGACTTCCTTTTCGTGTATGCAATGACCTGAGACAAGTAGTTATGCTTTCTATTCTCTAGTGATTATAGCTGTACAATATAAATATCTAATCACAAACGCCTTATAGATTGTTTCATGTGATTAGTATTCAAAAAGCTTATTATCTGCTTGATATTTTCTGCAGTGATTCTGATATTAAATCTGTACTGAACTGTAAACAGAGTAACAGTAGTGATTTTGACTTTTTACTCAAGTTGTGTATTTTTCTCATTCTTGATTTCTCAGCTGGGAAAAGGATTGAATTCTGCAACAATGTAGAGGTATTTTTATCACATAATTGACTGCCAACTTCTCTGTTAACCTGATAAAAACACTGCCATGCTGAAATGCTGTTCTAATGAACCTGTGCAGATTTGATTTTTCGAAGATACTTACATTTTCTACGTGTTCTATTATGTTCAACTACTTGTTTAAAATATAACAAACTTTACCCTGGATAGCAGTGAGCTGGTATAGGATTAAATAAAACTAAAGTCATGTTAGCTAGAGGAAGGGAAGTCCTGACTTCAAACCCTAAATAATTCCAAAATTAGGTTAATTATTGGATGAATTAGAGTAAATGTACTGTTCTAATTCTTTCCTTCACTGCTGTGTTATGGGTTCATGCTCCTTGTGTATGTTTGTTTGGGTTTTTTTTGCTGTTGGTTGGTTGGTTGGTTTAGTTTTGGGGGTTTTGTTTTTGTTTTGTGGTGTTTTTTGTTTGTCTTGGGTTGAGCTGGCAAAATGCCAACTGTCCTAGACAGAGTGAAAAGGGAAGAAGGAGGAGAGGGAAAAAACCCTCTAAACCAGGTTTATGCTGAAACTAACTACATGTATTTATACAGAAAAGAGTAAATGAAAACTACAATATAACACACACTTACACAAGTTATATGTACCTATAACAAGAAATAACTTCCCACTCCCCAATTAA
>JAWWEV010000001.1:82328522-82351149 GCA_035583235.1 Hafferia zeledoni | reverse complement strand
TTTTTTTTTTTTTTTCCACTGCAGTAATAGATAAAATGTAGAAGAGAAATGATTCTACTTGCAAGGATAGAAAAAATAACCTGTTACTCTTGAGAATAGTCTATGATTTGCCTCTTTTTAGGTTAGTTCTGTTTAGGAGTCTTTAGGCAGAGAATAATTGACTCTAGAGTAGAATATACATATAAAAAAGATATAGAATAGTTATTCACTATTTAGCACTCATTGAAGATAGATAAGAATTACAAACATTAGACTTAGCAGTTGTGTGCTCACCACTCCAATAGACGAAGCAGCCAAAGAACTGTCTGCGTTGTAGTTTCCACAGAGAATTCAGGACCACCCTGGACCTCCAACTATAGGTCCACTGATGTCATCAACATGTCCTGGCTGGGGTCTCATCACCCTTGCCTCCCTTGTCTTTGTCTGTTAGATCTCACACCTTTCCATGACTATATATTTTCCCTTCTGAATCCTAGGCCACTGAATATCTCACCTAAGCACTTTCATCTAACTCTGTCCTTTCTTATATCTTTACAGCCTTTCTTGTAGCCATTCCTCAGCCCTGTGGGTATAGTTTATACAGTTTATACAGCCAGAGCTGGTCTCAATGCCTTGGTACATGAGTACCAAGATAAATCCCTAGGAGAAAGGAGAAGCTTACAGCTCAAGTTACAGCTGATAGCTATGAGAAAGCAGTTAACAAAATAGAAAAGCTGTCCTCATGAAAAAAGAGAGCAAGTGTATATGTCTGTTCTCAGGAGATGATCCCTGGTCTCAGATTTGGAGTGGAAAGAAATTTATAACTTCAGTGGGACTTGTAGTCCTGGTTCAGTTTACTCAGCTTGGAGAGAAAGCGCTTCCCTCTAGTCTTGAGCTTGATACTTCCTCTTGGCAGAATCTGTGCTCAGAGAAGAGTTTTTTAATTGCCCTTTAGAGGTGTGTGGATTTTCCCCTGGATTACTGCAAAAATTAGGATGCTTAATTCTAGATCAGGTTTTCAGGAGCTACAGCATGATGCCATATAACAGTAGTCATCTCAATTTCTTTTTGGACCTAGTTCTGTTTCCTTCAGAATACCATAAGCCTCAGAACTCCCATGTGAGTTGACAGAGAGAGTCAAAGGTCACATAGATTTCCTATGAAATGCGTTATGACACTTCAACAGGTGGAGATGAGCAGCACCACTCATCCTGGCTGAGGCACCTGACCTAGACAGAACAGAGGTTTCAGTAGTTTGAGAAAACTGGTGTGGGAAGAAAAAAAAAACCCTTACAAAAAGACCTGGATCATAATGAAAACACCTCAAAACTAACCTGGGATTTTGTTACTCCTTTCCAATTCAGCAAGCTGTATAAAGTGTGAGTAGAAAGTCAACATTTCTAATAACTGAATGCAATTCTTTTAACTGCTGTTGCAACTCATGTGACAATTATTGCTAGGATGTTCTTGGCAATGCATTATTAAATCAAGTTGCAATGTGAGATGGCCAGGGCTGGAAACAAGGCCCAGGCACACAGCTAACAGGCTGGCTGCTGTAGAATGGGTGCATTTTATTTTGAAGGTCACAGTTACTGTCTGTCTATGGGGAAATAATAATAGGTAGTATACTAATTTTCTACAAGTTCTTCACCCACCAACACTAAATAAGACACATAATTTTAAATTTTTATTCATACAGAACGAAAAGGAATTATCATTTTTTTTTCCATTTTTTTGTTTTGTTTTTGGGGGTTTTTTGAGTGTGTGTTTGTTTTAAGGAGATTGTTTGGTTGTAACTGACAGCTTCTACTTTTTAATAAAATAGAGATTTGACGTAAGTAAAAAAAATAACATGATCAGATACTGACATAACAATAATATAGTAATGGATTAAAGTACTTTGTATTTTAATTTCTGTAGGTAATTGTAAAATAAATTGCTTTAAAATACTTTTTTTGCAATATTAAACAAATCATTGTGAGATTTTACTAAACAGTGAGGACTTAATGCCTTGCAACAAATGTGGTTTTTTTTTTCATAGTTCATTATTAGTGAATTCTTAGTATGCATGAATTTCATCTTTTCATTTATAATCAATAAGCTTCATTATGAACTGTGAACTTAAAGTCTGAGTATTTGGAGATAATGTAGGTATTATGTTATTATTAATGTCCATAATTTTGATGAAATATGGTAAAATACACAATTAGCAAAATGTTGCCTTACATTTTTTGAGCTTTTTGAAAAAAATCATATTGTTTTTCCAGCAGGTTCATAAGAATTAAAAGAAACTTACAAGATTTTAGGTAGCTCAGGCCCATAGTTTTGTACTGTCTTTTTTCTAAAACCTTTTATATTTTATTCTCAGAAGTAGCCTTTTAAATAATTAGTTACATTTAATGTCTTCATTTTCATTTAAATGCTCAATGCTCAGGGTAATTAGAATTAATTTGACATTGTCATATTCTGTTAATGACAATTCTGCCACTTATCACCAGCATCCTGCAGGCACAATGTTATCAGAAAAATATGACTGATCCACTTTATCACTTTAACCAAAGACTTTAAATGGATATAAAACAGTAGGAATTGGCATATTCCCAATACAAATTTATGCAATTTCTGTTGTCTCTGAAGTACTACTATCTTTGTGTTTAAATTCAGTTTTTGAGTTCCTTCACAATACATATAAAGACTGACTTTGAACAATTCATTTTATTCATTATAAATTTGTGGAAAAGATCTGTTTTAGTTCTATTTCACATAATAATAGTTATATTAACATAAAATAGTTACATGCAGCATCTAATTCAGTTCAAGCAGTATTTACCTGAAAGTGTAAAGTGACTGTTTTTCTCTGTATTTCTCAAGTGCTAATGGTAGAAGAAGCTGAAATATTTTTTGAGAGAAGTATCTCAGTTAACTCCAGGAGAGTGACTTCTTCTTGTAGATCTTCCGCACAACTATCTACCACTACTACTCTTGGGAATAAGGATGTACCCATTGCCTTAAGGAGGATGAAACAGCTGCTCTTCAGAAACATATAGATTGTCTGGAGATCAAGAAGAAAAAACAAAACAAAAAACCACCCCCCCCACCCCCCCCACCCCCCAAATATTAGCAATGTAATGATACTGTAGGCATTAAAGAACTTTTACTCTGAGTTTGAATTTTGGTTAAAGCCAATTCCATATATCACAGTGAGGTGCTTGTGATGTTTACTCCTGCAGTTTATATTCACTAGGGTTATTACGATCTTATCTTTTCAACTTTTTGTGATTGCTTCATTCACATTTTTTAGTGTCTTTATGGTGGGATTGGCTCTTGCAAGGAAGCAGGAGAAAAATTCAAAAATTATTGGATACCACTTCTGTTTTGGAAATCATGGATAGAAACTCATGTGTTTGCCACAGGTTCTTCCATGAATACAATGTCTTTGGAGCATGCTAGACTTGCTGCATGTGTGGAGACCCACTGTATCACACATGCATAGAGTACTGATGTTTCCCAGAAGCAGCAGGCTGCAAAGTTCATCTTTGCATGCATAGTGAACGTGTCTGGAAATTTTGGACATCCCAGCTAGGGGCACAAACTTCTCTAGTTCCCAGACAGGGAAAATTTCTTCACCGAAAAGGGAGGACACGTCTGAGGAAATCCAGATGTATTCTGGCTCTAGCTAAGATTGAAATGGAAACAGAAAATAACCCAAACCTACCAGGGTCAGTGTTTAGCTACCTCTTCCTTCTTTGGAAATTGATAAAAAGCTCACTGTAGTAATAATAATTAAAAAAAATAAAAAAAAAATCTCTTCCCCTGACTATGTCTCTTTTTCTGACAAAAATTTTCTGAATGATCTTACAATTCTCTTTCCAAGCCACACTGTTCTCTTATCTCATGCCTTTTTAAAGTGCTTATCAAATGTCCTTGTCATTGATTTCTGAAAATATTTGAAGTTATTCTTATTTACTTATTATTTAAATTACTTGTTAAAAGACTTCTACTTTACATTCCTTTGCTTAATTTTTTTTTCTCACCTCATGATCTATTACTTTCAGGCAAGTGTAAGGGCAGATTTTAGATTATTTCAGAATGATTGGTTCATTTAGTCTACCTTTAAGGATATTGAAACATTTGATTTGTCATAGTCTGAACTCACTGATGCATTTGAAGAAACTCTCATTAACTTGAGTGGATTTAATTCTGGGGTTTTAACTGATGTAACTACATCATGCCATATTCCCCTATACTCCTCCATCTGCTCCCCAACTATGTCTGGTATAGTGTCATGCAGCCAGCAGCCACGCTTCTCACAGCTGCTCACTTACTCCCCCACCAGCAGAACTGGGAAGAGAATTGAAAGGGTAAAAGCCAGAAAACTCATGGGTTGAGATAAAGACACCTTAATAGGGAAAGTAAAAGCCGCACACAAAGAATTAATTCATTGCTTCCCATGGACAGGCAGGTGTTCAGCCATCTCCAGGAGAGCAGGGTCTCATCACACATAATGGTTACTTGGGAAGACAAGCACCACCACTCTAAACACCCTCCCCACTTCTTCCTTTTTCCCTTCACTTTATATAATGAGCATGATGTCATATGATCTGGAATATTTCTTTGGTCAGTTTGGGCCACCTGTCCTGACTGTCTCCTCCCAGCTTTCCATGCATTCCCCACCCTCCTTGCCAGCATGGCAGGATGAAAAGCAGGAAAGTCCCCGTGTCTGTGCAAGCCCTGCTCAGCAATAACAAAAACATCTCTATACTCTCAACCCTATATTCAACTAAAATCCAAACCACAGGCCATAACAGCCACTGTGAAGAAAATTGTCTCTATGTCAGCCAAAACCAGAACACATAGTTTAAAAACAAAAACACAAAATCACAGATTCTATAGTTCTCTGAGAATTAAAGGTGCAAACCTGAAATATTATATATATACTATACTATACATACTCCATGTGTTTTCTTAACAAATTTGCATTATTCCTATTAATATTCCTGTGAGTGTGGTGAGGCACTGGAGCAGGTTGCTCAGAGTTGTGGATGCTTCATCCCTGGAAATGTTAAAGGACAGGTTGAATAGAGCTCTGAGCAACCTTGTCTAGTGAAAAGTGTCACTGCACAAGACAGGGGTGTTGGAATTAGGTAACCTTTAATGTCCCTTCCAACTCAGGGCATTCTATTATTCTGTAGCTAATGTGCCTCTTGCCAAAAAGAAATGTTTTCGTATTCCTGACTTTGGACACCTTGATACCAAGAAGTATTTTCCATTGTTTAAATATCCATTTAATTGTATTTTCTTTTACTTTTTTATCTTATGCAATACTTATGCAAGTTTTTCTGTAAAATGTTATAAAAAGATTTGTGTTAGAAAATATTAGACATATCAACTGAAGTTTCTCTGGCATAAATATCTCAACTCAGTCTATATCTATCTATTCATATATAATATTTCTGGAGTCTACAGGGACATCTTAGAACATATTATGCAGATGACTGTTATTTATGGAATGGGATGAATTATTCCCAAGGTGGTTGTAAAACTGCAATCTCAGTTTGACAAGACACAAATTGGTTTAGAGAAAACAAATTATTCTCAAGTCTTTTGAAACCTAAGTGGTGTTGGAGCATGGCAACATGGTTAACTAAATCTAGGAAATGATGGTTTAATCATTCAAGAACAAAAAAATTGTTTTGAATAATACTTGTAGACTTCAAGTCATTATCTTTTTGATTTTGTCCCTGAACAGTTTTAACCACTGGACAGAAAAGTCCACCATCTACCAGAAGAGGAACTGGTATGTTGATCTCACTTAAGCTTTCTTTTAAGCATGGTAATTCTTCAGTAATTAATAAGCTTCTCTAGTGGGGGGGAGAAAGAAAAAAAAAAAAAAGATACATGATTAACACAGATTATCTAGTTGAGGGGAAATAAAAAGGTAAAAATATATTGCAGAGAATAAACACAAACCTTAAAATAATTTTTTTATATGTGTGAGTGGAATGATAAATATTTTTTTATTGCTATGATGTCTGTTAAGCCACAATAGTGAATGCAAATAATAACAATTTTTTCTCTCTTACTGCATTAAAACTGTGTAACAGCTGTCATTGTCCAGAACTATGAGATTCTGGTGAATATATCTCAAAATCTTAAAAAACTGTATGACTGACTTAGAATTTCTCATGAGGGAAACAATGAGTAAAGAAGAATTTTTATAATAGCATCCCATGAATTATGTACTTCCTTCTCTGAAAATAAAAGCCTACAACAATGGTGTAAATTGGGTTTGTGTCCTAGGGGTGATTTACATCACATATTTCCTTGAATAAATTTTTTTAAAGCCAGTTTTACTTATTATTAATTAATGTGGATTTAGGGTGTGTCTAACTTGTAAATTGGTTGTATTATTCTTTTTATTGCAGCAATGAATTTTGAAGTTTGGATTTTGTGTTTCTTTCCTCTAAGAAACACATGTTAAAATATCTGCTTCATGCTGTTTTCCACTGTAAAGATTCTACTTTCTTTATTTCTCCTCCAGATATCTGGCATATCCTATATTCCAGTTTACCAGGATTTGTCAACTCAAAATAAGGATGCATTTGAAAGATTTAAATCTTGTGTAAAGTATCCAGTACCTTTATGGAACAATTCAGGTTGAGTGATTCTATTCTGAAGATTCTATTCCAACCTCCTACTCAAAGCAGGGTCAACTAGGGGATCAAACCAGGTTTCACACGGTATTGTCCAGCTGGGTCTTGAAACTTTTGGTAGAAGAATAGAGTCTGACCAGCTTCTCTGAGCAATTTATTCCCACTTCTTTACCATCCTCATTTCTCATTATATCCAACAGAAGCATTTGCTGTTTCAATTTATGCTAATTTTCTCTCCTCTTACCATATATCTCTGTGAAGAGTCTGGCTCCATCTCTTGATGACCTCTCCCTAATCTCTAGGGTGGCTGTGAGATGCCCACAAAGCCATTTCTACCCCAGGACAAGCCCTGCTCCCTTTGTCTCTCCTCATGGAGTTACCATTCACTTCACCCTCAAACTTGGGTGCCTCTGCTAAACTCACTGAAGTTTGTACTGTCCTTTCAAAGTTGGACAGACATGGGGCTCTAGTTGTGATCTATCACTGTCTTCAGACTATATGACAGGGATTATTACTGACTTATGTCTAGATTTTCAGTTTAACATGACCAGCAGCCTCTTTCCCCAAAGCTGCTCCTCAGTCTGACCATCCCTGTCTGTAATATTACAAGAGGTTATTCCTTCTTGGGTGCAAAATTTGCATTTGTCAATGAGAAAGAAATGTATGAGAGTTATATGAAAAATAACAGTGACAATATACATTGGTGATTGGTGTGGTTTGAATCAGTCAATCATCCTTTTACCAATCTTGAAAACATCATCCAATGTAAGCAATACTATTTCAGAAATACTAGACTCAGAATTTCTTCTTCTTCTCTCCATCATTTTGAGGCTAAGCCATTCAAAAATACTAGGATCCACTCTCCTTGCCATTTAAAGTTTCTAATGAATTTATTGAAGTATAAAATCCGAGTAACAATACCGTAACAGAGATCAGTGTTTTACATGCTGATTTCTTCCTCATCCTCTTGTTTTGCAGCTCAAAAAAATAGAAGAGCAACAGAAAAAAAGAATTTATGTTTCACGTTCTTCTAAAGACAACTTTTTATGTAAATTTTACAGATTTTTAATTGATTTTAATTTTTGTAGCTACAGAGATTATTCATATATCAGATCATACAGAATTCATTAATCCAAACAGGAAAATGAAATATTAATCAGAAAATTTTTAAAAACAAACAAACCAGCAACAGCAACAAAACATAACACCTAAACTCTTCATTACAGTCTTGTAAATACAGGGGGCATATCCACTGAGCTTTATATAGCTCTAGACTATTCAAGAATTTTCTATAATATCTCCTTTAGATATATTCTAATATGATAAAAGTCACTTTTCAGTACTTGGTCAGAGTGCAGAGTATGTCAGACAATGTTATAAGATTAAGAACAGTGTAATCTTAAGAACAAATACTCTCCCTTTTTCTACAAGAGTAATTTAGGTATTTATGGAGCCAAGTTGCTGTATTTCCTAAGACATATACAGTTTAAAATTTATGGCTAAAGTTTAAGTAATTTTTTTTTTTTTGAGCAACTAAGTTACTACTCTCAAATAGAGAGTTGAAACTTGTGTTTTGTTAGCAGATCAATCAGGTTAGTTAGTTTTACAAGAACAGTGTTTTTCATGCTTCCCAAACTTTCATTTAAAATAATTCAAGAGTTGAAGTAGAAGAACTTACATCTTCAGGGAAAAAATGGGCATTTTTGTAGTATGTTTTATTTTTTCTGTTTTGTAACATATATACTGACTATAACCCATTTAAAAAAAAATGAAGTCAGAAAGAAACATGATTTATTTGAGTGATCTGAGCCTCATACACAGTAAGACTTGGAGAATTAGAAAGAATATCCAAAGTTACTCAGAAGACAACTATATCCTAATACTCTGTTCAGCAGTTCTCTTGAAGTTAAGTTGCATCATTCTCATCCAGCAGGGATGAAATCTGTATACTTGCAGATTGCGAGTTGAGCCAACTCAAGGGCAGATAATATAAATATGTGCTGGAATTATGGGTGGTTGCATAGAAGCAGTTTATTATGATAGGGATAGGAATTTTTGAAACTGTACCACAGTATGGGTTCTTGCATAATTTCTTAGTTGAGCAGAGTTATCTGAAACAAGGCATCTGGAAATTGAATGAGTGAATGCAGCTAGCAAAAAGGCACTGGATTTTGGTTTTCTGAGGAGAGATGAGCATTTGGATTTCTTAAAAAAAAAAAAAAATAAATAAAAAAATTTTCCTTTGCATGCCTTTAAGAAATTCAAGAGAGCCATGGTATATGTTAGGCCACGCAACCAGTGGGGTACTGAAAGATCAAAGGAGAAAGTGTTGTCTTAGATAGGTGCACTGAGATAAAGAAGTATAAATATTATGCTGAACTGTATTTAAAAAGCCAAAATTATTGTCAAAATTTAATTTCATGAAATTGAGTAATAATAATACTGCATTCCCAAAGTCCTAGTCAGGGAGGAAGAAGAAGAAAAAAGACACCTTTTAAAAATTATTAATTAGCTTAAGGTGCTTGGCACTGTTAGGCAAATTGATTTATATTTCACTAAAGTCTTAACACATCTCTTAGTGAAATAAAGTTCATCAATAGTTTATTTAGTTGAAATATTCTTTTGGGTTACAGTTTTTCTGTATTTGTCTGTCACATGTATTGTCTGAGGAATAAGCAAACTATATATTGTGAAGTCTGTTATTTCAGGCTTGAAGGTAGTTTTAAAAATACAAGAAAACTCATTTCAGAAGACGAGAAAAGATCATGCAGATCCAAGAAAAGGAATCAGAAAAATGTCAATCAAGTGGTCAAAAAGGTGACAAGGGTCACAGAAATTCAAAAAATGGATGCTCTTATATAACTTTAAGGCAAGGAAGACAACAGAAATTGCTGCCTGAAGACAAAAGTCAGTGTAATTGTTATGGGGGGTTTTGTTCAATACTTTCACCTCTAATGATATAATATTCTTTATATGTAGTGGGTTTTTATAAGCTATTTCTAAGGTTTTCTACATATTTTTTGATATGATTCAAGGAAAAAAGCCCTCATCAATTTAATTAAAAAAATAAAAATTCTGGCTGTACAGTAAAATTAAAGACAGATAGATATGAAGAACTGAAATCCTTGTCTGCCCTTAATAATGAATGCAATCAAGTAATATTTTATATCTGAAGTTTATTATAAGTAAAGCTTCATGAAATACAGCGGTTGGAGGGATATAAGGAATACACTTTTTGAAAATTGACATAGGAGTGAACAAACGCCTCTTCATTTCTTTATATTGTTTGGAAGAATATGCAGATTTCAATCTACATAAGAAAATGAAATTCATGTCCATAGCATTAGGCTTCTAATATCTTCTACATTATTTATATTTGTACTTATGAATCACTAAATACAGCTGCCAAGAAAAATCATAAAAAAAGACAGTCATATTTAGCAAGCCACCATCTATATTTTGCTAACTAGTGGATAGAGTACCCTGATCTCTTGGGAGAAGAAAAAAACCTACTGTTTAAAATACAAAACAAAGCAAAACTTGGCTCTGATGATAGGCATGAATGCAAATCACTACATGAATTGCTCATGCTGCAGAGGGAGAGGTCAGTACAAGTAGTATGTGAGTAGGGTAAGTTTAGGGTTGTATATGGGGATAATGTCCACAGTTTACCAAATTTCATGGGGGATTTTTTGTAAGAAAACATGCAGTAGCCATTGAATTGACATGGTTGAGATCAATTTCACGTCAACTGTACATTAGAAAAAACATACAAACAAACAAACAAAAGAAAACAACGCCAAAATTGGAAACAATGGTAGAAAATAGAGGAATAAAATAAGGAAGTCTCTATGCTACAGTTTGTTTAAAGTGATTATAGGGATTTTTGCTTGTTTTGGAAGGAACAGTTAAATAAGGGGATGACAAGAGGTAGAGAGTACTGTTGTAATGAAAATGCCCTAAATTTGCTTTCAAAAATTTTGTTATCTGCTTATAAATAGAATTAATTCTCATACATCTGCCTTTGTTACTCAGAATGAAGACTTTGAATACCACTCAAGGCCATATGTCAAATTAGGAATTTATATTTGTTCTATTTTTTTCAGATTTTTTAATTGAAATATCTTGATAAATGCTGAAGCCTCTGAAGTAATTGCCATTTAAAAAGTATCCATGGAGAGTAAGTGTTGATTGGGTCATATTTAAAAAAGATATTTTTCCGTTGTTAGCCTTTCAACTATTACCTCAGCCGGAAAGTTGAGATCACCATCCTCCCAATAAAGACACTTCCACATCCTGTCTTGTCTAATTTTGTAAAAGCATCTGATCTGCAATTAACTTAGGTGATTTTGAAAAAATCAATAGTTATTCAAAGCTGAAACTTTCTACCATGACCTAAAGCTGAAAGAATACCCACTGGGAGAGTATTATATAAGCTGACTATCTAGAACAATTGTAATTGCTTAATTGGTTCCAATTCAATTTTGAATACTCTCCCTCCTAGTTATCTCTTTGAGACCCACTAATCTTAAAGAAAGTTCCCATTCTGACTTCATGTGACAGTCACACTCCCAAGGCCAGAGTCTTTAACTGGTGGGTCCAAAGCCCCTTTACAGCTGGTGGCTCCAGTGAGCCAGCTGGTACCTCGCTTGACTCACACACAGCGGTTTCCTTACCAGTTTGACCCCATGTTTTCCCATAGCAGAGTCTCAGATGTCTTGTTTCATAACACAATTTTTCCGCAGTGCAATAACACAGAAACAGCACAAGCTGGTACCTTCAAGGAGGATCCCCAGCAAAGGAACACCTTGGCTTTTACACTTTCACAGTCTACCCATGTACAAGTCCCAGTCTTCCTTCCTGAATTCTCTGCTCCTGCTCTCTCTTCCAGTGTCCATCCCCCTGGCTGGCACGATGGTCTTTGTGCCCTTTATGTCCTCTGTTCATCAAAGTTTTGGCAGTTTCTGGCTTCTCGGGCTCTCGCTCAGATCTTAATCTACATCTCAGTCTTCATCTCAAGCTGCAGCTTCCAAACCAAGAACCAGATGTATTCCTCAACACTAAATTTGTTGAGGAAATGGAAAGCAAAAGTCACACTTTAAGCAGAAAGGAAAAGTAATCTTTGATTTTGTATTGTTGGAATTATAATTTGCCGTTTGCTAAATTACTCTCAGAATTGTTCATCAATATGCTACTAAGTTATACAATTCAGTGTGGTACAAAGTATTCTGCTTTGTTAAGGTTTAACTGTTGTTTTCGTCCAATTGGTCAGCTACACAAGGAGAAATACGCTTTCACCCCTCTGTGTTTCACAATTTTATTACAAGCATAAAACTTGGTTCAGGAAAAGGGAGGGAGAGAACCAGATGAAGCAGAAAACAATATGGTGTAGTTGCTTGATACAAACAACACTCTCCGAGAGGTGGGACGTGAATTTTGAGTTCTCTGGTCTTTTTAAGATTTTAACATCGGACTGCTCTTTTAAAATATACTACTCCATCTTAAAAGAAAGCAATTAAGTTATGTATTATCTGAGAATTACAGTATAGTCCTTGTGAATTAAGTTTGTCATAAAATCTTTCATTGGATCAAGTCTCTCTTTAAGTCAAGAAAACAAATAAGGAATTAAGATGCTTGGATTGTCACTTGGTGTCAGTTTAGGTGGTCCAGGCTGGCCGGGCTGGCCAACGTGACACTATAGGCACACTCTTCTGAAACAGCAATTAAGGATGGCAGAAGGATACTGCGCTGCACCAGAAATATCATCAGATGCCTACAGTCAGGCATATGAATCCTACACCTGGGCCTAACCAGGTGTAATAAACTGGAGAAGGGTGCTTCACCAATTTTAAGACTGCATGATTAGAAATGTTTAATGAGGTAGTGTTTTGACTTGGCTCAGTAGAAAGAAGTAATATGTTAAATTAGTAGTTAAAAACTAATTTTTGAAGTCATAGTTATAAAAGTCTAACTGGTAGTACCCAGAAATAGCTATTTCTTAGTATATCAGAGCTTATCTGGTGTCAGATGCATTTACATTATGGACTAATGCTGCACAAAGAAGGAAAAACCAAAACACAATTTTGCATGTTTCTTTGTGGTTCTAATAGTGGACATCCATATTCTGTCTTGATAGACATTGAAGTTAATGACAGCTGCTGGGTTCTAGGCATATATTGCAAATGTGTAGAATGGTAACTGCTGGAGGACTTTGAATTCAATTTGCAAAGAGAGATTTACAGATGGCTCCCTGTTGGACATCTTCAGCTTTTGTTCCACCAGGTGGGAAACTGCTTTGAGAAAACCAGCAGCACAGCTCAAGTGTGTATTGTAAGATTTCAAGTGCAAACTAAATTTGCACTGAAAAGAAACCTTCAAAGAAACTCTGCAATACACTAAGAAAATAATTCATCTTCTGTTTGAGTTCCCAAATGAGCAAGTAAATGTGGCCTTTTAAACTCTGCACTTTGTATATCCCAGTGCATAGATGCTCGCTTTGGAACACGGTGTCTGTTTTTGCTCTTTATTTAGACAGATCTTAAATAGTGGAACATGCTAAACTTCTAGTTCCCAAATGATACAGATGTTAGTTCAGGTAATCTAGATTCTTCTTTCCATTTTATGGATTTTAAGTTTGAAGTTATTTGTATTCCACTTCAACAGAAGGAATAGAGATTGCCCTCCCTCTTCCTTAGACAAGTATTATTTATT
The DNA here is from genome assembly GCA_035583235.1 of Hafferia zeledoni. Classification (NCBI taxonomy): domain Eukaryota; kingdom Metazoa; phylum Chordata; class Aves; order Passeriformes; family Thamnophilidae; genus Hafferia; species Hafferia zeledoni. The sequence continues at coordinate 82,337,806 of JAWWEV010000001.1, read as the reverse complement.
TTTAAAATGTGCACGTGCTGCCACACCTGAAAAGAAAAAGCAAGCTTTTGCAGTTCTCAGAAGAAGTGTTCATTGATTTCTTTTTCCTTCAGGAACGGGTTTGTTCTGAATCCTTTCTGGATATAATAAAATACCCTGCAGGCCTCCATGCCTCAGCTCTGTAAAAATATTGCATTTCATATGTACCCTGATGACATTGTTTCTTGCTGGCTATCTATTTGCAGGTTGTTGTCCATTCTATATTTTTCTTGCCTTACTTTAGACTCTAATATGGAGACACTTAAGTCTCTATTCATTTCAGAAAGAATAATCTCTAACAGATTGGAAAGCATGTGAAAAATTAGCACCATTTCCTTTATAGGTTCTTTCCTTTATAGGCTCTTCTTTGTGCTTATTTTAAATCTATAGAGCCAGATTGTTCCCTATGTTACTTAAAATTCAGTGACCTTTAGATCTCATGATAACATCACTCAAAACAAGAGCAAAAGAAGAATATATATTTAAGAAGGATCATATTCTTAACACTTAGTTTATTATCTTAAAAGAAAATAATAGTTTTCTAGCTTGTCAGAGGTGTTAATTGCAAACTGTACATTGAAATTATTATTGGCACACATTAGTGTGGTACATCTGGTAGAAAAAAGATGATATCATTCTTAGCCATTTCTGTAACACAATTTTTTCCTAATTATTCTGTCATTAATCTGAATAGTTAAAGAGCTGGTATTCATACAAATAAAAAGAAATCTTGGTTGCTACCCTGGGGAAGATGTTTTTTCCTTTACATGATCCCTTTTACTTAATATCAACACTAGCACCAAAATTAGCTTCATGCCACTTAAATATGTGTAACCAGCTGTGGATGTATTTTCTTACTGTGCTGCATGAAAAAGTTTTTCCTTTTCTTGAGCTATAGGTGTTAATTGGTATCTCTGTATCTTGCTAATTAAGTTCTAGCAACACCTATTCCTTCTTTCTTGCTCTGAATTTAATGAGCTCCCTTGTTGTAATAATTTATTAGATAATTAGATAAAACACTAAAAAGTTTTTTAGAGAAACTTTGTACAAGAAGGCTTAATAGATTTAGAGGGACAATATGCCGTACACAAATAATCAATACCATATGTTTTTCATGGAGAAATTTATTATATTAACATGAAAATGTTTCTGACTCTGTAAGTGTATATTTCGCTGTCAGACAATGTCAGACTGATGTGTTAAGCTATCCATTGGTTCTGTGAAGTAGAGCAGGAGCATATAACTAAAATTGCCTTTAAAAAACCCCACAACAGTCCTCTTAGACTCATAGGAATATAGGATTGGACGGGCTTGGTATGTTGCCCTATCTGTTCTCTGACATAGGGAAATATCAACTATACATTTCATCCAAGACTTTTCCAAATCACTTTCAAAAAGCGTTGATTATGGATATTGAGACCTCCATAGGCAATTTCCTTTAGTGCTTTGCTATCCATAAGTTAATTTCTTGCAGAGTCAAACCTAATCTCTTTTTTAATTTACTACTATTTACCCATAAAATAGATAACTTATTTCCTTTCTTTTTTCAATACCTAAACTGAAGTCCATATTTTTCTCTAGTTTTCCTTTTTTATGTTAAACCATAAATTTACTTCAATCTTCAAACAGAAGTTATTTTCTAGACCTCTGATCATTCTCCTCTAGTCTGTCCAAAATTTACCTCTCTTGAAGTATATATAAAATACTAGAGAAAATTTATTTATTCTTAGTAAATGGCTTCCGATGCGTTCCTCCCATGTAATTTGCTCTTATAAGAACAATTGTTTCTGCTTATATCTTTGGTCATTTGCTTTTTTCTACAAAACCACTTCCCACTCAGCTGTTCCTTGCAGTGCATTCAAAATCATAATATCTTCAGAAAGTGTGCTTGTCTATACTGAGCTTAATTTTTATTTATTTCTTTTTCAGTCAGAGATATTTTCTTTTTCAGTCATTTCTCCCATTTACTAAGATTGTTCTGAGATCAGATCTAGTCCCTTTTAGAGGGACTTTTGCAGTCTCTCTTAGTTCTATACCATCTGCATGCTTGATAAACTAGTCACTGATCCATCACTTAAGAGAAACCTCAGATCCCCCCTTTGCACTATTCTTCCATTTTGGTAGCAAACTGTATGGGAACAGTTATGGTCTGACTCAATGATCTTAAAGGTCTTTTCCAACCCAAATGACTATGAAATTATTCTAAGACAGCACTTAGAAATAATGAACAAAAAGGGTTTTATTCAAATCAAAAGATTTCCATTATTATTATGTCACTTTTCCTGCCCAATCTTTCCATGGAAATATCATTTCTGATGTTATCAAGTAAAGACTTGATGGACTTATTACTTTTTCTTCATTGAAATGGCCTGCTATCTTCTGTAGAATAAAAATATGCTTGTATAACATTATTTGTTTTCTTTTAGGAAATAGTGTTTGCTACATTGCCCATTATTTTCTAGATGTTCACAAAAATAGAGATACTTATTCTTTCTAATACTGTATTGAAGATGACCGATTTATAATTATTTGCCTTTATGTCTTTCATTTGAAGATACTAATTTTGTATGCCCTGTTCCAAAATCTCTTGACCATTTTTCACTTAGAATAAATTGCTTCAAGCATTTTTAAGGATGACAACAATCAAACTTTGCAATATCAATCAACTGTAATACTTCCATTTCATTTCAGCAAACTCTAGCTTGTAAGATCATAAAACCATAATGATAAAAATTGTGTTAACCATCTACAGCACATTAAGCTCTTATAATGAAAACTGATTGAAAATGGAAATTGAACACTTTAGTTTCTTTAGTTTATCAGAATTAAAATATATCAGCAATTCATCTTTCAATTAATAGTGATATATTTCTTAATAGCTTCTGACATATTAGTTGTACTTTGCTTCATGTCTTGAACTTTTTGTTGATTTGGGGTTTTTTGGAGGTTTTTTTCTTGTGTTTTTTTTTTGCTTGTTTTTGTTTCATTCATGTTGTTTTGTTTTGTTTGGTTTGGTTTGGTTTGGTTTCATTTTGGTGGGGGTGTTGTTTGGTTGCTTTTTGGTTTGGGGGTTTTTACTACTGCTTATCTGCACTGTTCCTTTAGACTCTTCAGTAATCTGAATTTGTTACTTCCCTGTGTATAATTCCTTGCTCTTTTTCAGATCATTGAAGAGTTCCTTATTTAATCAACAGGTACCTGAACATTATTTATTTCTTTATTAAATCTATCATACCATGTTATTAGTGTAAATACATGAGATGCAAGATGAAGTAGAATCTACTGTATAGTTCAGTCCTTTGAAAGTGATGCCTTTCTAAGCATCTCTAACAGTCTTGGGCAACTATCTCGGACACTGTGTTTATAAGCTTACAATTAACATACTCATGTTTTGGTTCACATCACTAAAATAAAATGTATGACTACATCCACTAGCTTTTGGATGATTCAGATTGAGACTGTTTAGGACTGAGTATGAAATACTCTTCAATCATACTTTTCATGCATAAAGTAATTTTCTGTTCAACCTCAGTTGCAGACTCCCAGGTACTACTCTCGCTCTTTTACATTTCTTCCCATACTCTCTCAGCATGTTCTTCCCATACTCTCTAAGCAACAAAATTCAAACCCCACCTTGTTTCTGTAGAACCCATATTCAGCCTCAAGACAGGAGGGTGACTATGAACCAGAATTGAGGGGTTTTTAATAGGATGCATAGTTCCTATGTCTTCTGTGCACTCAGGATGTTCCTCCTCTACCTATCTTGTTCAAGTGGATTAGTTTTATGAATGTTAATCTACAATAACACTGATTGGTCATACTTGGCAGCCTTGTTATAGACAAAGAGATTGTCTTTTCTGCTTGCTGGTCTAACCTTTGAATCTGTTCAAAACAAAACAAACTCAGACCCCAAACCACCACCACCATCAAAAAAATCACATATTTTCTATTTCAGTGAGAATTCTTTCAGACTTCAATGGGAGAAAACCTGCCTAAAGTAGAGCAACAAAAGATAGTTCATTAATGTTAAACAAGTAATTCTAGTATTATAGTTCACTCTTTATCAAATATAATTGATTTATAAAGTCTCTAAAAGTTATAAGGCATTTCAGAAAATGCTTGAAATAGTCTGTTGGGCTTCCAAAGTTTCAAAGAAATATAAAAATGAATACACATAACAGCATATTTAATTGTTTATAAAAATTTAATTATTTTCTTCTAATTTTAAATATCAAAATTTCTCACCATTTCTTATATGTGATGACACATTTGAAAAAACCCAACAACAAAACAAAAAAGGAAAAAAAAGAAAATTAAAAGCTTATAAAGACTGCATTAATTAAAACTCTCAAAATTACAGTGAGGCCTCTTGGGGAAAACTGTCTGCATAAATATATATTTTGCAAGTAGCAGGGATACCTTCCACTAGACAAGGTTGCTCAAAGCCTGTTACACACCAGATCAGTTATTATTGGGTCAGAACCACTTTGTGGGAGTACATCTGTGTGTCTGTGCCTGTTACAAGAGAGGACCAAGCCTTTAGCACAGTGTCCCCATGGTCAGCTAGGATGGGCGCTGGAGTCAGCAACCGCATGGCATGAAGGATGCATAGGACCCCTGTCAATCAATAAGATCTGCCTAGTAACTAACCAACACCACACCCTCTGGAGCCTCTGATTGTCTGGGGCCCCCTCACTTTGGCTAAGGGGACAGGGAGTGACCAGTGAACCAAAGGTTCCCCCTGGAGGGAGTGGCCACAGTGACCAAAGTCTACATACAGGCATGCACAAGGTCTTCATTGGCCCTTGGCCTGTTCTCCTTGAAACTGTCAACATCTGACCTTCTAAGTGGTAACTATGGTTTTCTTTCTCTTTTTCTCTCTTTATTTTTTCTTCTCTTGATCTCTTTTCCTTTATTGTTTTCTTCTTCTTGTGGGTAACCTAAACACCTATTTTCTGTACCTCACTTAAGTTGCATGGAGTTTGTGTTGTCTGGGTGTAACAAAAGTTCCTTACTATAGCAAAGTTTGTCCTGGTAATCTGTTCTAATGCCTTTGTGAAGTTGCAAGTTTTTTTGTCAAACCCTTTTTGTCAAAATGCCTATATTCCCACCAAATTAAAAGAAATCTCTTGGAGAAAAATGTATAGTTATTCTCCAGAGGTTAACTCAAGGTACCAAAGAACCAATGGCCTTACAAGAGTTTGTGTGAGTGAAATCTCTTGGAGCCTAAAATTAAACTGTGGGCTTTGGGACTGGAGTGTAACAAAACCCCATCCAGCTTGCTCTGTTCAAGGTTAGGGATGGCGCATCCACAAGTTCTCTAGGCAACCTATTCTGCCTTGTCTTATGACTACATACCTTTAAGAAAAGTACCCTTCCAGCTTTCTTGCAACCACACCCCTCCCTGCCCCCCCCTACCCCGCCTTGGTTAATGTATGGCTGCTATAAGGTCTCCACAGATTCCTCTCTTCTCTAAGCTGAACAATCCCAGCTCTCTCAACCAGTCTTCATAGGAGCAGTACTCCAGCTCTGTGATCATCTTCATGGCCCTCCTATGGACTCATTCTAATAGGTCCATTTCATTCTTATGCTGGGGGCCAGTGTTGGACACAGTACTCCAGGTGGGGTTTCATGAGGGCAGAACAAAGGGGCAGAATCACCTCCCTCAAACTTCTGTCCACACTGCATTTGATGCAGACCAAGAGTCAGTTGGCTTCCTGGGCTGCAAAAACAGATTTCTGTCTCATATTGATCTTCTCACCAACCAACACCACCAAGTCTTTCTTTCCATTCTCAGTTCAGCCTGTATTTGTGCTTGAGATTGCCCTGACACAGGTGTAGGAGCAAGGTCCCTCTGACGACATTCCTTCTCTCCAGCATGTCAATTGCAAACCACAGCTTGGGATCATCAGCAAACTTGCTGAGGGTGCACTCAATCTTATGGATATATAGCATGACCAAGTAGTTGTCCTCAGGAAGCCAGGCAAAAGTAGTAAAGTTAGTTTCTTATTCCTCTCCTTTAAAACATTTTGAAATTTTGTGCAGTGACAAGGAACTGTGAAATAGTCTTTAATGAATTAAATTTATTACTTTCCTCTATCAGTTATTGCTCATTAGCTTTGCTTTTATTTGTTATATTACTTATTATGTATATTATTTATTAATCTATAAATAAGCATTTAGGAAGCCATCAGTGTCTAGACACTTTTGGTTGCTGTCTGGGTTTGTATCTTAACAAAGAATTAAAAGATCAATCCTATACAGACCTAGAAAACATTTGGAATCCTTTGCTTTTCTGTAGGTTGGACTACCTGGCATTTTCATAAAGCTTCTTTGATTCAGTCTCTCCTTATATAAACTTTTACAATGCCTCTAAATACTTTTTCTTAAGTTCTGCATACACACTAGCAGAAGATTTTCTTCTTTTATAGGTTTTTGTGTATCAGACTTCCTGATTTTCTACATTTCTTTGAATTTCACTTTTTTAAGTATCTGTACAGTGTTGCCTTAAGAGACTGCAGAAAACAGGACTCCAGCCAACTTAGTGTATGATAAGATAAAACGGGTAGATCCTTTAATTTCCAGGCCTAGGGCCTACAGGAATGCCTGAATCCTGGCTTCATGGTTTTTATAATAATGTCCATCCAATCCCTGTTCACCTTTCTCTCAGTCCTGCCCTGTTATGGCCCCAGCACACCCTGTCAGGAATTGAGTCTGGGGCATCTGGGACCTCCTCTTCATCATCCTTCATCTTCCTCGCAGCACGCAGGGATCCCTGGAGGCATTCCATTGTTCTGGGCTTGGAGGTTACTCTGCTTATGTTTATGTCTTCTGGTGCAGTCCTTAAGATGTTTTTCAGCCTTCTGCCTTTAAAACAAACTAAAAGTTAATGAATTGTTGAGTGCTTGATATGGGATAAGGGTCAGCATATATAAACATTTAACTTAAGCTAATAGAAATACTAGTACATAAAATCTGCATTCACTACAGTTGCAATTACTTCTAAAATCTATAAAAATTAAAAAATCAAAAATCAAAAAACTCTAAGGCATCAACAGCCTATGTGGACAGTTATAGTATGATTTAATCTGCTGCTGATTTAATTTAATAAGTTCTTGAATGTAGACATTAGTCTACTTATTCTCTGACTATTGGTTTATGTTGCAATTGATATATCAGTAGATAAGCATAAATTTTCCTCACATGTTTATTTGTAATGTCTTTTTTCAGCCTTCATGATTGATAAGTGTTTCAGGTTTTTAAACCAAATCTCTTTTTCAGGAATTGGCAGAAAAAATTTGGTTTAGTGCTCCGGCTGAAAGTGGTACTGCTCTCTTGTATATGTGTTCCTCAGTGTTAACAAATTTTCAATTCCAATTTAAATGCAAAAAAACACAACAACAACAAAAAAGGTAAGATTCAATTTTTTTCACTATTAAATTGATAGGAGGTAACTAACTCAAGATTAAAAGCAATATATTCCACCACAGCATAGATAGAAACTTAGTAGATTGTGGATGGGTTGAACTAATAATTAGGAAATGTCTTTCAGTCCTGTTTTCTGTGAGTTTTTGTTGGGTTTTTTTTTTTTTTTTGGCTTGTTCCTGACTTCATCTTTGCCAAAAATGTTTACATGCTTTTACTGGATCTGATATCTACACCTGCAGCTATTCACTCCCATGAGTTTGCCTTTCACAGACAGAGAAAAATATAATGCAGAGCTCTGAGACTCTTGTTTGCAGAGATCTCACAACTTTCTTCCCATTCTTACTCTTTTTCCTTCCTAAATTCTTAGTCTTTCTGTTCTTATTAGGTCTCTGATTATTTCTAATAGCCTTTTATTTTTTTTTCCTATCATATTTAACTTGCAGATCAAGTCTTTTCCTTTGGTGTTCAAGACTCAAGTTCACCAACTTCAGAAGGATCATTCAGAGAAGTCAGTTTCCACTTTCTGCTGAAATTCTACAGGAGTTTAGTCTTGATTAATTTTCCTTTTCTTTCTTATAAATACAAATTTAACTACTGCAGGTTTATACTAACCCATCTACCTTCTCTAAATGTTAAAAGTCCAGCTTTTCTGACATCCTGATTAGTCAAGCTCAGCATGGACAAGATTTAATTACTCACCACCACACCAGTGTTGGCTCTAGACAGCCAATTGCCTACTCTGCCAATAATAGAAAATTATCGTATCACCTCTTAGGAAGATGCAAAATTTTGACATGTATAAAATCCTGAAAGAAATAGGTGCACTTCCAACCCAGAAAATCAACCATATCTTCAACTATGTAAAAAGAAGTGTGGCCAGCAGATCAAAAGAGGTAAAAGGAGTTAATTATGTCCCTCTTGGCTACTCTGCTGAATCTCCATCCAGAATACTGCATGCATCTCTGGGGTCCTCTGTGCAAGAAACTTTTGGACCTGTTAGAGTGAGCCTCAGGGAGGGCTATGAAAATGATTAGAAAGCTGAAACATCTCTCTTATGAAAAAAGGATGATCAAGTTGGGTAAGTCTGGAGATGAGAAGGCTCTGGGAAGACCTAATCACAGCTTTTCAATGTGTCAAGAGCGCTTCTAAGAAAGATAGAGAGATATTTTTCCAGGAACAGTAGCAATAGGAAAAGGATTAATGGTTTTGAACTGAAAGAGGCTAGGTTAATTTGGATGGAAAGACAAAATTCTTTGTTATTAGGTTGATGAGACACAGGAACAGGTTGCCCAGGGAAGTTGTGGATTCCCTATCTCTCACAATATTCCAGATCAGGTTGGATGAGACTTTGAGCAACTTGATCAAGTGAAAAATGTCTCTGCCCATGGCAGAGAGGGCAGAATTATTTGATCATTGAAGGTACCTCCCAAAGCTAACTGTTCTATGATGAGCCTGAAATTCTGGTTTGTCCTTGTTTTGCATGTAGAAAATTAGGTATTTTTGATACTGTTATGTTGACAGTCTCAGCCTTATGTGCTATTACTGGTATAGTCTCCTAGGTTACTGGCCTTAAAAGAATTTTCTTTCCAGAAGGTTTCACAATTCTCCCCCTCAAATATGTACAAAGATGAGTCACTTTTCAAGCAGCTCCTCTTTACCTACCCATGATATTCAGCTTTTCCTGATCATGCTAACAGTTACCTCTGGCTGCTTGTTAGAATCATAGAATCCTTTAGATTGGGAGAAAAAAAAAAACCAAAACAACCACACCAAAAAAACCCCAACAACAACCAAAAAAACCCCCCACAAAAACAAACCCACAACTTTATGATCATTGA
>JAWWEV010000001.1:82281255-82307385 GCA_035583235.1 Hafferia zeledoni | reverse complement strand
ATGGCTCCTAGAAGATATCACAAAGGGAGGCCATGCTATTTCTTAACACTCCACCCTATGTTAATCTTATCAGTTTGGAAGCCTTTGTCCTTGGCTGGAGCACCCCTTCAGGGGCTGAGGCTTCTCCTTCAACCCATCAGGCCTTATCAGAGGGGCAATCACCTCACAATTAATATATGTAACATTTATATTTCTGAACTTGCTGTAAAAGTTATTGTAGTTTATAATAAATATTAGGGCTAAAATAAAGTAATTTATACTTTAATACTATTTTTTCTTTCAAACATCATGTTGATTATATCTAAAACCAAGACGGTCAGTCTGGATTTCTTTGTGTAGAGTGCCTTTCTTTTTAGCCCCAAATACATGATACAACAGATATGAAGAAATACTACCTGTGCAAGTAAAAGAAATGTCCCAAAGGAGAGTCCATACAGTATAGTAGTTCTGTCCTTCGACAGTAACCTGTTGTGTTCATAGAAAATAATAATTTAGTTAAGAATGTTTAGAAGTCATTCTGTATCTCAGACAAAGAAACTAAATAGGGCACTGCTAAAATTGCTAGAATGACAAATTAAATTCTTTTTGAAGATACAGTAATTTTTGACACTAAGTTAAATAAGTGTTCTAGCATTATTTTCCTGTGAGTTTTGCATGAAATAATTGGGTGATCACACTGCCAGCTGTGTTAACTGTCCCTCCTGTTTCATTCATGAATACCTTGACTTTAAATAGGTGTTTGCTTTGAGATCAAAGGTGCAAAATCTGTTTTGATTGGACATATATTTGTCTGTCAGGTACTGTGATGTGAACAGTTGCATTTTCCACTACCATGTATTCATCGCAGTATGGTTACAGCAGCTGAATTATGTTGTTGGTGCATAGGCATTCCTCGGTATGGTATATATTTTGATGATAATTATCCAAGTTTAACCATTGTTTAGCACATTCTATATCCACATACATTAAAGTCCTCTCCAGGGTAGCATATTGGTTAGAAAGAAGGATAAAAATCAAACCAAAACAAGTGAGTAGTTTAGTCCTTAAACAAGAAACTGCCTATGACTCTTTTTCAGACTATTCATGGATGTATTTACAATGGGTAAGTTAGTTGCCTTTTTCTTTCTAATGTTTTCAGAGTCACATTTATGTTTTTGTTTTTAGTTTTGAAAATATGCCATTATTCTTTTTTCCTGTTTGCTATTATTAAATATTTATATCCATTTTAGTTTCATTTCAAGAGTTGTGATTACACAATTCTCATGGGTTCTCACACAACCGAAATTCAGAAAGTCAAAATTAGGAAAAAATCTAACTTTCTGTTTCCAAAGCATTGTTCAGACTTTCTCATATGCAGGCTAATGGATTTTATGTTAAAACATAGCATTTTTTTTTTTTTTTATAAACAGAAATTTGGGGTATTGATCCATTCTATGTTGATATCACCAAATCATTGAATCATAGAAGGGGGTGGAAGGGTCCTTAAATATCATCTAGTTCTAACCTGCCTGCCATGGGCAGGGACATCTTATACTACATCTCATTGCTCAACCTGGCCTTGAAATTTTCCAATAATGAGGCATCCACAATGTCTCTGGACAACCTGTTCCAGTTTCTCACCACCTTCGCAAAGACATTCATCATCAAAGACGTCATATTTACACTTACCCTGCATTAGATCTTTCACAAAATGTAAAAAACTGCTATAAACTTTCAGTTGTGCAGGATGTAAGTCTTATCCAATAAGATAATTTTCTTCTGTCTTCTCTTATTTTCTTGACTATTGTGTTGCCTTTAAATATGTTAAAGGAACACTGACATTAATATTCATAGGACATTTTTTTCCCTATTGGGCTAGCATAGAAAATAGCGTCCACCCAATTCTTACAGCTGGAATTACTCCAGGCTTCTTGAAACCCGAAATGATTTATCAACCAGGAATTACTATCTCCAGAATTTTTTTCAGGTAAATCATTCCTCAGGCTCTTTGATTCTTCACTCTAAGCTAATCCTGTTTAGAAATAGTTGAAGTCTTAGTCTGATTTATGTAACATTATTGGTGGTGTGTGCCAGTTCCTTTTCACATTTTACAGAACCATTTTTGGCAAAATTGAGTGTTTGCAAAAATGTATTTGACAAAATCAGTTACGGTAAACATCATGATCTGGCAAAGAGCTGGCCTACTTTGAAAGGTTTAAAGCCTCCAGATAGATACAACCAAGATAAGAAAAAGCAGACACATGTTAAATCATCCAACAGCAAAGGGGATACTTTATGCAAATGAACTCACAAGATAATAATTTGAATTTGACAAGGTGATAATTAAAGTCCCTAGATAGACTCTTTCCACATCTGTATGCCTTTCAATGAAGTTGGTTAGCATATTAACTACTGTTGGAGAATGCTGAAAAATATTCATAGGATGTTAAACTGCATATTGTTATTCATTTCAATTTGTATAATAAATGTAACAAAATGCAACGCATACAGTATTACACAAGAGGTACTAATCTCTATTATATACTTATTTTAAAGCACACTGATGCCATACTAGACTCTTAGATGCCAGCTTTTTCAAGAGAAATTCAAAAGATTTAATAATAATTAGTCTTTCTGGCAAGAACAACAAGGTGATAAATTTCTTTTGAATGCAAAATACTGAGGCCAAGACTTTTTCAGTGCAGTAGCTGGAACTATTTTATATTTTATCTTATTGAATAATGACTATCAATAGGTACTTTTTACTGGAAATACTTTAATAGCAACTGTCTTTGTGGAAAAGCTTTGAAGCTTATATCTGTAATAAAAAGTTTGTTGTTAACTGATGATAGCTTTTTGGACCAACTTTAAACAAATAGCCCTAAAAAAGCTAGTGGATTGTTGAAAAGCCAGTATCTTTTACTGTAGATTTACTACATCAATGGGAAGGCATTCATATAGTTCTATAAAAGATACGATTTCTTTAAAGAAAAAAAAAAAAGAAAAGGCAGTTTTCAATGTAAACACTACACATCTATGTTCCCTAGTAGATTCAGTTGTTGTTTACATTTTAGCTTCTATTAAAAGTACATTTTTAAAGAAAGTCTTCTACTTTGCCACACTTACATGGAGTCATGTGATGGAGTGGTCTTAAGGTGTTGAAACTGTACTCACTGCAGCTGAAACAGTGGAGGAATACGTGTTGGGGAGCTCACCTATGACACTTTGGCTGCAGGTGTGTATTTGGACCCTTGGACCCAGATAAGGACTGGTCTGAAGTAAAAACACTCTGTGTTAACTCCCTGTGGTCCTCAGGTCCTTGGCACCAGCTGCTGTGCTCTGCAAATCCACTTCTAATGGTCTACAATGATTGTTTCTGTAGGAAGCATCATTTCCTCGGATAGTAAGGTAGACAAAGAGATAGACAACTGGCTAGCAAAGGCATATAGAGATTTCGGAAAACTCCATAAAAGAGTCTAATGCAATAAACACCTGAAGAAAAGTACAAAGATCAGTGTCTACAAAGCCATTGTACTGTCTACTCTTTTATATGGGTCTGAATCATGGGTCATGTACTGCCATCACCTGAGACTCCTCAAAAGCTTCCATCAGTGCTGCCTCTGTTCGATCCTAAACATCCACTGGACTGATCACGTGACTAAAGTGTCTGTTCTTGAGCAGGCAGAGGTCACCAGTATCGAGGCCATGCTGATGAGAAGGCAGCTGTGCTGGGCAGGGCACGTCTCCAAGATGGAGGATCACTGCCTCCCGAAGATTGTGCTCTATGGTGAACTTGCCACTGGCTGCCACAAGAGAGAAGTCCTGAAGAGGAGATACAAGCACTCCCTGAAACAGCACCTCAGCCTTGACTGCCACCAATGGTCCACTCTGGCCTCCAATCAGGAGACATGGAGACACACCATTCATAACACTGCTGCTTCCTTTGAGAACAGACAGAGAATCAGTTTTGAGGAGAAAAGACAATGCAGAAAGAACTGTGCCTCACCAATATCACCTCAAGTGACTTTCTGCTGTGCTTTTTGTAACTGGACTTGCCTATTCCACATCAGCCTTTTTAGCCACCAGCACGCTTGCAGCAAGAATAGGTAGTGCCCTTCCCAAATCTTTGTTCACAAAGCCTAAGCTGTGTGTGTGTGCGTTTGCGTGCGTGTGTGCATGTGCGTGTGTGTGTGCACATTAGAAAGTGGAAGCCTTCAGGTCTGGGGAATGACTGACAGCATCACCTGAATAGACATGAAACTTTGCCACCTAAAGTAAAGATTTAGTGTGAAGAGCTCAAACACTGGGAGAGCAAAGGATTACTGAGTCTGCCGTAGGAGTAATTGTCATCTCTGAGTCACTGGAGTGAAAGACATAAAAACCACTGTGATATGACAGTTCTGTAAAAGCCTATATGACCAAGAGGGATGTGTTTAATTTTCTTTTTTTTTTCCTTTATTCCTCCCCCTTTGTAATATTCTGTGCCCCTAAATGAAGGAAAACTTTGCTTTGACACAGCTTTTCTCTTAAGCTGACATTAGTCTGTCATCTTTTACAGTAGCAACATAATTATCATATAGACAAGAATTTATGAATCATTTTGCTATGCTACATGTTTTTGTTAGCATTTAATGCTGTAACTTAACACATGGTATTCATATTCTGTGGAGTGTTTTCCATGCATCATAATTTTCTCATTTAACTGTGCCAAAACTTATTTACAACTTGGAATATTTCTTCCTGACATTTTTATTCTTCTTTTCCAGTCTTCATATCATCACATCACTATCTTTAGAGATCATGGATGTCACAGAAAAAAAGGCAAATTTTTTTATGTAACTTGATAGATCTTCTCCAATCTCTTTTTTGGTTTTGCTCCAAATCATTAATTTAAATTTAAACAATGCAAAACATCAAGTTTTGTATCATGCTAAGTCAGTAGCTAGTGAAGTACTAAATGACATTTTGGCTTGGTTTTGTTACAGTTTTCAAAAACATGCAACACATGCAACGCTTCTTGATCTTGACAGATTTAATTCCATGCAGTTTGAGAGCATGGATTTAAAATCTCCATGACTGAAAAAACATCAATCTGATAATATCTTTTTTTTTTTTTTTTTCCTTGTTAGCTGCTATGCAATTGTCCCTACAGGAAGTCATAAAGATGCAGGTTTTAAAAGGTCAAGAATTCAGGAGAAATAACTATTTTCTATTACATTAACATCACAAAAAATGCATTCTTGTGTTCATATGATAATATTTTTAAGGTAAATATATGTACATCAAGTTTACTCACCCTCAGTAGAATTTAGCATGGTATGTTAAACAACTCGGTATTAAGTGAATATAAGTATCCATTCTTGCATTGAATTTCCTTGGTTTCAGTTACAAAAAAGTGAAGAAGGGGAAAAAAGTTTCCTGCTATGTCTCCATTCAGCAGTCACTACTCCTTCCTAACTCCTGAACTATATTATACATTGCATTTATAGCTGCTTTTGACCTAGACGTGAACAGCTCAGTTAAGGCCCTGATGCAGAGTCCTACCTTGTTATAGAACATGCTATTGCTTTTTTAGACATACAATGCTTCTTTAAAATATTTTTCAGGAAGAGATGTTATATCCTGGTTTTAAAGTATGTTATCATCAAACAATACTTAGTACTAAGGCATAATCATCAGGGGAAAAAATCTCTATTAATGAAAACAAATGGATTTGCTGGAAATTCAGAACAAAACCCCACATTTTGCAAGTACCCCCAAGTAGAGAATTTAATTTTCTGATGTTGAAAATAACTAAAAGAAGATCACTGGAACAGTGACTGATATGGTAGGTCACAGGGGAAAAATATACAGTGGTATGTTTTAAGAGTAGTGCCATGCAGAATATCACCTGGTATAATGTGACAAATTTGTCTTTTCTAGTTTTGTTGTTGCTACTGTGTTAATGGGAGAGCTCTCATTAAAATTACAAAACTTAACACTTTCATTTACATTACTTCAAAACTTATTGAACACTGATAGGCAAGGGGTTCCACTCAAATTTAAAATAAGTTGCAAAATATTGTTCTTTTCAAAGAAGGAGAAAACAACTCAATAGGATTGAAATCTAGTGCTTATGAAAAAAAAAAATGGAGTGAAACAGAAAAAAAATGCTAATGAAAGAGGGACACAACTTGAAAATATCCTTTGTGGTAAGTGCATTTAGGCCACATGCTTGCAAACAGCCTGGGTTTAGGACCTTCTTGATTCATCTGGCATTTTGGACATTTCTCAATATGTATTGTTGGCTTTGTATTTTTTTTTTATCACAGTAATTAGTTAATGTGGCCTTAAAGTAACCGAGGTAAAAATAGTTCACAGTCTCCTAACATTGTGTCTTGAAATGAGGAAGTCTGGTTTGATAGTTTTGAGAAACCTTAAATGCATATAAAGTTCACCTAATGGTGGGAGAGATGATACGACCCAGGCCTGAAAGCCAAGGCTAGTCTGAATTGTCTCAGTGTCTATTAATTACTGTATACTTCAATTAGATCTCACAAATAAGTGAAAGTGACTAATATTTTCCTTAATCTGAACCTCAGCTTGTAGCAATCGCAGTTCTGTCTGTCAGACACATTTAGATTAATGGGTTCAATAGTAAAGGTCAATAATAAGCCTGAGGGCCCACTGAAAATCCTGACAGTAATGTTTGCCAGGTGTGAATTCTGGACATGGCCTGCTATCACTAACTGACCAGTAGTCCATAGATAACAGGAACAGGATGCCTTTCACCACAAAACCCAGCTTATTTGATAAGAAAATAGACATTTCAGCCCTTTCAGACAGCACAATATTCTCAGTAATTCCTTGGCATACCTTGAAACATACAGGCCTGTTCTTATTTACACAGAGATCTGTACATGTGTGTGAGAATGCATGTGTATGTGTGCCTGCCTGTCTCCTCGATTTTTGTCCCTAGCATGATATATTGCCAAGTATAAGTGGGACTATTGTTTCTCTAAAGCATCCATTCAGCAGGGTTGAAACAGCTTGCATCTACCCCTTGGAGGGTTGAGTGAAAACAAGGAGAGAAAACTTGTCTTCACATCTAGTGGTATTCTGAGGAGGTAAGAAATGGATGTTGTTTATGAAATTGTGTAGGGGAAAAAACAGCAAAAACTCAGGATTTTTGGAGAGTGAAAGTGTGAAGGCTATAAGCTCATAAAGTATCAGGAAACATTTCTATTAAAAGAACAGAAACGATTCTATGCTGTTTATTTATCCTTCCCCCCCTGAAAATATAAACTCATATTTTCTCTTTCTTTTTTGTTTTTTTTCTCTTCTGACTTAATTTCCCCATTGTTCATCTGTGACATAGCTTACTTAAAGCATTGGCTTTAATCGGAGGGTGGTGGCACTTCAGATTGCCCAGAGGGAATATAGAGAAACCAGCAGAGTACAGTAATAGCATGCAGAGCACTACTGGCTGCTCTGAACATATTAGGACTTTAAGATGCAGAATTCAGAAAAAGAAAACTGTTGGTGATAAAAGCAATTGGATGTAGCCAACTTAAGCTTAAAAGATAAATTGTTCAAGAGCAAGGCCATTACAGACATGCTGTGAATCTGGGACCTCTCAGTCACCCCCCAGGAAGATTTGAAGACAGATCAGAAGTTTATAGCAGGATAAGGAAACGAAAACCCACCCTATTCAGGGTAGCTCTCTGCAAACTTGGCTTGTCTTTTCCTTTCCAGTTGTGAGATTGCAATCCTGATGTCTGTCTTTCCCCTCTTCTGTCTCTGGTCAGTCACCGACCACTTTCAGCTGCAGCAACCAGGAATTCACTCATTTCTAGTGATGAAAAGGTTCACTTTCTTCAGTAATCACCAAGGCAGGCTCAGCTGTCTACTTCTGCATTCAGGTTAGCTCACCTGGAAAGCCTTCCTCTGGAGTTTGTTGTGCGTTGTAATTAAAGAATGTGTTACGAGAGAGCTGGCATTATATCTACAATGATGAAGGTAGTCATAAGGAATATGTACATAGAAAAGGAAAATAGATAAACTAATAAGATTAAAACTACATTCATAGATAGAAGCAAATGATCCACTTCAAAGCACTATCTACATTTTGACAGCCACGGGCAAAAAGTAGTGGGAGAGGGCTGTAAATCAGGACCTTGCTTTGTAAAACACACTTCAGCCTGAGGGCCTAGGGAGAGAGTCTAGTTCAGGGAGTGCAGTCAGGGAAATAATCCTGCATTGGCTTCTCAAAACAGGATAAAGCAAGCCTATTTTAACTGAGGTAAAAAAAAAAATAAATAAAGTTTTGTAAATATTAGTAAACATAACACACTGACAATTACATGCTAAATAATTAGTTCACATCCTGACTGCTCAGGTCTAAAAGCTTACACTGAATATGCCAGGTGACTTTAAAGCAAGAAGAAATTACAAGCCTCTCTCTGAGCAGTTAGCTTTCCCTCAGAAGTTTCTGGAAAGTGCTTCCAGTAGCTGACAATCAAGACTTAAAACATAGATAAAGGATCTCACCAACTGAGTTTTACAGCATGTAGAGATAATAAATTATTGAGTATCAGAGATTTCTTTCATCATATATTTTTCACTGACAAATATTTTTTGCCAAATTTTTTTTTCCTTTTATCAATTATGAACATTAGGGAGATAAGCTTTGAAAATTATCAGAATGACTTATTTTGACATATTCATTGAGAACATCAAGTTTTATAGTTCAAAATTATTTTATTTAGAAATTCAACTAATTGTAGCTGTAAAAGGTTGGCGTTTATTGAATCTTACTTTTTAGGCTTTTTTTGAAACTTAAAATGTTTTGTCTGAAGTATAGTTTGAGAAAGTTCTCAACATATATGCATAATCAGAGAGATTAAAAATAATCTGTCTCATTCTCTGACTCATCATAACTCTAACCTTTGTTGATATTTGTTTATAATACCTCAGTAAGAGCAGGTACCAGGTGAAAAAAGAAACAACTCAAGCAATAACTATTCCTGTAGTAGATCAGCTTTTCCTTTTCACTCCACTCATGGAAATCCTATGGAAAGAGCAAAGTATTGCTTAGGTAAAGCAATATGGTATCTGATTCCTTCTGATGCAAAATATGAAAAACTTCAAAAACATTCATGAACACTCACTCAGCTGAACAATAATCAACTAGCTCTCCAAAAACTGTGTAAATATGATTGGATTCTTTGGTTCAGATCCTAAGGTTTCATTCAAATTTGTTCAGTTTTTATTGAAACAACCTCCTATTGAATGAAAAAAAACCCACATTCTATCATAGTTAAAAATTAAACTGAGATCTCTGGAGTTGGACTTTCCTAATGTAGTGATGCATTTCATGTGATACGTAAAGAATTTTATGTAATAATCAATGCTGACAAGAGTGTTATGAGACCAAAATAGTCTGTCCAAAACCTGATGATAATTATCAGTGTGTGAAAAAAATACCTGTTGACTTTTTTTTTTCTGTTTGCCAGAGTGCTTCTATTTCCTTCCTAAAATACAGTTGTTTTCTGTGATTGATAAGTTCACTAGCTTTTAAGCTCATTCACATCCATTAGTTCTGTCTTTTCCCCTCCCTGTTGAAAATCAGGAGCTGTCAGACTGAAATGTTCTTGCCAGACACAAATAGTGTCTCCAGGGGTAGCAGAAACCATTCTGAAGTGGTAAGAAATAGATTTTAATGTGTTGCTTTGCTGACACTGGTCACTCCACTTTCTTTACAGAAAATGTTGATACACAACCGACAACTATACAAATACTGATTTTTAATATTTCTTCTTAAAAATGTTCCTTTTTTTATTTTTATTTTTTTTTTTGACAAGGCAATAAGTTTGAAATGTTTCAAATAAAATTAGTGCAACAGTGAGCCTTTATGAAATATTTCAGGTGTTGCCTGTTTTGGGGCGATCCAAAGCCCATTAAGATCAGCAACAGTAATCTTTTTTTATTTTAATGAGTTTTGGGTCATATCCAGTACGTGAGCAACAGTCACCCATCTGCTTGATCCCATATTAGAGAACCAAGATCAGCTCTGGCTCTGTAGAAGTTGATGGGAGCTGTGAAGTCTTCCAGACCAGGATTTTCAACTTTATCTCTGGGATATAAAAGCAGGAACTTCAAGAAAGGAGAGTTTTGGAGGAAAGAAAAGATAAAGTTACACCAGAATCACTGTTTATTTGACTTAGTGTGGTTAACTCCACAGAATTCTGCTATTTCCATATGTCTCCTGCAAAAAATGAATAACTTGCTTGCATGTAGGAGTATGTATAGTTCATTTAGAAAACAGTTGCTTATTTTTTATTAGACATAGATTGAAAAGAGTGACCCATTGAAAAATTATTTCCTTAATCATTGCTATTTTTCTTTTTAATGCTAGCCTATGTGTAATTTCTCCCATTGCAAGGATAAAATGTGAAAACATTTATCTTGTAATAAAGGAATTATTGTGATGAAGAATTGTTCTCTATTTTCTCTCTAATACATGGATATTGACTGGTAATAATGGAGAAAACATGAGGTCTAAGCAGTTTGAAAGGTTAGCTACTGGTTTGACATGTTTTCTAGATTTAGCTGCTTTGTCTTAGCTGTAGCTTAGGTGAAACAGTGATTGAAAAGGTGTAGACTGCTGGCCAAAAACATTTCCACATACTGTTGTACCACTGATGATCTCCAATGCTGTTTGGGTTGCTGCTTCCTGATGCCATATGTGATGGTTACCTACACCACAGGAGACAGCAGACCAGACTGGAATGAATCTGTGAAAGATTAGAGGACATTAAATGCTACAGCAATTGCTGTTTGCTATTAACTGGCTGATGGATCATAAACACTGTGCAGGTACCTTGCAGATAAACAGAAGATAAAAATATGTGCTGAGGGCTGATTTCTGTGTACATAAAACTGATGCTTAAGACTCCACTTAAAATGGAAAAAGGGCTAGCCTGACTTCTTACATGTATTTTTGTAAACTGAATTTTAAAGTCATATAAATGTGATCTATTAGTACTTGACATACACTAATTGCCATCATCTTTATTAATACTCTTATTGCTGTCTTTGCTACTGTCATCATTATAATTGTCATTATTTTATAAAATGAAATTGCTGTTTTCTGGCAATTAGATTGCCAGGACTAGGTCCCAGAGGCTGCATGTGGTCACGTTTTTGTCCTTCAGTGTGTGTGGTGAAGGAAAAAGGAAAAAAATATATTATTGCATAGACTATGTTTTTTAAAGTGTCCTCTCAACATTTGACACCATTCAGAATGAAGACTTTCGAACAGATGGATTTCAGGTCCCTTACAGAGTGGGAAGATCTGTTGTATGTTTCTAAGCTACAAATTATTACAAAAAGCACACTGAGGTTTAAGCAGTATCTAAAAAATCATAAAGATCAATCACATAGGGGTGAAAGCTCCAGTAATTATGTTGCTAATAATCATGTGGTATTTTAAAAAATTATTGTCTGAAATCCTAATGTTGATACATGCTTAGGAATCTTAACATAAACAGTGCTTAACACCCTACACTATTTTTTATTGTTGTTTCTTACATGAAGTGATGCCTTATTGTAAGAGTATAGTCTTTTTATAACCTTTCATAACACTGCTAATACTGCATAATTTCTCACTAATGTCTGCTTTTGTTAGTGTATTATTATTACTAAACTAGAAAGGCAAAAAGGTGCCAGGAAATTAAAAATACCTCTTGACATATTTATTAGGCATTAAATATCTTGGGGAGTGAATAAATAACACTGAACATTGTATTTTTTTACAACTATTTGACTTTGACTAAAGTCTAGGAGTCAGTTGGGTTAAAGCTAGGCTCCTTAGTGCCTTAGAAGATGCAGAACATAATTCTGGAGTATCTGGTTAGAAATAGAAACAAAGCTGGAAATATTATTGTGAATTACATCCATATTGCTACTTCTCCATATTCATTAACTTTCTTGTTGCTGCATATTTGGTCATACTCACCAGTGACCAGTAGCTTCTTTCCATCATGAAAGGGTTAGGATGGTCATCACGTGGACAGTCTATGTGGCAAAATGGCCAAATAAAAACATACCAAGCATAACTAAGAGCAGGAAATGGTGAATAAGCAAGCAGAATAAATCCTAAAATTGCCATCACTGTGTCTTGATTCAGCCAAAGAGCCAAAGAAAGTATGTGTTTTTGAAGAAATATCTACACAGAAATATCCATATGCTAGTGAAATGTATTACTACATGCTTTGGAGTATTGAATTTTATTTTTTCCTGAGTACACACAGAGCACAAAATATTGTTGGGCTAAATATTGTTTTGATTCATGTTCTGTGGCACCCAACTGACATATAAGGAAGGGCAGGAATACAGCTACCATATGGTTAATAAACATGTCAATATTCAAAGTACTAGAGGTGAATTTATATCTCATATATGAACACCACATTATCTCTGTAGTTTTTTACTGTACTTTACCCTTGTGTTATAGAATAGAGGACAGTATATAAGCATTATGGGCTTTTATGATGGGAGATAGCAAAATTCTAGAGTGTGTTGCTTTGTAAAAGCAATAATTTTTACATAAATTAATCACAGGTTTACAATGCCATTTCTATTTAAATTACAGAAATAGGGCCGTGTCCTGAGGTGCATCAGGGTGCAACTTGGGAATGTTGGTCAAGAAGTTCTAAATCAGAGAGCAATGTACTCTTGCAGCCCAGAAAGCCAACCATATCCTGGGAGGCATCAAAAGCAGAGTGGCCAGCAGGTTGAGGAAAGTGGTTCTGTCCCTTTCTACTCCACTCCCATGAGACCCCACTTGAAGTACTGCATAGAGGTTTGGGGAGCCCAACATAACAACAATGTGGACCTGTTAAAGTGAGTCTAGAAGACAGTCATGAAGCACCTCTCATATGAAGACAGGCTGAGAGGGTTTGGGTTGCTCAACACGGAGAAGTTAAGGCTTTGGTGGGGATCTTATAATACCTGAAGGGGGTCTACAGAACATGTTTGATAGGGCATTGAGCAGCCTTATCCACTGGAAGGTGTCCTTGCTCATGGAAGAGAGATTGGAACTAGATGATCTTTAAGGTACTTTCTGACCTAAACCATTCTGTGATTCCATGATTCTATAATTCTATGATTCTATTATTTTAATTATCATGTGGAAGTATTCTAGGAAGTACATTTTCCTCATGTTCAGGGTAATAGGTAACCTTTGTTATAATTTTTTCTTCAGAAAAGTTAGTAATTTATAGAACTTTGAAAAGCACAAAGAAGTCTTACATTGAATAGATAAAAGAAAGATGCAATGCATCATGCTGTGATTGTGTTCCATCAGAACAATTTTGCATGATACATAACAGATGGAATGATTTAAAGCACAGCATTTATAGGTCTCCAACTAATATAACTTAATAGAACTATATCACAAGGAAAGCTATAACTCCTACCAGGCAAGTCCAGTCTAATTTTTTTCTTATGTAAAAATTACTTTAATCTATGCTTTTTTTTAAGGCTTCTAAGAATTGAAATCTTCTTCTGAATGTAGATTTGGTACATTCAAAAATAACACTATGTCCTAATAAGAAGAGTTAGGGTTTCTAGCATTTCTAGCTTGGAAAAAGCAGCATAGATACAGGGATCTTGCAACATTAGAGGGTTTTGGTAAGTAATCTACTGTCTAGGTTTCTCTATAAGTCACATATGAGTTGCTGCAATATATTACAGGACTCCAGGGGTGAGATAGAGCATTTGATGTGCAAGCTGCACGTGTGTGCATCTGAGAAACCCAGTTTGCCTGATTGACACTTCACTGCTTAACACTTGGTTCTCTGTAACTTGTTTATCCAAGTGCATGATACATTGTTGCATGGTGTGATTTTTTTAAGTAGTAAATTGCAATAGTCCAAGCCAATAATTTGATTTTAGTAACAGGCCTTCTGGGACTGGAAAATTTATTCTAACTTGACTTTGCTTCTCCCTTGCTGAATACTTGACTCAGAATATGCACACCCACTAGCCCCCATGTGTAACCAAGTGTACTACTCGTTATCCTGTATTGCAATCTAAAAGGTGAGGGCATTGAACCATTAAATATTCAATTTATTCATTTAGGTACATTACATGTATTTCAGTGTTTTCTTAAATGATTTGACATTGCTAACAGAACAATGAGGCAAAAGAAACTGTGCAGAAGAGATAGGTCTTAGGTGTACACAACAACGAATCATAACAGATATTAAAACCAAATCTAATATACATATTGTTGTAAAAAACCCTTTCTTCATTACAGAAGTAATGAAGTAGCTAGATGATGACTGTTCATGCAATTTGCCGTACATTAACTTAAAAATTCTATTAAATTTCCTGATAAAAATTCTCTTATTAATAACTCATTCACGTAAAATCAAAATCCATGTATATATTCAGTCCAGAAATATATTAATTTTCCATGCATGATATTGTAGCACTATGATTCTGAAAGCTCTAACTAGAGATTTGGCTGAGGTGTTTTCCTTTTCTTCATTTACAGAAGGCTTATTTTCAGCTGTTTATTAATTTACTGTGTATGCTTTTCATAAATATTGAAAAGTCAAAATTTATTGACCCAGACATTTGCTGTCCTTCAATTTATAAGTTGTAGAAATTAATATTTGGGTGACTGGATGTATGTACCTGTGAATAATCATGACAAAAATTTGTGATTTTTCTTTAAGGCTTAAAATTTAAAACCAAGACTAATTTTTTTTTTGAAAATATAAGGATATATTACATAAAACAAGAATACTACAACAATTTTGAACTATTAAGTATAAATTACTTATACAGATCTTGTGAAAAATATGTATCTCTCATCCTTTGCCCTCTCAGGATTCTGTTGGCATGAGGACTACAGAGATAAACTAACATTTTCCATATTAATGGATACCTTTCAAATGAATATAATTTTCCAATCAGAAATATGTGCAGTAAATTAATGTTCACAGTCTTTGCTGATTTGAGAATTTAGCAAAGCAGATTTTCACAAATTATTACCTCAAACAAGTAACTGTACTGACCTACAGAGATTGAATGTAAGAGAAATGATAATTTAGAAAATCTGCCAACCTGCATGTATTGACCAGTTTCTTACTCTGAACTTGTCCTAGTGAGATCAATAGGATTACTGGAACAGTAATGTGCTACTTACTGTGAGAAATCCTGGCAGAATCTGGCCTTTCATGTGTCTTTCTAGCCAAAAACTTCTTTCCCCGTGCCCCCTCCCCCCCAGATGTTAAAAAGCTTTATTGTGACTTTAGAAACTCTAGCTTTAGAACTTGGAAGTTTATACAGCTCAAAGAGTATAAGCTTCAGGTTTGGTCATTTGTTTTGAAATTTTTTTCTTCTGTCATTCTGCAATTATGACAACAGTTTTTAGAAATAATATAATACCAGCACATACTTTTCTGGTTTTGGTTGGGTGGTTTTGGGTTTTTTAGTTGTTGGTTTTGTTTCTTTAAGTATATTTGTTTTGCTGCTCACTGTAATATTCTCCTCTTAGAAGGATAAGATCCCTTCCTTTCTCTGTGAAAGCGGAAAAATATAATCTGTGTTTGTTCTTCCTCACTTTAGAACCACTGAAAGCAACACAAAAAAATGGAATTCATTCCAGTAACAATCAGAGTAGAGATTTGACCTTGACATTCTGCCTTCTTATGGACAGCGTAGCCCTTTAGTAGTGCTTGACATATGCCTGGATCATACCGTAAGTATACAACATTCGCAAAATGTGAGTTGCTTCACTACTTTTTCTCTTCAAGCAATGATGATGACTTTCTTGCAACTGCTTGAGATGGAGGAGAGACAATGGTGGAAATCATTATGAAATAATTTACATTTTGAAGCTGATGTCTTTTTCCTTTTTTATTGGTTACTGCTGCCATACACTTATCTTTATTGTGACTTTTTTTTTTTTCCTTCTTCCATGCAACTGAACATGATTGGTTGGCTTCATGTTCTCATGCTATTGTTCAAGATGTTTCTATGGAGAGTGATTTCATTTCATGAGATTTGTGGCTTTCTCCTGCTGTGCCTGTATAATGGTATTGATGTAGATTGTTGAAAGAGAGTCTCAAGCCAGGTGGAGTTAATTAAGCTGAGGTAGGTACCCCAAGTCCTTCTCACAGGCAAAAGAGTACAGAGCAAACCTGGCAGCTGATGATATAACAAATGTATATATGCTTTTGATGACAGATTATGTCATTTAAAAATAGTGAAAGCAACTGAAAACTAAGGCAATGTACTGTCTACTTAAATTGCACCTCCTTTTAAGGAAGAAGTAATTTATTTGCTGTGAATAACTGAACAGTCATAGGGCTTGAGAAAAATTCATGGAGTCTTAAAATGAGAAGACTTGATACACATGAAAGAAAGACACAAGACCCCCCTCTGCCACTCCCTGCGTGTATTATGCTCTCACATTGTTGATATATTGAATTTGGAAATTCCTGTAACTCCTGACATGCTAATATTGTTACTAAAACATAATAGAGACAAAAGAAAACAGATGAAGCCCTATATTATTTGTGACTCATTCTGTTGGGAAAAGACATGTGAAGTTCAAGATTTTCCCGAAAATTGCCAAAATTTACAAGCTCAGAAACACAGATATGTTTAAACCATATTTACAATGACAAACTGACATGAAACAACACAGAGAGAAAGGTAAATATAAGGAAATCTCGTACTATTTTAAGTAGGATCAGTGGAGGAAGTTGTTTCCACTTTTGCTTACATAAGCTTATTTTATAAAATTAATGTAACTGAGTACAAGATACATGGGACAGAGTCATAGGTGAGAACAAGCAGAAACCTGTAGATCATTTGTGATAAAGAATGGAGCCAAATGCGGCAAAGAAACACTGGGGATCTGGAGCCTGATGCATTGAGAAGGAATGAAAAGACTAAACTGGGAAACAGCTAATGGCCACAGCATGTTTTATGTCTTGATGAACTAATTTCCCTGTGGAATGTGTTTTGCTGCAGGAATATGTTTGGTATGAAAATTAAATGGAAGCATAAGTAGTCTATCTAAGGTATTTTATCTAATCTCTGCATTTATTTTAAATCCATCAGAACAGAATCTCATCACTAACAGTCTTTTATAAAACAAAGTAGTCAGAGAGCTGAAATTATCCACTCTGCTTACACCATCCGAACATACCATGTTCTTTCCTTGTCTTACTCTCCAAGGGAATACTATCGAGTGACCACATGATGCAAATGAGGAGAGATGGATCTTCACTTTCCCTTGTAAGGTACTATGGTCCAGAATTTATTCTCACATGTGATGAAAAGAAACTCTGTCTGTAAAGCAGACAAAGGCAGTTGCCATGATCTTAACCCTGGTCTCCGTCTGTCACAGTTACAAAAAGACTACAGCTGCCACACTGGGTCAGAGTAAGCAGCAGTTATGAAGGAGTCATGGCCAAGTCCTTTCAAGACTTTAAAGAATAGGGCCAACATTTGGCCTTAGAGTGGATTTGATGCAACCCAGGTAGAGAGAACAACAGAGAGATCATCAGAATAAAGTACTCTTTCTCTGCTGTCGAACTTAGGACATGCACTGAATAAGACGATTACAGCCAAATGTTTTTTATATCTGAATTCTTCTTAAGGGAAAAGATAAGAGACAGAATATAACATTATGTTTTCTGAGCATTTGATTAGATAGTGGACTTCAGAGTGATGAGGCAATGGTACATAGCAAGGTATGCAATGTGATTGCAGTTTGAGTTGCAGTTCTGGGCTTTCAGCTTTCCAGGAGTTCTCATGAAAAATATTGGGAAAGGAATCATGGAGTTACTGAGCCTTCTGTATCTGTTGCAATATTAATACATTTCTTCAGTTCCCTCTGTTCAGGCTATTGATAATGAATGTGTCAAAGTTAATGGAACAAAAATGATTTGGTTCAAACAGACTAGTGAACTAGTTAACCTGATATCTGGTATTTAGGCTAGATTTGATCTATCATGTCATAAGGGAAATGCTAATAAGCACAACAAAGAACAAAATAATTCCAGCACAAATCTGGAGGTGAAAAGGAAAATATATTCTTTGATCTTCTAATGACAATGTTTCAAAGTTGAGTTGCTACATTTATTTTATAAGATAATGTCTAGCATCCATAAATCTAGTTTGACAAAAAAAAAAAAAAATAATCTTTTCAGTCTAAAGCTTAATCCCCCACCCCAGCTTGTTTGTAACTTAAACTCAGTTTTAAACACATCAGTTATTTTTGCTGTACAGAAGTCACGGTATTCTTTAGAATCTCTTGAAAGAATAGAATTGCCCATGAATGCGCCAAGAACATTGACATATTATTCAATATTTCTGACACCTTTATTCCTAAGTCAGAAAGAATTCACTTTGGGTAAGGAAGATTTTTTTTAATGAACCTTCATCAGGACTTAAATTCAGAGGCTTAATTTGCTAGGAGCTGCTTCTGGGAGTTCTCTGTGTAAATTTTCAGAATCTCAAATAACTTCAACAACTGTCAGGTGTAAAGTGTCTCTATATCAAATGGCCATACAAACAATTGTTGCCATCAAGAAACAAGGTAACATTTTTTTTTTTTTTTTTTAATAAATGGCTCATGCAACTTCTAACTCTGTGGTTCTGAGGTGGGTTCAACATCAAGAAAACTTCTTCACCTTCCACTTTCCAGGAAATAGATTTTTAAAAGATAGTTTGTCATCACAATGAGACTTTCTGTCAAAGTAGCCAGATTGTGAAGCTACAGATTGTTCTGCCATAGGATGAAAATTTATTATGCTGAAGTCAATTACAAATACCTACAGGGACAGTATTTAACTCATGAGATTTCACCATAATATAATATGACTCTAAAAGAAGTGGTGATTGTTAATAACTAAATTGTGATTATAGACAAGTAAAAATGAGAAGAGACAGTGAAAATGTTTAGAATAAAAAAAAATTAAAAAAAAAAAGAGTCAGATGAAAAATTAAAAAAGAAAAGCAAATAAATTAACCTGGAAAATTATTTCATTTTTCAAAGACTAAAACATCATATTTTTAAAGGAGTATATATTTGATATTTGTTTGTTTGTTTGTTTTAATTGATCCTTTTTTTCCCTCTACAGATTATAATATATAATTATTATTCTTAGGTGGTTTTGGTACTTTTTCCAGTTATAACTTTTTAAACATCAAGATGTTATGAAAAGAAAAAGTGTAGAAAAAGTATTGCATTGTGAAAAACAATATCCCTAATTTTGGAAATTCATGAGGGGAAAAAAGAGCAAAATGGACCATTTAGTTCTTAGTAAATTAGAGGTTACAAGAAAATCACACTGTACCAAAGTCAGTCATTGGTTTTTTTAAGCATATGGGGAAGGAGACCTTAAAATGTGTGTCCACATCAGCCTTACAAGATTGAGACCTGCACTGTGATTGGCTGCTAAAATCGACATAGTGTTATGAATAATAATTCTAATAAAAAAACCTGCAAAAGTCTCAGAACTTCCCTGATACTTTTTATTTTAAAGGAAATTGTCTTATCATGACCAATTTTCCATCCAGAACAATTAGGTATGAATTACAAAGCTAGTACAAAGAATAACAGCAAGAGGGAAAAGTAGAGTTGGAATACAGCGCAACATAAAATGCTTAAAAAGTATAGTACATTAGAAAAGATTTGAAGGGAAAAAAAATGTAAATCTCTCGAAGAGGCTTGAAAAACTGTCTGTTTTTTGCAGTAAGCCAATATTTCCATTTGTGGGCTCAAGGGACTGTTAAACAACAAGCAATTATTTCAGGCACAAGTAGATGTAAATGGCAGCATTCAAAAACCTGCGAAAAGATACTGTTAAAACTGATTTAGTACCTTTTAGAATATTGTGGCTGTGCAGTCCTACATATCACCAGGAAGATTTATCCCCTGGAGAAAGATCAAATGATAAGGGAATATTCATCATAAGGCCAGAAAGATGGTATATCTTGATGAAGCCAAGCAAAGCGTTGCAGAACGACACATGCAATAGTAAATGAAATATTCATTCCCCCTAATGAGTTTTAGATGAAACTGACAAATAAGTAAGTCTCTTGCTTAAAATCAAATGTGAGGTAAACATTCAGATTACATTTTAAAGGCTTATTTTTAAAGTTCAATCACAAATTCAGGGTGTACAGGTGGCCATCCTAGTACCACAACTCCCTATTTGTACAAAAAATGGAAAAGTGAAATGCACTACTCATTTTTTTTCTCATTTATACCAGAAAATGTAAAATCAGTAGTGAGAACAGGTATCAGATTTTTAAAACTTTTTTTAATAATATATATTTTTGGTTGAACATTAAAAAATTGAAAGTTTTGAAATTTGGGGGGCTTGAAACAATGCATATACTGGTCTACTGTTCTGTGGGCAAATACAGTAAAGATTCATAGAGATAGAATTAATCCTGAAAGTCTTGTCTTAGTTAATATATAAAGTTTTTTATTCACTAGTTTTTCTTGCTTCCTGTATTTTAAAAATAATAATAGTGCATTTTCAGCTGGGTATAAAAAAGGAAGAAATTAATTGGCCAGTTACGTAAATAAATAACTGATGTCTGGAAGTGAATAACAAATGAATGTTTGAACACAATAAAGTATTTTACTTACATTTTGAGTATTGGAAAACAGGAAAGACATTTACAGAAAGAAGAATTGGCTCACAAATAAAAGTGTATGGTAAAATTAAAAAAAAAAAATAGGATTTGATACCTTTGTAAATAATGGTAGTAAATGGAAGCAGTAAATAGCTGCACAATAAGTAGTCACCTCTATCCCAAATATACACAACAGAATTATCTTCCCAGCTGTATCTGGGAAATAAAGTATACATTTTCAAGCTTGGTTGAGGCATGAACAAATGCATCTTAAAGGTTGCCAATGTTTAAATTAACTCTTTGGGAAAAGGAATATATTTCCTGTACAGTGCCTGGGTAAATGGCACCCTAATCCTTAATGAGGGCTTATCTGCACTGCCAGAACACAAAATGTGAGAGAAGGAATAAAAAGCCCCATGCACAACATAAAACTCCTTTACACTGTATTGTCTGTGTTCACAGCTGCAAACCTTGCAGTGAGTAGGAACAGCTCTCTAGATCCTGTAATATACAGCAGTGCCAAGTGAGGAGTGTTGTAACAGAAATCTATTCTCCTCATCAAGCATGTCCTTGCTCACATCCTTTTCCTTACTGCACAAACAACACGGAGGGTGACAGTCTGTGCTCATATAGCAAATACGACTCAAAGAATTGCAACTATTTGAACTTTACGTTTTCATTCCCTTGTTGATTTGCAATCCTTAATCTCTGACTACTGAAGTACTCTGAGAATGTATAAATAAATCTGTTCATTATTATGTGTTAAAATTAATTTATATTATTTTATAAGAAATTTAACACTTACTATTAAATACTGACATTTCTATCCCAAGTGCTCTTATCAACACCCTAGGGCTGCAATTTCCTATTTACTTAAAACTGGCTGAATTGTTATGCAAGTTACCACTTCAGATTTTTTAATGATGCAAGGAAGTTTCTAATTTTGTGGAGATTGGAAGGAAAAAAACACAAAACCAACAACAAAAGGTAAACAACACTTGTGAAAATGTCAATGAGTTGCCATATCTCACAACGAGTGCTGTCTAAATGTTCTAAATAGCATTGAAGCTTTGCAATTTCACCAGAAATGGGTTTATTTCTTGCATCTCAATGCATTTTTCTTCACCTTTTAGCAACATAAGGTTTCTTCCTTTTTCACTTAGAATAAGAGAGACAATGGATTGTTATTTTGCCTGATTTTCTTAGTAAGAGGCAGTAGAGATAACCCCTAACAACATTAGGTGTCTAAGTTTAAAGGCTAGTTTCTTCACAGACTATGCCATTCCCTCATGTCCTGTCACTGACTCCCAGGGAGAAGAGATCAGCGCCTGTCTCTTTTCTTCCCCTCATGAGGAACTCATAGGCGCAATGAGCTCTCCCCTCAGTCTCCTCTTCTCCAGACTGAATGGACCAAGTGACCTCAGGTGTTTCTCATATGGCTTTGCCTCCAGGCCCTTCATCATCTTTGTTTCCCTCCTTTTGACGCTTTCTAAGAGCTTAATATCTTTCTTACACTGTGGTGCCCAAAACTGCACACAGTATCAAGATGAGGCCACCCCAGTGCAGACCAGAGCGGGACAGTCCTCTCCCTTGACCACCTGGCGATGCTTTGCCTGATGCCCCCAGAACACGGTTGGCCCTCCTGGCTGCCAGGGCACTGCTGACTCATATTCAACTTGCTGTTGGCCAGGACCCCCAGGTCCCTTTCCACAGCACTACTTTCCAGCATCTCATTCCCCATTCCATATGTATATCTGGGGTTTCCCCATCTCAGTCGCAGAATCCTTCTCCCTTCTCGTTTAAGATAGATATCTTTATTTTCTCTATGCAAAGGGTTTTTTCCAGAACTTTCTAGAGTCATTTAGTTTGCTACATATAGTTTACCTATTTCTAATTAAATCAAACCATTTCTTAGAGTTTTCCTGAGGATGCACTCATAATTAGGCTCTTCAAACCTCTGCCTTTGTTCAGAGAGAGAGAGGGGGGGGGGGGAGGATGGAATAAGAAATTTCCATAAATATTTTCCTTTAAGATATACTAAGACCTCAAGTATGGAAACCTAAAAACAACATAGGAAGGCAAAGAGTGAAAAACTATGGCACATACTCTAGTTATCTGCAGAACATACTCACTCGAATGTGAATACTTTACTGTCAAAAGATGATGATAATGGGATTTATGCCATACATTTTATTTATAAAGAGCCAAAGGATGGAAAAATGTGGGAAAGGAGGGTGGCAGAAGGCATAATAAAATATAAACTATAATAAGGTAACATTATGTCTGGGATTTTGGATTAGTTTGACATTGTTAAATTTTGATAGACTATAAACGAAGAAACATATTCAGTAAAAAAATTAGTTTGGAGGATTAATGTAGCAATTTTGAACATAATATATTACTGAGGTAAACATAAACAGTTTACTCTGGGACTAGATTTTAAAATTTATTACTTTATGCTCAAGACATCCATTTCAGTTGGCTCTGTGCTTTATGATGATACAATAATAATACATAATAATGGTGGTTTTGGTAGAAGTTTTGTAGAGATTTAGTATGGAATCTTACATATTATAAGACTTGATAATAGCATGTATATGTTCAGGTGATTTATTGAACATATCTGTATCAGAGACAGCATCCTTAGACATTTCAGACACATTGTTTTAAAGAGATATCATTATCACAATGAAAATTATAAATGTTAGGCACTGTTATTTTTTTAATTGCCTGAGGGTTGCATCACTTATTAACTTAAATGAAACATTTTGTGTTTTACTGAAAGGACAAGAAGATTTCCATAATGTTCACCCATTTATAATTAATGTAAGCAGTGAGCATTTAAACCTTTCACTGAGGTTTTCAGCATGGCTTTTCTGTTTTGTTCTATGCTGCTTTCTCTCTCCACATTTTATTGGATTATGTCCTTGCTGGTGTAGGGCTGCATAGTCAGTGGCTAAAACTATCTAACAGATTCTGACATTTTACTTCTTATGGAAACTATATGTAACAAAATTGCTCTATCTCAAATGATAAGAACACCTTTCAGGTACTATCAGTATCTGTTTGACAGTCTAATAAAGCCTGCTAACACATTATTTCAAAGTTTGTTGCTTACATTTGTGAGTGGTAACAAATTAAATGAAAAGGGACTAGCTGCATAATGCTGCAATATAAGATTCCTTTTTCTTTCATTCATTCTTTCTTTTTTTTATTTTTTTTTTTTTATTTGATCCTCCTTTTAGTATTAGTCAGTCAGTACTAGAGATGCATGATTCTTAACAGTTGCATCAATACCAAGCATCAGGACAATAAAAGATAGGGGGCATATGCTCTGTCAATATAGGCCATCAAATAACATAGTATACTGGCAGACATTCCTGAAAAATCTGTCCAGAATATAATGTTTTGATATGTGTCCTTTTATTTTTTATTATTCTGAGGTACAGGTTGGAAAATACAAGTATTACCTGTAGTAGATTGGGAAAAATAAAGGAAACTGGCAATAAAGTTTCAATTGTAAACCAAAATGTTCGAGGAAAATTAAGAAGCAATGAATTTTCACAGTTACAAAAACATGAAAACATCAAAGTTGCTGTTTCTGGAAATAAGGAAAAATTCAAATTTAATTTATGGGAAGAGGAGATGAACTCTATGTTCAGAGCCGGAAACACTGTTTTCATGCAAATTATTATGACACATGTCAGAAAAGTGAAATCTACATCTCAATACTAGAAATTAAAAAGACTACAGTATCAACATGAGTGTCTGAGCATAGCGCACTATATATCCAAATAAGATTTTACAGATTAAAATTATGCTCAGGACAAAGGATGAATATGATGTAGCAAACAATTCTTCTTTTTAGCTAATTTCATTAGCATAAAACCCCACCTTTTCCAACTTTGAGAAACTCTTAGAAATTATTTAAAGAATCAGAAACTTCCTTTAACTGAAAGGCTGCTTGATCAGTCTTGTAGATACATATCCTGGAGGAAACTATTGACCAACACTTGTTGTTCATGTTTACATTTCATTAAAAACTTCAGCACAGAAATAGAAAACTCTCATTACAAAGCTAAATGTACAAACATGGCTCACCAATACCAAGGGAATTTTTACTGGCCTAATGAATGTATTTAGACTCCTGTTGGTTGGAAAGATATTTCTTTCATCAGCACTGAGAAGAGGTTTTTTTGAAGAAGCAAAAATACAATCTACTCTGCCACATGCTTTAAAGACAAATGAAAAGACAAACCTGCTTCTTTGGAAAAAACCCCCAAAAAACAAAAAACAAACAAACCAAAAAAAACCCCCAAAACCCCCCAAACCAAAACAAAGCCCCACTTGTTTTAGAAAGTGTTTTACTGGCAACTTTACATAATTATCACCTAATTAGGTCTCAGTGTATGTCTAACATGAATATAAAAACCCAAGACTACTAGAGTGTTATGAGAGGAAAAATATATCACCATATATACAGAACACAAACTCACAGAATGATTGGAGTTGGAAGGGACCTCTGGAGATGATCTAGTCCAATCCCTCTGCTAAAGCATGTTCACATAAAGCAGGTTGTACAGGGTCATGTCCAGCCAGGTTTTGAATATCACCAGAGGGAGATCCCACAATCTCTCTGGACAGCTTGTACAGTACTCAGTAACTCTCAAAGTATAAAAGTTTTTCCTCATATTCAGAGTGAACTTCCTGTGTCACAGTTTGGGCCTGTTTCCCCTTGGCCCATCACTGGACATGACTGGAAAGATAGACATCACTGGTCCATTCTCTTGAAACCTGTCCTTAAGATATTTATAAGCATTGACAAGATCTTCTCTCAGTAGTCTCTTCTCCAGGCTAAACAGGCCCAGTTCTATCAGCCTTTTCTCATGCAAGAAATGCTCCTGTCCCCTAATCATGTTTACAGTCCTCCACTGGACCCCCTCCAGTAGTTCCTTTGCTTTCTTGAATGAGGGAGCCCAGAACTGGGTACAGTAATCCAGATGTGGGCTCACCAAGAAAGGTGGGACAGGATCACAGCTCTCAACCTCCTGTCCTCACTCTTCCTGATGCACCCCAGGATACCGTTTGCCCTCTTGGCCCCAAGGGCACACTGTTGGCACATGGACAGCTTGTTGTCCACAAGGACTCCCAGGTCCTTCTCCACAGAATCATAGAATTGATTAGGTTAGAAAAGACCTCCAAGACTCTCAAGTCCAACCCTTGGTTCAACTCCGGTCCATTTACTAGATCATGGCACTCAGTGCCACGGCCAAACTCAGTTGAAAAACCTCCAGGGATGGTGAATCCACCACTTCTCTGGGCAGGCCATTCCAATGCCTGATTACTCTTTCTGTAAAGAATTATTTTCTCATACCCAACTTAAATTTCCCCTGGCAGAGCTTGTCCTATTGCTGACTGCCTGGGAGAAGAGACCAACTCCCACCTGGCTAGAACTTCCCTTCAGGTAGTTCTAGACAGTGATGAGGTCACCTC
>JAWWEV010000001.1:82268902-82281155 GCA_035583235.1 Hafferia zeledoni | reverse complement strand
CCAGCTCCCTCATCACCCTGGGATGGATCCCATCTGGTCCCATAGACTTGTGAGGATCCAGCTGGCTCAGTAAGTCAGTAACTATTTCGTTCTGGAATACAGGCAGGCAATTCCGCTCCCTCTCTCTGTTTACCAGCTCTAGAGGCCAGTTGTCTCGAGGGCCACCTGTCTTATTGGTAAAAACTGAGTCAAAGTAGATGTTAAGTACCTTAGCATTCTCATCTTTGTTAACTATATTTCCCTCCAAGTCCAACAGAGATTGGAGGTTTTCCTTGCCCCTCCTTTTATTAATGTATTTATATAAGGACTTTTTGTTATCCCTAACAGCATTAGCCAAATTAACTTCAAATTGCACTTTTCTTTCCCTGATTTTTTTCTGCATAACCTAGCTATCTTCATAAATTCTTCATCAGTAGCCAGCCCTTTTTTCCACAGTCTGTAAACTTTCTTTTTATCCCTGGTTTCTTTCAGAATCTCCCTATTTAACCAAGCCGGCCATCTTCTCCTCCAGCTGGCCTTTCTCCACACTGGTATAATCTGTTGCTGTGCACTCAAAATTTTACTGCTTGAAACATGTCCATCCCTCCTGGACCCCTTTGTTTTTAAGGGTTGTTTCCCAGGGTATGCCCTGAATTAGCCTTTTGAATAGGCCAAAATCTGCACTTCGGAAGTCCAGTGTAGAGGTTTTAATGATGGCTCTCCTTGCATCTCTGAGTCTTGAAAATTCTATTATTCATGGTCGCTGTGCCCCAGGCGGCCTCCAACCACTACATCATCCACCAGCCCCTCTCTGTTTGCAAACAGTAGATCTAGTGGGGCCTTACCCCTCGTAGGCTCATTTACCAGTTGATGAAGGAAATTGTCCTCTGACACTCCAGGAACCTCCTAGACTGCCTTTTCTCTGCAGTATTAAGCTCCCAGCAGAAATCTCGCAGAGCTACTTCACAGCTCACAGTCTGTACTGATGCTTAGGGTTATTCTTTGCCAGGTGCAGGACCATTCATTTTGTTCCTCTCTGCCCAACTCTCCAGCCTGCTCTGGTCTCACTGATTAGAAGTGCAGCACTCTGACATATCAGCCACTCTTCCCAGTTTTGCATCATTATCAAACTTGCTGAGGGTCCAGCATGTCCCTTTATCCAGGTAATTGATGAACAAGACACCTGAAATACTAGCAAAGGTCTATACAATAGTAACAAATGTAACTTTATATAGAATTGCTTTCAGATGTTCAAGTGATATAAAAATATGTAATGAATGATCTGCCAAAATAATTGATTTTCAAACTCAGTTCCAAAGGATCATTGCTTTGTAGTAATGAGCAGAAACAGACAGACCATTCACAAATGGCTGAAAGTACTAGAGACCACGGATTGTACTCCATAACATATTTAACAATGAAATGTTTATGCAATATGAAAGTAAAACCAAATTATTAAAATAAAAAATGCACATACATGTGTATGTATAAATTATATAAGTGTATATTAAGCTTATAACCATGTTATGGGTCTTCACTGGCAGCAGCCTGACCAAATTTAAGAGTTTTAATAAATTTAAAAAAATAAAAATAAAAAAAACAAACAAAAAAAAAAAACAAAAAAAAAAGAAAATGCTGGTCAGAGGCCTCAAACTTTATACCGAACTTTCTGTTCACTGAGAAAATTTACTCTATTCATAGACATTAATCAAATGGCTAACAAATTACTTTTTTTTTTTTTTAAAGGGAGAAAAGAAAATCCTATATTGCTAGATCAATGACAGAACAGTAATTCATTCTTGAAGTATTAGAGTACAAATTTATGATCTCAGAAGGGAAATTCTTAGGCAAAGTACTTTGCACCTTGGTACAGCACATTGTCTCTCTTCTGCATTAACTCTCAATGAGAGGTTCCACTGAGCAGTCTAAACTAGTTTAAGTTGATCTGATCCACTGATGTACCATTTTCCAACAGCAAACTCTGCTAACAGTCACATGTTGCTTCTCTGAGTTGCACCTACAGGGAAAGAACCTTTTCTAATACCCAGGCTAAAACTCCTTTGTCACAACTTCCAGCCATACCCTTGGGTCCTGTCAGTGGTCAACACAGAAAAGAGATCTGTGCCTGCTCCTCCTCTTCCCCTCACAAGGAAGCTATAGACTGCAGTGAGGTCTCCCCTCAGTCTCCTCCAGACTGAACATACCAAGTGACCTCAGCTGCTTCTCACACAGCATCTCCTCAAGGCCCTTCACCATTTTTGTTGCTCTCGTTTGGATGCTCTCTAATAGTTTAATATCTTTCCTATATTGTGGCGACCAAAACTGCACACAATATTCAATGTGAGGGCCTTATTTGTTATATCCTGGTCACAGTACTTAACAGGTGTACAAAGTTGTCCACTTTCCATTTAGAATGTGGTAGGATTCACATCAAAAGTCAAACAAATCTAGTTATATCTGGATATGGCTTTAAGTCTACTTTTTTGACCACAGGGAACTCTGTTTGGCTTTACAATCAGTAATGACTTAGGGTTGGATTCTGTGTCTTACCATAAAGTGATATGGTATGTCTCCTGAAGCAAAAGAACAATTCATATTCCTTAATATTTCTCAGTAGGCTTTCAATCTTAACACATTCTTGTGTGTCTTTGCAAGCTGTCATTTCCAGAGAACTATAGCTAAAAGATCAAAGCAATCATACTTTAGCAGTGAGCCAAAAAACTTTGTACTCACTCATTAAACAGTGTTGAAAAATAGATATTTTCTTTTATAACTATAATGAAGTTTCAGAGCCTGAAGAATCAATTCTACATCAAAGAATTGATGTAATGATAAATATATATTTTTTTTTCTCCTTGCTAAAAAAAACTTTGTTTTGATTTGTGACATATTAAAACATTCATTTCTAATAAAAAAATTATTCTGAACTCTTAAATAATTAGATTCACATCACAGAAAATAAATTTTTATATTTGATATTCATAAAGTGATGAAACATGTCAAAACGACATGGTGGCCATCAGTTGGCAGCACTTTAACAACAGGGAAAGACACTGCTGAGCTTTACCATACGTAGTCTACAATAATGGAGATTCATCCTAATTCTAACTATTTCTACATGCGTGTCAAAGGAATCAGCCCTGTATAGAAACACATGGCTCAGGTACATAAACGGATCACCTTGGTTGGACAAATTAATATATTTCACCAGTGTGATGACATACTTTGTGTACACAGGCAAAGCAGTTTAACACAGAAAATGTTTTGTTGCAATCTCCCACTTAAATTCTAATCTATAGTTTAGGTCCTCAAGGTAAATTAGGTAAATTTATGCTCCTGAAGATAAATTTTCACTGAAGGTATTTTCAGCACTATATTATGAATAAAAGAAACACTCATGTTTTCTGGTGAACCAGCTATATATTTATAGCATATGTAATATGAATAAAAGCAGCAGGATTTGTTCCATTTCCTATACCTTTTGTTATTAGAACCACATATATTATCTACTTGAGGAAAAATGTCAAATCAACAAGAGTATTTCTTGATTCATGATGATACATTTCATCCAGACAGATAAAGAAAATCCTTGTCACTGACTATGAAGATCATTGATTATGAAAGAATATGGTGATTTTTTTCCAGCTCGTGTGGTTTATGCCCTGCATAATTAGACACTAGACCTGAAGTACTGCGGAAAATAACACATAGCATAGATTGTTTCACACAATATACATTTTGGAAAACAGAAACTATTAATTGTGATTTCAAAGGTGATTTTTAAAGCCTTACTACTAGAAAATAACTTCTTAAAAGAAGAAGGTTGTGTTTTTTCTCCCCACTCCCTATGGAAATAAACAGAGTTTTCAAAGAAAAATATCCGCTGTTTATTCTCTTCTAAACTGATCCAGTTTATCTCCTACATCTGCTCCTGCACTGTTGTAAAATGTTTCTGTTCTATTAATGACTGATGCTGATTCCAAAATTTTATATGTACAGTAAAATACTGTAAGATTTTTTTAATGAGGAAAACTTAAACAGATTTTTGCAGTCCTTATCCAGCTTCAGTAGATGAAGGTTATTATCCAGTGAGAGAGCCCACAATCAACTCAACAGTTGCTCTTATTATTTTTGCCAAAAATACTACAGTGAAAATACTGTTATGTATCTGATGAGTGAGAGTGTATGGGAGGATACCCTAAACACAAATAACATGACTTAAATACGTGATTATGTGGCATTGTTCCCATTTAACTCTATTCATAAACGGTAGTTGAGGGTACATGAAAGAGTGCAAGTAGAATAGTAACTTTCAGGCAATTTACTGCCATCCTCAACCACCCAAAATGAAGAAATGGCACTCCCTATTTCCTTACCATGTTGAGCTCAGAAAATAATTGCTGTTATGACTATGAATCAC
Organism: Hafferia zeledoni; assembly: GCA_035583235.1. NCBI lineage: Eukaryota > Metazoa > Chordata > Aves > Passeriformes > Thamnophilidae > Hafferia > Hafferia zeledoni. Next base: position 82,276,756 of record JAWWEV010000001.1, on the reverse strand, counting down.
AACCAAGTTACTGTCATAGAAATGTAGTTTATTTAAGCCCCTTTTTAATATCCTTTCCTCCAGCTGCATGGATATATTAGTAAGCACTTGCATCATGGGTACTGAAAATAACTCTTTCCTGTTATGATTTAGATCACAATCTACAATTTGCTATTTCTCTTTTTTTTTTTTTATTTTGAGAAAATGAGTTAAAATTTTAAAAGTCTTGAAAATTTTAATTCAGATCTTTGATTTAAAAGGCCACTGATCAAGGCATTTTATTTTTTCATAGGACATGAAAAATTATCATGAAAATATTTACGATAAAATTAATAATTTTCTGTAGACTTATATGCACTATAAAGCATTTACTAAATATGTGTATAAAATTTTGTTTATTTTAACATTATAAAATCAAAATCCATATTCAACTCCATAGATTGTTCCCAGATGCTGACATGCTTTTATATCTTCAGGAATAAATTTCCTTAGCTTCAGAAAATGCCACTATTGTTTATTAACAGTAGCCTAAATTTGTAGGGGCACAGAACTACAATTGAAATGTTCTTTGTATCACCTATATTTCATGTACTCCAGAATTCGAAGCTTTATTGCTGAAGTTTTGCATAGGCAAAGTCTTGTGTCTTTGCTTATCCCCACTGGCTTCACCATGGCTTCCCTACAAACACAGATACATCTACTAGTTTAAATAAAGGATTGAGTATTATATTTTTAATGGCCAAGTTACAACAAATGTTTACTGGACATAGTGAAATCTAGATGGTGTGTAGAATAAAGTACCTGCAACTGCATGTTATCTCTAGATAACATAATATGGCTGTATATGTAGCAGTCAGTACAGAAAGTACCTGGAGCAGCGAAAAGCTGTAAAAATTACCTCTCCTCCAAAACATAGAAAAACAGAGTAAACAAATATATACACCAAATGTACATATCATACTTTTACATAAAAACTTATTTATATCTAAGCAGAGATTTAATAACAATTTCTTCAATAGTATTTTGTACTTTTGAATGAAAAAGACAAAAGAGTCTGATGACTCTGAAGCACCTTCTTCTTCTTTTTACATTTAATCCTGTACTGCTGACTGATAGATTAATACATTGAAACAGTTTAAATTATTGATCTTAATATTGTATTAACCACTCAAAGAGCTTTCTGGTATTTTTAGCTGTACATACTCTTACTCTGTTAAATGCTAAGGTTTTTCAGGTTTAGATGTAAATAACAATAACAATACATATACTAATGTGAAATGTTACTTTTTAATTTCCTCCATAAAATAGCTGAATTGAATTTCTCAAGCATTATTATAATTAGGTATTTTCTTAGTATCCTGAGAAATATATATATGTAGCTCAGTTAAAGCATTATCTGACAACAATACTGACACCTTACAAATGCATCTCTCACAGGATTGGTTTGTTTAGAGACTTTTATGCTCTTGGAAACCTTATCATATATGAACAGATAGCCTTTTAGAGGATGGAACTCCTGTTAGCAAGGATTTATCAAGTCTGTGGGATACAGACTATTTTGTAACAAAAACACTTGGTTAATCTGCTTTAGCCACTAGTGAGCACTCCATCACCTCAAAAAACTGCTATTTTGATGGTACACTTGTTGCATGTTAAGGTTAAATAGCGATAGAAGGCTTATCATGTTACCATGCATCAGCAGTGTGATAAAACCTCCTCAGGATAGTATCAAATAGAACAAGATTCTATTAAGAAACATTTGACAGAATACGCACCATACAGTGGTTACCTGTCTAATTGACAGCACGGCTTAAGTGTGGAATTTCTGATACATAGAAGCTGGTCACTGCCCTGACTCCTGCAGTCTGTACTGTGTTCAGGCTATTTCAAGGTCAGTTTTGCGAGTTAACCAAAACTAGGGATCTGTATAAACAGGCAGGAAGTCTTGCAACAACAAGCTTCCTTATTTTTTTTTTTTTTTTTGGCTATCCATCTCCATCAGAAAAATATGTAACGTTCATAAATGATGAAGTGTAATGAATCTCAGAACCTCAGTAATGTTTTTCTTTCAAAGTTATTTACACTGGACTGATTTCCCATCACTCTTCCTACTTCTGAGGAAGGCCCTCAGCTTTCTCACAGGTTCTCAGGATCACATCATCTTGAAAGTCAGTCATGGAAGGAGAAGGCCAAAACAGTTGGACACAGACAGGAGCCATCTATTTAAATGAGCTTTTTGGTGCTTTCTGTTTGGACATTCCACTTCTGATTCTATATGCCCTTACTAAACTCTGTTGCTACTAACTGGAATTTTGGTTTATCCAAAGTTGACAATGCTGTAACTGAAGAAAAATTTAAAAGTTATTTTATTCATTCTTGTTGCCATTTCATGGACATGGGGACTGTTTCAGTTACAGAGAGGGTGTACTCCCATAAGCCCTGCCATAAAAATCTTTTTGTAGGAAAACATTTATTTGAGAATTGCACAGAACAGGAAAAAATGACTGGAATATAAATAAATGCAGGACTGAAAAACTAAGAGTTTAAGGGGGTTAGATACAAAAAAAAAAAAAAAAGAAAAAAGCTGGACCACTACTTAGTTCTCTGACTTGGTTGTGGATATCCTACTTACAATAACATTTTATGACCTTCCTTGAAAGATAAATATCAAATGTTTTAGGCATCTAAACATGCAAAGGGCTGAAATGGAATCAGAAGAAAATATTATGCTTTTCATCCAGACATGGATATATTGCTATTCACAATATATATTAAAAAAGCCCAAAACAAAACAACCCAAAACAACAAAAAACAAAACAAACAAACTCCCCAAAACAAAAAAACCCCCACCCCCTGCAATCTAGAAAGAGTGTTCAGTAGAGCCTTTAACCTCCTAGTGACCCTCTTGAAAACATTTATGACTAGCAAAACATGTTCCATTTAATCAGGTAGTAAACATTAAATCAAGACACTTTTTGTGTCAGAGAGTGTAAATTTGCAGTTGAAGATTAACTGAAAGATAGAACAAGTCATAAAAACCAGTAGGACTTTTCACATGACAGAGGAAAACTGGAGACTGGTGAAAGAGCTCCACATAAGCAATGCTGTTAGCTCAAAAAAACAAACAAGACTTAATAAGAGGAATATAATTCTTTCTTAAAAAATATATATCTTTGATACAGGAGTGAGTGAAGAGAGTAGTTGAAAGGGAATAATGAATATAATAGCAGATAACAAAAATGACAAGGCCGTGTTGTGATGTGGTACATTCTGGAATGGTGTCCTTCTGTACATATCCAGTAAATCACAAATTGCCAAAGAGCTACAAGAGAAAAACTGAGCTGAGGATTTCTGGACTGAGTTAGAAAAAGACCGGAAAGATGAGAAGTATACATGTACTATTGCACAAGTATGGCTGTATAAATAATTTGGCCCAGTATTTGTGCTTAGAATTTTCTTTCCATTGCATCATCTGAGATATGACAAAAAACATACAGCTAAGAAATTAATCTAGATGGGAAAATTTTTACCACAGAACGGAAAAAAAGCTTTCAAACCCCAACAGTTTTCTGGGTTTTGTTGAATGATTTCTGTGTTGCAAATTTCTTAAAGTCATGCCACTTTTAACAGATTACTACTTTTTGCTTTACAGATATCCTCTTATGCATCATAAGAATTCAATAGATGTATTTTGACTTAGAATATCAGAAATATTTTCTGGTATGTATAACATGTTTTGTATTGGTTCAAACAGGCTTGAATATTGCTATTACTACTTTAATTGCATAAAGAAATATGCAGTTCATTACTTACTACAGTCAACTCCATTAATTTTATATAGTTTGATAAAACAGGGAACAATAAAACGGGATAGTGTTTCATTTTTCATTGAAAAAGTTTTTTCAGCGTGAGAAGTGGAGTAAATACTTTGCATCTATTCTTTGGTGTTTGGAATTGTTTAGCTTCACTCAAAATTCTGAGTGAGTTTGAGTTTTCAAATTGAGTCAGATTTCATTTTTTATTTTCACCATAAGAAATGAAATATATGCATGCTAAAAAAGTGTAGCAACCTAAACAAAAGCTCAAAAATCATGCTCATGTTTTGCTCCAGACAGTCTTTGTAAGTCTCTTACTTCTGTAGTCAACCAAAGTGAAACAGACTGGAAAGGTCAAGTTCTAAATTGTTGCACAAAGTTTTAAGTGTGTTAATGTGTAAATGTTTTGCTTATTTGATGCTTAGTTTCTTTCTTATTGATCATCATCTTCAATGGGCTCAACAGATATCCATAACTGCATGTACAAAGAAAGAATAACAGAAAGAAAACCTATGATTCTTCTGCTAAATTTTCACTCTGGATTTGCGCACTGAAAAGATTTTCTGAAAGATATACAGCTGTGTATATTAATGATTTAGAATATCCACATATTAAAAAAATATATATATATTCTCTGCTCTGCAGTGTATTACACATCAGTGTCATTAAAGCAGTAATGTCTCCATCATCAGAGACTTAGCAGTAAAAAATGAAGAGAAATGAAATTGCTAATAACAGCCAAGCTTTGCTAATTTTTTGTCATACTGCCCAAAAAATCTGTGTAACTTCAAGAGAGTTAAAAAAAATTGCTTGACTCATTCTGCCTTCAGAAGATTATCTGTTCCCCACTGATGTCAACTTTTGACATTTGTATGTTCTGTATCCACAATTTGGTACATATTAGTTTAATATATCAACAGCAACGGGAGTGATGGATATTTGGGGATCATTTCACTGACTGCCAATGAGCACCCACCTCTTGGGGAAAAGTTATTCCAACATAAACAGTTTTGATATTGCCAACTAGAACAATATTTGATAATTTCTCAGTGACCCAGCTGTTCTCTAAGCTTCACATAAGCAGATACAGCATTTATTTGGAGAATAAAAAAATTTTACTGTGTGGTGGAAGGGGTTGGAAGAGTGTATAAGAAGAAGCTTGAAGCATTAAAGGCACAGCTACTTAGTATAAAATATGCACCCTTAATTTGTTTATTTTTAGGTATGATATGGAAGGGAGGAAAAACTTGTGCAGGAAGGCTGAGAGAGCTGTACTATGTATTTTAAGTTCTCAGTATTTTGAATACTATTCTTAAGAATAAGCAAACATGGATGCATTCAAACTCTAGAGAAGCCATTGCAGAAAGACATTCAGGTTTATTTTTCTACTAACTTCCAGACAGCAAGGCCACCTTTCTGTCCTAAGTAAGCAGTGGGAATTTCCATTCTGCAGAAATAATTCCATGTTAAATATTTCCTTTACTTTAATGAACTTTACTTAATAATTAGCATATAAAATAGCAACCCTGAAAGTTTTTATCATGCTGGAACTCTTAACAAATAAGATGTTAGCCTCAGAATAACATTACAAAATTTACATAAATCATGTATCTTTTTTGCCTCACATTTATATATTACATATAAAAAGTTACTTTTGAAAAATCAGCATATTTCCTTAATTTACTCAAAGATGGAATCTTCACAGCTAAATTTCCTTGCTAATAAATTGAGACAGCATGGGATCAGACTGAGTTATCACAATATAAATGGTTTAATGAAAGTTTCTAATGGTTCACCTCTGAATTGAACTTGGATTTAGCTGAGAAGGTTTTCTCACCACTCTGTGTGCTTCCAAAGAGAGAGGTTAATCCTTAGGAATGCTAGAGAATCACTGGGTAAACTGATAATAGTACAGTTTTATGATTCTGTCAAGTATAGCCACAATTAAAAACTCCCTTTGTGAACTCAGTACAAAGGCTTTGCAAGCCGCAAGTGGTCTACGGGCTGTGATACAGAGAATCTTAAGCTGGTGGATATTGACGTAGCTCTATTAAAGTCAATGGCATTAACACCTCTTTTATACTAGCTAACAATCTGGCCTGTGAACTGCCCCCTACCCTCTCCATTATACACTGTGGTAACAGATTGTAAGACATCCCTGGAGAGAAAATGTATATCCTGCTAAACAAACTAGCTTTACATCTACATTTACACATGATTTCCAAACAAAAAGTCTGATCTGAAGTCCAATAAAATTAAAAAAACCCCAAACTCCTGGAAAAAGTACTTACTTTCTTCTTTTTTTTCCCCCCTTGTTTTAAAGGAATAATCTAAGAATAGTCCAATAAGGAAGCTGAAGGCAAATGCAGCCTCAATAGAGCTATTATTTCCTCTCCTGCACAGGTGGTAGGCTCAGCTTTTCCCCTCCCAGTGTTAGGGCCAGTGCAGCTGTATCAGAGCATGTATAATTAATTAATTATACATGCCTTAGTATATAATTAAGTATAGGAGTAGTGTAGGGGGATACATCAATGACTTTATAGAAGGAGAGAAAGAGGAGGCATATTGTAATCCTGATTATCCTAGTTTGTAGGTTTCTGCACCCCCTGGGGCAATGCAACTGCCTCTGTAATTGAACCCTCAGCTTGTTTTTTTTTTTTTTTTTTTAAACAACAGAACAACAATGTCAATGAATAAAGTGACTGTTATCTCGAGTTCAACTTCAGCCAAGTTGCAAGGACAAGAGACTAAGATCTTAGAGGTAACAAAACTTCAGGCACTGACAGCTGAATCTGGAGTGCAGAGCAAGATAGTGCCAGGGCATGTAGAAGTGCAGCAGGGTAGCTCAGCAAAGACATAGAGATCTAGTTGCAGCACTGGATTATACGTAGATGGTATATTTTTTACCATGCGAGTGATAACTGAATTTACCCTTACTGAAATTTTAAAGTCCATAAAAAGTAAACAACCACGCTGGAAGAGACACTCATGTACTTTTTGTGTGTGGTTATGTTAAAGTCTGATATGACTGCAAATATCCATTCAGATGATAAACTTTAATTCACATTATTTAGTTTTTATAGCATTTGTTTAAGCATATAGATTTAACATCAGTCTGTACCCTCTTTTCCATGTGTACATCTTAGAGGTCTTCCTGCTGTCACTATCCCAAAAGAGTAACAGAATGGGATAATTTTAGTTCTGGCCATTGATAGAAGGTTAATGAATGTCTTTAGGTTTTTATATTTTTATTTCCATGGTGTTGGGGGAAAAAAATGTCAGTAGATATTCAGTTACAGTTTTCCTTTACCTGTAAAAAATCCCCAAAACAAAACAAAAATACTGGAAGCCCAATCTTCTTAGGAACACATGTGAATATCAGAAAGTCAGAAGTAAGCTAAGAGTTGAAGCTGAATAACTGCCAGTTTTGCTGGATGGCATTTGGCCTTGGTTTTAATATCAGCTCTCAGAAATCCAGTTTAATATTTATTTTTGTCTTTCCATTACTGAAAGTGTAAAGACACCTTTTGGTTATTGCTCAGATGAGAAAATATGTGTATAAGGTTGGTTGTAATTCATGTGTGGCAGTCTTCCCTGTATCAGCAAGACTGTTCTGAAAAATCTTGTATACTATAGTTTTTGCAATAAATTTTATTAAGGTTTCAGAGGGAGATGGGGTGGCTGGGAGTTGATCTGTATTGGAAATGGTGTGAACGTGGATGAGTCCATCCTCTGAAGTCACATCTGATCTCAACAAGGTTATTCATTGCTTATGCAATTTCGTAAATGAGTGTATTTCAGAAAGACATGAAACAGCAACATTCCAAATACTACTTCCTACATTATTCAGTTATGGTGTGATTTAAAGCTACTTACACACGTACACACACACACACCACTGTACCTCTGTCTTGGTTTGAGGGGAAAGAACCAAGATGTTTACTCACAAGAGGGGGAGGGGATCTCCTCTTCGAATAATCACACCACTCTTTATCAAATTTAAGAAAAGGAACTTTAATACAAGGAGGGTAACTGTTCTTAACTGCTATATCTATATATA
>JAWWEV010000001.1:82198996-82262197 GCA_035583235.1 Hafferia zeledoni | reverse complement strand
AGTAATCAGGCATTGGAATGGCCTGCCCAGAGAAGTGGTGGATTCACCATCCCTGGAGATTTTTAAACACAGATTGGGCGTGGCACTGAGTGCCATGATCTAGTAAATGGACTGGAGTTGGACCAAGGGTTGGACTTGATGTCTTGGAGGTCTTTTTCAACCCAATCAATTCTGTGATTCTATGATGACCATATATCCTCTTCTCAGCCTTCCAAATCAAACAAGAGACTTGATTTTACAAGCACATCAATGTTTAGTATGCTATGAACAAAATAAAAAAAAAAAAATAGTCTCCATATTAAAAAAAAATACTCTCCATATTTAAAAACATTAGTCTCCAATTGTATATCATATGTATGCAATTTATTGCTAAATGGTGCTCAGAATGTAGACTATGTCTACTGGAAATAACAGAAATATTTCTGTCAGAGCATTTAGGAAAGTAGGGCAACTTGGAAATAACCAAATTAGCAAATTCTGAACAAGCTGACTTAAATATTGGAGCCAATTTAACTGGAGCCAGTCTCTTAACTTACTCTAGGAGGAGCACTGCAGCTGCATAGCTTGAGGTATAAAGTATATATGTTCATGAAAGCCAGTTTGAGTATCATTACAAAATGAAGGCTGTGGAGATATAATTTTAAGCTCTGTGAAAGAATATTGTGTCAGGACAAATTATTTAGACTAGTAGAAATCTGGTTAGTTTGAGCAAATACATGGATGTAGCATTAAGGCAGAAAACTGCTCTGCCCACACACCACAATCAAAGCATATTTATTTTTATAATGTTATGTTACCATAAAATAATAAAGGAAATCGAATCAGAATTTAATTGTTCATCATGTTGCAGAACACATTGTATCTCAAGCTGTCATGGAAGCTTGTTATCATTTCTTTGATCTTTCAATCATACACACAAAAATTGTTGAGGAAAGATAGAGAGATCACAATATTTGTATTAGAAATATTAATGAGCTGTCTAAGTGGATTGCTTTTGCAATAACTCATATTTGATGATATTGTCTGAATGCATAAATTAATATTTTTTAATGTTTAAATGGAAAAAAACCTTTTCTCTGTATCAATAAAAATATAATATTATTCATACCAAGTAGAGAGTTTTACTTTCTAATTATAGCAATTTTGCTAGTGGTAAAATATGAAAGGCATCCTACCTATTTCAAAAGTCTATCTGTTGATGATTTGGTTTCATAGCACTTTTTCCTAGACACTTGTATTATGATTACATTTTACAGCATAATATGAATGTATTCATGGAGAATTCATTTAGTTCTATTCATAGTGCACCCTACAGAACACATTCTCTCTCTCTCCCCCTAGTTACTGTGGAAAGTATTTATCACTTATATAATATTTCAGTATCTCTATTAATCATTCAGGTCAACTATTGGAGGTCTGTCAAAGTTCATGTAATAATATCAGTGTGTTATTTAGCCACACAAAAATAATCCCAGATACATATATATGTCTACAGCTGAAATTTTTAAAAAATATATATTTCCTATTCTTTTTTCACTGGCAAAGTAGAAAGAAAAAATATAATTTAAAAGCACATGTTTTATTTTGGTTTAAATATAAATTAAGAATACCAATAATAAAATACATTCTGTTAATGTGATAATTTCTATTATTATAAAGAGGTGTGGGTTTTTTTAATTCCCTATTCATATATGGAGAAATAAAAACATAATTGTAAAAAATCACTTATTCAAATGTGAAACCCTCACTTTTCATAGAATCATAGAGTGGTTTGGCTTGGAAGGTAGTTGAAGATGATCTTGTTCCAACACCCCTGTCATGGGTAGAAACACTTTCCACTAGGTCAGGTTCCTCAAGTCCCATTCAGCCTGGCGTTGAACACCTCCAGAAGTGGAGTGTCAACAATCTCTCTGGACAACTTGTTCCAGTGACTCACCACCCTCATATGAAGAAGTTCTTCCTAATGTCTAATCTAAATCTACCTTCTTTTAGCTTCAAGCCATTCCTCCTTGTTTTATCATTACAGTCCCTTATGAAAAGTGCCTCTCCAGCTTTCTTTTGGGCCAGCTTTAGGTGCTGGAAGAATGTTGTAAGGTCTCCGCAGAGCCATCTCCATGCTGAATTGCCCCAACTCCCTCAGCTTGTACTCACAGAAGAGGTGCTTCAGTTTTGTGATGAACATACTAGCTCTACTCTGGACTTGTTCCAATAGGTCCATGTTTTTCTTCTACTGAGGGCCCCAGAGATGGATGAAGTACTCCTAGTGGCTTCTCACAAGAGCAGACTGAGGGAGAAAATCATGTGCCTCAGCCTTCTGTTCTCATCTCTTTTGATACAGCCCAGGATGTGGTTGATCTTCTGGGCTGCAAGTACACGTTGCAAGTCCTAATGAGATTTTTTGTTCACAAAATGCCCCAAGTCTTTCCCCCCAGGGCTTCTCTCAATCCACTTTCCTCCCATTCTCTACTGGTGCTTGGGATTGCCCTGACTCAGGTGTAGGACCTTGCACTTGTCCTTGTTGAACTTCATGAGGTTTGCACCACCTCTCAAGCCTATCAAGGTCCCTCGTGATGGCATCCCTTCCCTCCAGTGTGTCAACTGCACCACATGGCTTAGTGTCATCAGCAAACTTGTTGAGAGTGCCCTCAATCCCACTGTCTGTGTTACCAACAAAAACATTTAATAAAAGCTGGTCCCAATACCAACCCCTGAGATATGCCACTTGTCACTGGTCTCCACTTGGACATAAAGCTGTTGACCTCAACTCTCTGAGTGTGACCATCCAGCCAATTCCTTATCCACTGATTGGTCTTCTCATCAAATCCAATGGCTACTGACTTAGCCACTTCCTCTGCCAGATCCCTCAGAACTCATGGATGTATCTCATCAGGTCCCATAGACTTGTGCACCTTCAGGTTACTTAGATGTGCTCAAATTTGATCTTCACTTGCATCTGGCAGCTTGTCATTCTCCCACTCCCTGCCTTTGCCTTCTGCAGCTCAGGTGATTTGGCTGGAGAACTTGCCAGTGAGGACTGAGGGAAAAAAAAAAAAAAATAATCACTGAATACCTCAGACTTCTCAATGTCCTGAGTAACCAAGTCTCTTGCTTTTTTCCAGGGAGGGCCCACATTTTCCCTAGTCTTCCATTTATTACCACCACATACCTATAAAAGATTTTCTTGTTACCCTTGTTGTGTCTGTCCAGATTTAATTCTCTTAGGACTTTAGGTTTCCTAGCCTGATCACTGGCTTGAATAGTCTCTTGGTTTTCCTCACAGACTGCCTTTCCCTACTTCCATTCTCTGTAGGTTTCCCTTTCGTTTTTGATTTTTTTCAGGAGTTCCTTGTTCAGACATACAGGCTTCCTGGCATTTTTTGCCTAGGTTTTTTGTTGGCATGCATCACTTCTGGGCTTGGAGGAGGTTATCCCTGAATATTAAGCTTTCTTGCCTCCAGGGATTTATACTATGGTACTCAACAGGTCCTTGCAGAGGCCAAGGTCTGCTCTCCTGAAGTCCAGGGCAGTGAGCTTGCTGTGTGCCCTCCTTGCTGGCCTAAGGAGCTCTCCATTCTTCTTTATGTAAACAGACCGATGGAACAGTTAAATCAGATTCATAAGCAATCCCAGTAAAAATTACAGCTCATATTGCTAGTTATGAATAGGACTCACAAATTCATCAAAAAGACAAAGTAAAACATATTTTGGAATATATAAGTATAGTCATATAAACACCATATTCTTTATTTAATATCATCACTCTTTATTTTCTGAATCTGAGATGGCTTAAAGAAAATGATTACACTTTGCAGTCATTTATGCTTTTACCACCTACATTTTAAAGATGTTAACTAGTAAGTGTTAAGATTAAAAGAGATATGATATTGATTGGGATGTTAGACTAGTTGATTAAACTAAGCACTTTGCCAAGGCCTAGGCAACTTTTGTTTCATTAGACATGGTAAAAAAGAGACTGCTTAAATATATATTTTTTCCTACAACTTACAGTTAAGTTTAGTCTCTTTTGCCTAGGGTGTTAAGATAGCGAGGAAAACATAAGTCCTTGCACAGACGCTGTACAGGAATGGGAGCCTCTATCCAGTTTTACAATTTTCCTTATACTGTCCCATATTCTCAGCCCAGCACATTGTGTATCTAATCTATATGTATTCTCTCTCACTGCAAATGTAGACACACATGCAGTTGCTCATGATAGCTAGTTTTTTATAGTTTTCATATTTCTGAATACCTTCTATTTGCATGTGGATACAACTGAATAGGAACTTAAATATATCTTTTGCAATAAATTTTGTCTTTTTCTTTTCTGGGGAGATAAAAGACTATGTTGGCAGGAGTGGTCTGCTGACAGTATGAAACTTAAATTGAAGAGTCAAAGAATCATAGAATTACCCCTAGTTGGGGTAGGAAAGGACCTTCAAATGTCATCTATTCCAACTTCCAAGCAATGTGCAGGAACACCTTCAATTAGATCAGGTTGCTCAGAGCCCAGTTCAAACTGACTTTGAATGTTTCTAGGGATGGGGCATCTGCCACCTCTCATGATATTGCTGTTTATACTGAGATTGCATACAGCTTTAGTTTAAGAGATGTTCTGTCCATCATATTCATGTCTAGATTGAGGTTAAGAAATAAATATGTTGTAAATGAAATCTGCTTTGTTAGTAATTCAGTTTAAGAAAAGTCTGTACTGTTCAGAAGCTGGAAGTGTTTATTCTGTCCCATCCCTGTCTTCTAGGGAAACTTGGTCAACAGTTTTTACGTTAAAATCTGAAGAATAAGAAGTAAATTATTGCCACCTTCTTCAATTAGATAATGTGATCTGCTCTTCAAAATGAAGGAAGGCATTCAAATGTTAAACTGATAAAGGAATACTTCAATAATCTTATGCAATGACTGCATGTATTCCTATCACATACTGGTAATATCTTTGATGTGTAAACGAATGAAATTGAATTCCTGGCTTAACTATAAATTAAGAAAGTAAGTGTGCTGATATTTAAATAATAACATTTCAGTGCCTATTAATCTAATTTGCTATTGTGGAAGGGTAATTAATAGCAGGGGAAATAAAAATAAGTTTTCACACAGAAATATGTAATGATATCCACTTTGCTTGGAATGTAACTAACTATATTTTTGCTACTCTTTCTGAAGCGACATCTGTAGTTTCTCCTCCTTTACCTTTATACATAATTATTGCTGCTATATTCTTGAGATATTTGAGAAATGTTAGATCAGCTTCTAACTATATAGCTTCTGCCCATTCTCTTCTTTCTCCCCAACCTCTTTCAACAAGGTTTGCCCTGTATCCACAAGTCAGAAGAGGGACAGTGTCTTCTGTTTCTTTATTGGCTCATTTCACATGTTGGTGAAATTATCTTTACTTGCATTAAGTGAATTTATAGCCATTTTATAGGCATACAGAGCTTTCAGAAGACTCCATAAAAGAGTCTGATGCAATAAACACCTGAAAAAAAGTACAAAGATCAGTATCTACAGAGCCATTGTACTGTCTACAGTTTTATATGGGTCTGAATCGTGGGTCATCTACTGCCACCACCTGCGACTCCTCAAATGCTTCCCTCAGCGCTGCCTCCGTTCAATGCTAAACATCCACTGGTCTGATTACGTGACCAATGTGTCTGTTCTTGAACAGGCAGGGGTCACCATTATCAAGGTCATGCTGCTGAGTATGCAGCTGCAGTGGGCAGGGCATGTCTCCAGGATGGAGGATCACTCACTGCCTCCCGAAGATTGTGCTCTATGGCAAACTTGCCACCAGCTGCCACAAGAGAGGAGCCCCGAAGAGGAGATACAAGGACTCCCTGAAACAACACCTCAGCTTGGCCATATTGACTACCATCAGTGCTTCACTCTGGCCTCCTATCGAGATTGATGGATACACACCATTCACGACACTGCTGCTTCCTTTGAGAACGCACACAGAGTCAAGTCTTGAGGAGAAAAGACAACGCAGAAAGAACCGTTCCTCACCAATAATGCCTAAGGAGACATGCCGCTGTGCCTTTTGTGACTGGACTTGCCTATCCTGCATCAGCCTTTTTAGTCACTAGCACGCTTGCAGCAAGCATGGGTAGAGCCCTTCCCAAATTTTTGTTCACGAAGCCTAGCCATGTTGATGAATTACACTCTGCTTTCTAAAGCATTGTGCTGATCAACTCCCCCAAACTTTTGGAATTTAAAAGACAATTAATGACCTAAGTAAAAACAGCTTCATTTTACTGTGGGTAATTCCACCTGTTCAAGTCAGTCCATCTCTCTTGTGCTCTACTCTAATGAGGCAGCAGGTCTTTAGATGTTCTTTAGATGTTCTACTGCCTATTTTTGTGGAATGTGTAAGGCTCAGAAGCCTCACTTCTGAGAGGTTGAAGTGATTTTGTATCAGTATTTTCTTGAATCATCAAGTGTTGAAGCATAGGTCGCTTGAATCAGCCTCTGCACTAATGTGTAACTATGCTCTACAAAACTTTAAGCCATGCTTTCTAGTCTGTAAAGTACAATGGTACTTTTTATCATTTTAAGGTAAAACTTTTGTCTTCACTACAGAAAATGTAAAAAAGTGAAGGGCTGGGCAGAACCTTTCACTCAGGTGTCAAAACAAGAAGAAATAAACAACTGGAAATACACTATGTGAAAAAAACAGTTTCCTACTTTGAAAAAAAACCCCAGTAGTTAAAGTAATTTTGCCATTCATATTGTAGATGAACATTAATGTACTATCATTTACTGACTGATAAATGCAGTATTCAGATAATGTTATCCATTGTTGACACATCAGATCCTACTTTGGAAGGTGATGTTCCAACCACAACCCCATTGGGAGGCCTTGGAGGAAACTATCCTTGAATGAAAAATGAAATAAAGTACATATTATAGAAAAACTTATTTAAGAAATTAGACACCCAAATCATAGCACAAACCTCTAGACTACCAAGTGGGCATCCATGCTTTCCTAATGGGTCCTTCACGTATCACATGCATCCGTAGTCAGCATAGAAACCCATGCATGTCTTTGTATTAACCAGTAGTTCAAACTCCCAAAACAGCAGCATTATATAACTGGGCCCTCATGTCGTCTGATGCTTTATTGTTGCTAATATTTCTTTTCAAGGCTAATTCCTGTGTCTCGAACCATTTCATCTACTCTTATAGTTAAAATAAAATCAAATAACTAGAAGTACTCTTATTTATGTATTTATTGTTTTATTTATTAACAGGGTTGTTCTGGTTTGGTTTTGGCTTTGGTTTTTTGTTGTTGTTGGGTTTTTTTTATTATTTTTTTGAGGTGGGGAGAGGAGTTTCTTCATAGTGCCAGCAATAGTGCCTTTGAGTCCCTGCAATGATTTTGCTACTCTGCTCCTCACAGTTATCTGAAGACCTTTAGGTGAATCAGTGCCATTCATGAATTACAATGCATTAGCTGAATGTCATTAATAAATGGCAACCATTTAGAACAGTTCTCAGAGAAAACCCCTCTGTCATATTTCATTTCTCCCCTACCCTTCATCTTAATAGGTGGACTCTGGCTGATTTCAATGATTTCAATTTCAATGAGGTCTTGCCCTTGCTTCTGGTTATAGAAAGAGGTTTAACACATGTAGCATAGTCAGAATTATGTTTGACTTATTTTCCTGCTTCAGCTACAATAATCAAGCTCAGGGTTGTGAAGCAGATATCTGCGGACAGACCTAATGATGCTATCTCCATACTTTATTCCTGTCCTGTTTCATCAGGCTTCATTTCATTGCCCTCATACCTCCCTTTCTTTGTCCAAATTATCTCCTATATAAACAACCTGTCCCTCATTACATTTTCTCAGATTCATTACATGTCCATACCATGTCTTTATTTTCTATTTACTTTGAGGAACATAGCTGCAAAATTAACAAGAAAAAGTACATCAAAATATTACCTTTTGGTATCCTTCACAATTATGTAAGTTTTAATCAGAAATCAAAACTGTTTGCTTTACATATGGAATCTTGAATATGAATCCATAACACAATAACATTAACTGTAATTGAAATTTGGACAGAAATCCTGGATCTTTATTCTCACTTTTGACTTACTTCTAAATTTTTATGCTGTCACACACATGGACACAATGGAATGAACGCCAATATGAATTTTTTCTACATGCTTGTAGATGTCATGTGTATGTTTCTGTGGTATGTGCATACAAAGCAGTCTGTAACATTCTATAATTTGTATGTGTATTTTTGCTGTAGCAACGTTGTGCCCCTAAAACTGAAACACATGTAGCACCAAAATGCTGCTATCACTGGAGTAATTTTTAGAACATGAAGGCTAAAACAAAGCAGAAATACCACATATCATACAAATTACATCTTTCTTGTCATAAAATCTTCTGAAATACTAAATATATACAACTGAAATCTGTTGTTGTTGTCCTAAATATATTCCTTTTTAAAAATTATTCTCCTAACCCTTTTGGCTATTGACAGCCTATTATTTTTCATATGTACCATCTTTATCTGAGAAAGTGAAAGAACAACTAATTATATCCTTTGCAAATGAGTGTAGCAGAATAGCTTTTGTTCACCAAAATTCTTAAGTCTACTCATCATGAATGCACAATTCACTGCGATTTTTTTGTTGTTGTTTTTAATACACAGCCACTTTAATGGCATGTGAAGTTTGGCATTTGAAGCTGATTGTATACTTTGCTTTGGAGTCTGTAAATTAAGTCAATCTGCCTAGCTACATTGCATTTATATTTCGGCTTTAACTGATCATTTTGCAGGAGGTTTTTTGTGTTGTTTTTGTGTGATTGACATTATTTTAAAGGTTGCCTGCACAATTTTAGTTTAGGCTATGATGGTAAGCAATCAAAATGAAGGTCAGAAAAAAACCCAAAAATGTAATGTTTTGGGGGAATATGCTATACCTAAAAAATTAAAATTATTTAAAACAAAATTAGCTGCATATAAAAGCTTCTCTAACTCATTTATCTGTGTTATTGAGAAATCAAAACTGAATTACTTAAGCAGAAAAGGAGACATCTGAGATGAAGTTGAATATAGGTGTGAGTGGTATTAAAAAAATTAATAAGAATTTCAGATATTGAACTGCTCAGGTTGTTTATCAGTGTATGTATTTTAAGGTGGCAAGTGTCCGTAAACTTCTTTTGAAAAATTTAAGTTTTAGTATCTTTGTTAATGATGGAACATAGTATACTCTCAGGAATTTTCTTGATGTTACAAAAATGGGAGGAATGGCAGGTACAGTAGAGGGTTGTGCTGCTGTGCAGAGGGACCTCAACAATCTGGAGAAAAGGGCTGACAATAACCTCGTGGAGTTCAACAAGAGGAAGCATAGAGTCCTACACATGTATCTGTGTATCCCATGATGCATGAATAACTCCATGTACAAGTACAGACAGGGAGATACTGACTGGTCCCTGATTGACAGCAAGTTGTGAAGTGTCCATCCTTGGAAATATTTAAAAAAATAATCTAGATATGTCCCTGATCAATAGTCTCTAGGAGGACAAGAGCAGGACAAGGTGGCCCCTTCTAGTTTCAACCAGTCTGTGACTCCCTAAATCTCAGACAGTGATATTATGTAGTATATCTGCTGCTCGTTGTACATCCTCCTAAGAGCTTCTGATTCCTGCATTTTCCCTAAAGCATTCAGAATAAATGCATATAGTATTCTGGTCACCTTTACATAATCAATGTGAGTCTAAAATAAGTTTTGACTTAAATGAGAGACTTCAGGTGGCTTTTCTCTTTTCATCATCAAGAAATTGCCATCTTTGGAAGTATATCTGTGTAGTTAGCTGGAACACTGCCAAAAAGATGGCTTCATGGAGCATGATTTTTGAACAAATTAACAGATTTTCCACCTTATTTTAGCCAGAAAAATAGGCATCTTGCAATTTGTATTGCTATTCTACCACTCTAAAATTTAATGTATAATTAATGTCTCTTTTGTCTTTTAGAAAGTGACTTTTGTTGACTTTCATATTATTAATCTGCACTAAGGTTTACATTGAGAAAATTGTAAATCTATGGCTTTATTATAGGTCTTGCAAGATACCATATGCTGACATTATGAATGGCTGCCTGCATACAAATGGCTGAAATATTGCTGGCATTCTTCGTGGTTTATGTGATCTTCAGTTTATTTATTTTTTTCCAGTAGTACTGGTGTTCAATATGTACTAAACTGCTTGATTTGAAAACCTGTGAAACCAGGATACATGAAGGCATTTGTCCTGTGCTGTTATTTCAAGCTCTGTAAATCAAGGTTTATTATCCCTAAAGGCATCAGGTAAAAACATCAAAATCTGTACTGAAACTGAGGTGAATAGTGTGCTGAAATTGAGCTTTTAAGTAAAAGATAGAGAAAAATCTCTTTTCTGAAAAAAAAAAAAACCAACAAACCAACCAACAACAACAAAAAAAACCAACCCAAAAGTTATATATTGCCAATGAAAGTAAAACTACCTTACAATATATATACTCATGGTAAATCTACTGCAGAGATTTGTACATACCACTCTAAAAAGTCTGAAATACTAAGCTTAATCCTCACAGCTAAGATACTAGAATAGACTAATAGTAGATCTCAGCCTGTTGGCAAAATCCAATGCTTTTAAGACGCATTAGAGCCATACTGTGCTACTCCAGTTGATGAGAAAGAGAATCCAAGATGTCATATTTATCAAGTGGAAGATCTGTTTATCTGCTCAGATCACTGATGTCATGAAAGAAAATAAACTTAAAACAAAAACAACTTCCAAGACAGTCCTTTAAGTTTATCATATACATATTTTAGAAAATGTATAACCTTTTTTACTTGTTTTTTAGGTCTTAATTAATCTGACATATTTTAAATGAATCATGTCCAAATATGCTTTGCCTTTTCATGGAGTAAGAAAAATAGAATAACCCACTCACATACAGAGATTTAGACTTGTGGCTTTACTGCTTCATTAGGTGTATTTCACACTCTTGTCCCAATACCTATACTGGCTCAAGTTCTAATTCACGAGTCAGTCTAGCAAGTAAATAAATTGTCAAGGTTCATTTATTATAACTAATAGAGAATATATATGGAGGGTGCACAGAGGCATTGTATTTTTTTTTAAAGATTACAGGATGTAGCCTTTTAATAGAAGTGCTTTAAAATTTTAAAGACCATACAGAGTGTGTTTAAAAAAAAGAACAAAAAAGCCCCATAACAGTATCTATAAAGAAAAAGAATAGAGCATCCAATGTAATTCACATTATTGCTTGAAAAATAGTCAGATAGTGGGTTTCTTGCTATACTTTTGAATGAAAGTACATTTAAAAATTTAACCCCTTGCATCTTTAGCAGTAAGTATTATTGATAATACACACTAAAGAGCTTTCAATGACATAGTGTTAATCAAACCAGATATTTTTATCTGTTGGAGATATGGTAATTTTTTAGAAAGAAACTGAAAGAGATAAGAAGATAGTGCTGACTGGTGTACTAAGAAAAATTATATTAAAACATTTGCAATTGTAGGCAACTAAAGTCTAATTTATTCTAATCACATTTACCAGAGTAGCTTAGCTGAGGTTTGCCTATAACAGAATTCCATAAGTTGGTTCAAAAATAGGTGGTGTGAAATTCATCACATTGTGATATTGGAAGCAACTCAGCTTAAAGGGTTGTGCACAAGAAGAAAATAAAATTTAGAGATACAGAGAAGTTATGCTAAGTTTAAACATTTATTATGTCCTGCCATGCCATTATATTTTCACTCAAGTGAGATACGGAAAATATCTCTGACATGATATGTGTGTAAAAGAGGAGGGAATTTATTAAACAAAAGGGGCAGAATATAAGGAAGACAGATACTCTGAAGGAAGCAAAAACAGACTTGCCAAATTTCTTTCAGATGTATGTTGTGACATATGAGTTTCTGGTAGGACTTTTATGATCATATGACTAATCTGGAAGGCATTAACAACTTGACACTAGCCTTCTGCCAAATGTTCCACTTAGCATTTGCTCTTCTCTGACCTCCTTTCCCTAACTTGAATATGACATAAAATCTAAACGCTATTGAAGAATTTGAACAAAATTGCTGACAGACACAGAAGTAAAACTGAAGATTAGGGAATAGGTAAAATTATTTCTTAATTCTTCATACATTAACACTCATGGATGATAAAAAGCCAAACAGAATATTTAAATAATTTCATTTGACATTAAACACACATTTTAATTTGGTGTCTCTATTTTTTATTTCCTATGAAAGAAGATGCATTTTACAACATATGTGTTCAGATAGCTAATAAATTTTGAAAGAAATTTGAAGAATAAAATATCAGTTTCAGTTTCCATATTGTAGTAACAGTAATAGCAATATATTTTATCTCAAATGGCTGATTTATATTCCACAATTTTAACAGTCTCTGTGTCAAGTGGTCTTTAATGGATAGATGATTTCTCTTTTTAAAGAGCAGAAGCTCTTCGAAGGGAATTGAGATTGTCAACTATGGGAGGATCATGACTATACTTTTTACCTCCAATTTTATGCAGGATGTAGATCTGCATTCTGTAGATACTCTAAATAAAAAAGGGAACATATCACAGAAGACAGAGGCAGACTTCAATAAACCTGAAAGTTTTCACAACACAGGAGTATCATTCCTCTCTGTTACTCGAAATCTGGACACAAATGTAGGACAAAAACTCCCAGAATAACCAATATTATGATATGTTAACACAAGTGCGGCATTAAATTAGAGTTACAAACATTTAAAAAAAAAATCACAGTAAAGGAAGAAAATTAGAAGGTAAATCTTATCAGAATCATTAACACAATCAGTCTTCCTTTTTTTTTTTTTTTTTTTCTTCTCCTCCATATAGAGCGGAGCTACATTTCACTACAAATAAGCACAATTCACCACTCCTAAGCATCCAGGGCTATGTCTGCCTTCAGATTGAAGGATTACTAGTAGATTAGCTGCAATAAACGTCTATACAGTGAATATGGAAACATAAAAAATGTTTAATTACATGTTAGCACATCCTTGGAAAACAGAATGGACTGTTTGGACTCCACATGACCAACTGAGAAATAGTAGTAAACTCCTGTCAAACCCGCTATCAAAATAGACATGGCTGGAAACATGTTTTGCTACTGGACACTCTTAAGGTTCTTCTGTAAGACATAAGCATGTATGGCCTGTTCTAGCCAAAACATGTTTCAATTTGACATTTTCTTGTATTGTTACATTTGTTTCCACAAAGAAAAATAGCAAAAGAATCAAAAGTATCAATATTAAAAAGGTTATCTTCAAGCAGAAGCATATATATACACACAGGTAGTTTGAGTCAAATGAATTCCACTATTAAAAGAGCAAATCAATTAACTGGTTTTGGGGGGATTTTTTTATGTATCTGAATGAAAAACAAACAAACAACAAACCCCAAACAACAAAACACCAAAACACCTAAACCTATTTTCCCCCCAAATATTATTTACTATGTGCATTTATTATGCAAGATGATGAGTGCATGATTGTTCTCTCCCTCTCCTTTCCCATTTCCTTCCCCCCACCCCCCCATTTTACTTCATATATATTTCTGCTTGTAAGAAAAAGAAATAATAATCCAGAAATAAACAGTACTCGTGGCTCTTTTAAGCCTCTACTGATTCTCATCTAAGAAATATACAATTCTATTTAAACTAAAAAATCCAGCTTTTACATATATATATATTTTTAAGTAACTTTCAAACCCAGGAAAAGTAGTCATTTGTATATGTCCCTCAATAATTATTATGGAAAAAAAAATATCTCAGGGATCGAATTTACTTATTAATGATTTAAAAAAAAATAGAAAATTTTGGGGTTTTTTTTTTCCCAATTTTTTACTTTTGAAACACATGTTGAATGAATTCCAGTTGAATGAAGGATTTTTTTTTTCTTATAATTCTTATCATGTGGTTATTATGACAAAATGTAAAAGGTAACGAACAGTGCCTTGGAGAGTACAAGGGCAGTATTGGTATGTGCAGCAATAGGCATTATCTGTTAAGAAAGGACAAGACTATGAATAAAGCACAAGAAATAGAATAGGTTCTTGATTCTTTTCCTCAAGAGAAAGATAATTTATATTCTCTTCAAGAGGAGATTAGATCTCCTCTACACTTTTTTTTTTTGCTACTCCTTACAGTGTCAACTTTTTTAGTGCTTCAAGGACCTGCAGTGTTTTCAACATTGGAGGACTGCTGTCAATACAGGACTTCATCAATACTTTATTAGCATTGTTCTACCTGACGACTAACAAGAGGAGGAACTTTATTTTACTCAGAAGTTGAAGAAATTAGGACTTAAATTTTCTTATTCTCCACACTTTTTTTTTTTTTTTTCAGCTGTGTCTTTTTACCTTCACATTGATGTTGATGAAATGCTAAATAAGAGGTGCTTCACACAGCTGTTCACATCCAGATGGTATTGTATTTTTTCATGGAAACATTTTGAAATAGGTGTCTTTAAAAGTGTGTCTTGAGGTTATACACTCCCACATGAACCCCACAAAAGTAAATTTTGTTCCAGCTATTGATCACCTTTGATTTCCTCAGCCCCTTTTGAGCAAGGCTGAATAATGACAGTGATTCTACCTCAGAGTGGGCCCTCTGCCCATGCAGGGACTGCACTTGGATTTTGCCTCAAGTGCACATAATATTCTTGAACCTGATCCTGAGTTTTCTGAATAGCAGATCAATTCCTGTAAAAAGCATGTTCATATATGTTAGAGTTTCCTATGGGACCTTATTCATTTTGTCACAATTAATCTGAGACAGCTGTTTTATATAGGTGAGATAAAATGATACTTTTATTTCTAAAACCACTTTTGAGCAAACAGATGTAAGAATATATAAAAAATCAAAAAATCAAGAGAAGGTCTGGAACAATATTTAAGAATCAGTCAGTTAGCATGTTCCAACATTTCAGTTGAAACTGAACATAATGTTCTACAGAAATAGGGTATTGATTGTCAAAAGTAAGTTTCTGTAATGAAAGTATATTATTGTACTGTAATGAAATCACCAGAAATATGATATCCTCTAGAAGATTGTCTACATACGTACAAACTTATATACTTATATGGAATTATTCTTTCTCACCTCTTTTCATGATGCTTTTAACTTGTACATGTAGTAATGTTTTAATTATCCCCATTCCTAAATATTTCACAGATCTTAACAATTTTCCACTTGAAAAAATAAAGAACTTTACCTTTGTGGGAGTCTTACTATTTAAAATTTTAATCAAATTGAGTTTTAAACTTTGCCATATATCACAATCAGAAAAGGCTAACTTTTTTTGTGGAAGAATGTAAGAAATGGAAGATATTTTTCAAACAATTCTACTTGATGACAAAATAATAGATATAATGAACAGCGGGGAATGAAAGAGAAGCTTGAGATTTAAAGCAATGTAATTATGTAAATTATCAACTGGGATATACATGCATGCTGCTCTTTCATTTGAGGTTGTTTCATTTTTTATGTGCATAAAGAATACCAAATCATTTTAAAATATTAATTACAAGAAATCAGTTTGCAGAAATCTTTGTATAAATTTAATAACATATGTATCTGTTTTTTCTCAAAGATATTCAAGAAGAAGTGAGGTTGTACTGCAACCTGAAGAATTTAAACAAGAAGTACCTATTAGCCTTCTAACAAGAGTTTAGAGTGTATAATGAAAAAAAAGGAAGAAAGTAGGACTGGAAGACACCACTGAGATAAAAGGCAGTTAAAGGCTGTCATGACTGGCAAAAAAGAAGAAACAAGGAACAAGACAGTGTAATTTAAGAAACATGCCTAGGATAGCTGTACTTTATTTTCCACTGCCTTTTCTGTTTCTTCCATTCTGTCAGAATTTTCCTACTCAGCAGTGTGAATTACAGCAGCTCTAGAGTGAGAGGTATGCTGGCAAGAGCCAAAACAGTATGCAAAAACACAAGGGAGTAGAAGGGCACTCTGTAGAGAGTACCATATGAAATGATTGCCACTTCAGATCTGACAGGAAAAAGAAGGAAATGTAGCCAATGTGAAGGAAAAGCTCAAACGCTGAACAGCATTGCTGCAGTTCTGACCAAGTTGAGTAGACACTTTTTCTTTCCTAGGTTATACTCAGGATTCTGTTGTATAATATTTACACAAAAGCTCTACTTATGAACTTCAGCAAATTTCCCAAGCATCTCAACCAGTTTAGTTTCAGTCCTTGGTGTGAGGTCAGTTTGACATTTGAGACATGAAAAAAACCAAGCTTTCAAATAATGGAATTGCAACATGTGCAGTTGGGCTACTTTCTGTGGGGCTTTAATGGATTTAATCTTCTCTAGCTTTAGTTTTCTAAAAGTTTGTAATCTTACTTTCCCCTTATGATATTTCACATATTTTCTAGGAAAAAACCCCAAATTTGGTATATATATATATATATATTATGTTTCAGTCACCATATAATGCCATTTATAGGCAATCATATTTACTTAATTTAAATCATAACAACCACAGTTATCTAGATTTCAGTAGTAGAATGTGTTTCCAGAGGACAATTCAAGTAATGTTAGAATAACTGGTGTAATTTACTTTCAGACAGGGAAGGTACTTAGAAAAATTTATATCACTAGATGTAATGAATCTCAAAAGTTGGGTGACATCTCAGAAACACTCAAGACTCATAATATCTGTATGAAAATGTGACGTGACATAACTAATGTTGGTATGTGTACTGTTCTTTAGCTGTGAAGTAAGGATGTAAAAGCTTGGACTTTTAGACAAGAGGTCATGATGTCTGCTTCTCTTACTGTCTCTTTACCCTACATAACTAATCTATTTTGCCTAATCTTAATTCAAGCAGCAATTCAGAATAAAATGTACTGTAGAAATAAACAATGGCTTTGTTAGGATGTTAATGTGCAGTTAGGAACAGATATTTTTCATAATTTGGAAGTTGCATAGAGTTTTCTGTCTAAAGCTTTGAACCCTGCAGTTTTCATGATTCTTGCTAAGAAACTGTTTTGCAACTGCAGAAGAACATAAAACAAGAAAGGAAGAAAGGCAAAATAATATTTTATACTAAAACTCTCAGGGTTAGGATTCAGAAAACATTTCAGTCTTGTGAACAGTTTTCAATAAAAACCTAAACCATTTTGAGGGTTGCAGATGAAACCCACAGAAAGTATAAATCTTGACAATCCTTTGAAAAAAAAAATAAGAAAATACATTTGAATTTATTATTTGTTTCAAATATTGGATTTATATAAAGAGGACATTGAAGTGAAAACTAAAAATCTTCCAGTAAAAGTTGAAGAAAATATATTGAGGCCAGAGGCTGTTTAGAAATATTATTTAAAGTCCAACACACTAATTTGCTCATTTTACAATGTTTCTATCACGTAGAATTCTGAAGTATTAATGATTGACCTCAGTTCAAGAGGATTTTGATGCCCATAGGATTTGCTTTCCATTTAGATAATGCTTTGCCATTGCCTTCATGGAAAAAGAATTTTGGCTGTCCTAAGCAAAGATATAGTAAGATATGACCAAGCCAGGCCATACAGCATTAGCTGTCTCTATGGGGATTGTCAGTAGTCTGCTGAGCAAAGTTTGGAATCCTCTGCCTGAATATCTATAGCAAGTAATCATTGAAAAATTAAAAAAAAAAAAATGGTCTGGTATGCAACTAAAAAAGAATTTCTAGCACAGATTTACTGGAAGACAGAAATGGTATGTCTTAGCAGGGCCTGCTGTGGTACTGTATGTCATGTGATGAATTAAAAAGTTGTACTATAACACAGATTCTTTTTCTCTATCAACACTGTGGTTTCTCTATCAATATTGTGGATGGATCTCTCCTGCCTTCCTGGATCACTTTAATAAAATTAAACACAGCTTGGTAAGCTCTTTGTTTACACCACAGGAAGTAAAAAGCAGACAAGCCAATGTCTCTTGTCCTTTCCAGCAGCTCTATCAGAGCGTCTGAACTTATCAAATGTTAACTGTACTTCATTAAAAACATCCAGCCTTATGGTAAAGTTTAGATGCTGTAGACTTTTCCATATGGCATAGTGACTGTGTAGATATTTAATGTATTGGCACACCCACACATGAATTAAAAATGTAAATAAATATAAAACTGCTCTTAGTAGAGAAAACAGTAACATTGTAATTGAGAAATTTCTTTCTTTTTTTTTTCAAATTATACTAGAATAAATATTGTCCACTCCCTTGAAACAGACAGATAACAAAATATGTCTAATTTCTTTTGCTCTCAAATTCCAAGCAAATTTCTGTAAAATATTTGATGCTAAGCATCCCATAATTGATACATCCTTTATAAAACAGTAACTTGAAGAAGAGATTTGTAAATTTTGAGAGATAAAATATCCCACTATTTTATTTGATGCAAGTACTGCATTTATGTTCAGCATTATTAGTGTACTGGGAAAGAGACAGGTGAGAAACACCAGTGTAGTTAATGCTAATAGAAGTGTGTGAGGCACCCAATGCCATTTGTTCTCTTCTGGTATCTGTACCTCACTGCAGATGTTACTGTCAAGCTCAGTGAAATTATTGCAGAATTTCTTCAACAGCAGACAGACACAGAGATAGTAGAAAGATGTTTTAAATGCAGAATATTGTTTTACTCTCACAATGATTTCAGTACTAGCAATACCTCAGAAGCTAGAAGTGATAAATATTCATGTGCATTAAATATATTCATTTAGCAGAATTATTCATAGTGAGAGAAATTATGTAGTCAGTTTCTTTTGGAATTAGTGTAGTTTTAAGTGAACAAAGATTGTATGACTTGGCCTGTGTATTTAGCAAGATAAATAGCCTGTGTTCAGCACCATGTTACTTTTTGGTGCTTCAGTGATTTCACTTTCCTATATGCACATATAAAGAATTTGTTTCTTCCACTGAGGTCAGCTTACTTCTATGCTTTTCTTACCTAGAAAGAAACACGTTTTTAAGGATCTACACCTGTCTCATAACTGCTCCAGCAGGAGTAAGTTTGGGCCAAAAATCACTAACTTACTTCTAAGAGCTTATTTGAGTTGTGAAGGAGATAGAACCTGCCTATTGCTTGTAATGGTCTTGACTGGAACTGACAGAACACCAAGGAACAGTTTCAGGAGCAGTTGACTATGGCAGCTGCATGTAACTAGGTGTACATGAAGAAAATGTATGGAAGTATCAAATAGGAAACACCTTATACGTGCATAGGTACATGCAGTCTCTGAAACCATATTCAAAGAGACAGGCTGCAGGCTGCCAGATACTAAACAACACAGAATAACAAACAGATTAATTGTTGGTTGCTTTTTTTTTTTTTTTTTTTTTTTTTACCCAAAATTTGTTTTATTTTTTAAAAAATTAAAAATTAAAAAACTTTTATTTTTTTATAGGTTTTTTTTTTTTTTTTTTTTTTTTGTGACCCAAAATTGCTTTTATGTTGAAAAAAATTCAAATGTAAAATCCTTTCCTTGTGTAATAAGCATGTTGCAAGTATTGCAGAGTCATCAAATACAGCTTCTGTCAGGCATTTAACATTAAAGATTGAAAAAAATGTAGCACAAATTGAGTTCTGAGTCAAGAAAATTAGTTTGCAAATTCCCAAACATATACCATTGTGAGAGACAGGTAGCAGAATTACACTCCACATGGTCTATATATTTGTTCACTGTTGCATATTAGGGCTGTGGAACGTGCATTACTTTGGAGGTATAGCTATCTAAATTCTGTAGGAAATTTAAATCATCTGGTATGTATTTATGGGAAACTTGGCAGATCCTGACTATAAAAAACATAATTAATGTTCCCCAAAGGGTTTTAAATTAGGTGCTTTCTACTCTTTAGTAATCTGGGCAGACCATTGAAAATAATATGTTATGAATTTAATGTTGTCTGCTTCCACAATCAAAAGTTTATGATTCTATTTTTAAGACTGTTGGAACACTTAATGTTTGATATTTATTTTCATATTTGCAATTATGAAAGTTTCATTAAAAAAAAAAAAAAGCAGCTTGGTATTAGGGATTATATATTAGTGTAGCTTCCCTGTTATCTGTTTAATATATCTTCTAAAGAACAATAATATGACATTCCTTAAAAACACACACTGAGATTTTTTTTTTTTTTAATGACCCTTGACATTTTTCCTTTGAATGCTTGTGAGATTTCCTAGTGTTAACAGCAAGGAACAAGCCAGGGAGAGCTCCACAATGGCATGCATCAGCAGCAGAATGAAAGAGTGCCAGAGGGCCTGTCTTGAGGTCCAATCTGTTCAGAGAAGAGGCAGCAAACTGCTGTTGCCAATTTACATACCTTTGCTTTGCTGTGAGGCACAGGGCACAGAACTGTGTCTGATGAGAGCTGCATCATATGCATATTTATCTCAATGTAGTAAGTATAGGGACTTAAAAAGAACAAAACACACACAAAAAAACATATCCTAGCAACAACATCAAGATCAGAAATACAAAGGACCTTACTACAGAACAATTGATGAAAGACTTGTAGTGTAACCTGACCTTTTGATGGAGAAGCCAAGGTTAAAGTTAGTATGGATTCCAAGGCACAGACAGAAAGCTCACACGCTTTGTGCATGCTTTTGTTATTGTTGTTGTTTTGCTAAAGCAGCTGCAGAAGTGCCTTGTAGAAATGATGAAAGGATAAAGACAGGAAACTATATGCCTATCTTATCAAAGGGCAAAATGACACCATGTACATTTTTTAAAATAGAAAGTAATAGAACAATGTTTTAAAGGGCCCTGAGTCTCAGACTTGCCCCCTGTAAAAAGGGAGGAGACTTTCCCTATCTTACAATTCTGGTTTTGGCATTTTAAATGAGAAAAAATGATGGAACCAAGAAAACCTTACTCAGAATATGTTTTTACCTCTGTCTGCTGATGACGGATAACATTACTCCACCCAAAAGAAATTATGGATGATTTTGATGATGTTGTCAGATGAAATATGAGAATTCAGAAAATTTAACTCATAGAAATGTGTCATTTCTAAAAGTGTCTGTTGCGTGAACATCAATGTAGGCTTTCATTGACTAAATAAAGAAGGCAAAATATTCAATCAAGTTATAATTTTTGCATTTTGGCTTCTAATTTCCCATTTGGTTCATATGATTGATCTTAATGAAACTTTCAGACTTAAATGACTGGTTGACTATCAGTTTTAGGCTGCTGTATTTTAAGTATTCAGTTTTTTTTTTGTTTGTTTTTTTGTTTTTTTGTTTTTTTTAAAGCAGGGGGCATGTAATAATATCTGGCATACAGAATGTATTTTAAGAAAACAGAACACTTGGCAAGATTTTGTCTTATAATGAAGCATCAAATTGAAAAGCACGATCTATCCCACTATGATGTGTTTGGCATCTGGATCCAGTACACTTCTTGAGAACTTGTGTGAGTTTTTTATGTGTTGAGGAATTTACTGATGCTTACGTCACCTTTGTTATAGTTTGTTTGCTAATTCTTTTTCTTGGAATGAAATGTTTATTAATATTTTTTCCCTTGAAATATATGTGTTAAAAAGAGAAGAAAACATAACTCAAATAGTATTCTCCTGCCTGATTGGCCTTTGGAGAAATCATAGGAACACAGGGTTTTTTGTTATTTCCTTTGTAAGATGACAAGTCCACTGTGGCCACTTGATGGTATAGTTACTTAACTGGTTTCATAGTGTTACTGTAGTTCAAAACTCTTGGGTTTAACACGTTTATTTGCTTGTTCATAAGCAATCTATTCAATCTATTGTAAGTTTGAAGTATATTTTAAAAGCTTTTGAGAAATGTCATTAATGTGTCCATGGAAATAATAACAACAGAATAGGATATATTTCTAATTTATGCCTCTTAATTCTGTTCCATCAAACATAGGTGAGACTATGCAGAGAGTAAACTGTTTCTATCATATTGTTAGAATGCCAAGTGTTGAGTAACCATGTAAAGAACTCTCAGTATACACTTGCAAAGTGCAGTTGATACCTATTACCTTTTAAGAGTGATGTGTGTAGTAGACCCAAGCTGAGGAATTAAGAACAATGGAAGCACACTATAACCTTTAAATAAACGAATGCTTTGAGTGTTCTGTGTGTCATCTTTCCTCCTCACAGGAATGGGTGGACTTCTCAGGGCAACTGAGACACTGAAGCTTGTGTTCAGCTAACAGAACATAGGGACAACAGTCAGGTTTAAGTCTTTGTGTATGAGGTCGCTAAGTCTACTTAAGCTTATCAAACTAGCCTAACAATAAAAAATATATTAACTTTTATGAATTTGTTCCTTTACCCTCTATATCCTAATAGATACCTACAGCACTCAGGACAAAGATTTCATATAAAACAGCTCAATTTCCAAAAAGTGGAAATAACACCAAGTCTTAGAACACAGTATTTAGGTCCTACTTCAAAGTTCTTATTCAGTGCTTCTTTGCCTCTTGCATTTGTCTTGTTTTTCTTTATTGATTTTTATCTTCAGCACTTGCTTAGGTTGTTTTGCTATCTTTAGATGTTTGTATTCTTTTCTTAGAGAAAAAAATGTGCAGATTCTGTCATATTCTAGAGAATTTGTGTTAACTCTAGGCAACAGAAATGGGGAAAAAAGAAGTATGTCACATAACATGAAAAAAAGTCTTTCCTTGTAGGAAAAATAGCACTAGATAAATAAATGGTACCATATTCATTATATACATAAATAAATAATGGCCAAATGTAAATTAAAAGTGTAAATATTTTTTCCCCTTGGGATTTTGGGTTTTATTTATAATACATAAACACATTTTTCCTATTATAAAAATCACATGTCTAGACAATATTAAGAGGTTTTGCAGCAATGTTTATTGGTGAAATGCTTACTCCATTAAATTATAAACATAAACAAAAACTCAATAGAAATTTTTATAGATAACAGAGATTCACACCCCCATCCCCCCACCCTCCGCCCTCACCCCCTCCAACTTAACTGAAACCTCTTTTCAAAAGTTCAACCGGTTAGGAGCAACTCAATGTGGTGCTAATTTTTCATGAAATGGAGCATGTCAGATATCCCACAATCAAATTTAATTCTGTGTACTTATTGTATAAATTACTCAATAAGTGTGGAAAGAAGAGTTACTCTCTATCGTTTTTAGAACCCATTCCAACAGCTTGTCTCTGGAGTTAAATAGAGCTGTCTTGATCATTTTTACATATAGACTTCCATGAACACTAAGAAGAATTATAATCACCTGATTATAAATTCATTGTTAATATAGTCTTAGAGCTGAGAACATTTCACTCCAGTAGTTAATTTAGTCTGTGGTAAATTCTCACTGTTATTTAATGTCATTTATCACCTGCTGTTTTGTCTTACTGTGAACATCCTGCCTGCCCTGTACAGTCTACAGTACATGGACCTTCTGTGACTTTAATGTACTCTGAACAAAGGCTCCAAAGTGCTTCTATCAGGAGGATTTGGCAACTTGCCTTAGATATATTCAAGCCATTTTGCTGCCTGTCACTCAGTGCTTTACAAATTGAACTCTGAGGAGAGGTAAAAAGGGTCTATGAGGCATTTTTTTTCTGGGAAGAATATGCTAATAAAGCGCCATCAGCAGGAAGCAGGTTGTGTCTGAAAGAGTTTTGTCAACTCTGAATTAATTTTGTGTGTTAAGAAACACGGGGGTGCTTCTAGAGCCAGTCTGTGGTAATTAATCCTTCCTGTTTCTGGAAGAGCAGAACTGTAATAAATGCAGCCCAGATTTAACAGATGTGTGCGCACAATATCTGCTTTATGAGGAGTAAAACAAAATTATGTGTATAGAACAAAAAATGTTGATTTTTAAAATTTAAAACAGTATGGAAAGTACTAAGATTGGAATTCCCAGTGTTTATGCAAATACTGTATTCCTTTAAATGTTAGCAGACAGTATGGTTTTGGAAACATCTGCCAGAGTGGTTGGATGCTGTGAAGAGAATGAAAAGGACAGATGTTACTTGCGCTTGAAAAAACACCCTATAAAAAACACATAGATGCATGAGATCTGAGCCACAATCTGCTTAATAGAAGTAGTTATGGAAGTGAGACAAACAAGATGGAGCGTGGAAGCAAATTCTTCTAAGACTCTTTGTAATCACTTCATAATATACTTTTAAAATGTTTAAGATTGTTGTTGTTTTATATATATATATTATATATAATATAATGTGTAATAATAATATAATAATATATATAATATATTATACATATATTATATATAGTATAATTTCAGTACCTATACCCTGTGTGGGATCAAGACTGGGCGAAAATATGTTTAATGCTGTGTGAAGAGATTTAGAATGCATATATAATATCTTACTAAAATATCTCAGTCATACTTGCCCATAAAATATGAATTTAATGAAGTGTGTGATCATTCATAACAAGTTTCAGATTTCACTGAAGCTCATGACAAGCCTCTCATTTATTCCAGCGTTCATTAGATCCTGTGGACAATATCACCTCTGCAGAACATTACAATCACACACCTAAGTCCTGAAATTCATGTCCAAAACATGCAAGAAATATTCCTTCAGGCCTAATCCAGATTTGATTTTGTGTGAGGGACTCTTTTGTTAGTGGTTTTAAGAAAACAAAACCCCCATAAAACAACAAAAGCCACTAAACAAATAAACAAACAAAACCTTTTCTCTGTCATCCTTTGATGATATTTTGTCATATTCATAGTGTGTGTCCCTCATTTAGATGTTTCTCCACACCAAATAGATATTTTAATTAAATAATTTTAGCAGAATATATAACTTTGAGGGGTTATTAATGATTTCAGTCCTCACACAAGAAACAGAATATTTATTAAGCACACTTCATTTTAACTTTGACACAAGTGCCACTTAGTAGAGAGCTTGAAGGTTGTTTTAATTTTCTACCTCAGCTTTTACTGTAACTCATAGGCAAATATACTTCTCTGACACTCTTCAATACTATGTCTTTAAACATCAAAACTACTCCTGTATTTGAGTAAATACAACAGTAACAGCATACTATTAAGACTTTACAATTAGCTGTTTCTATTAAAATATCTAGGAAGACAAGTGAATCTAAGGAGACTGAATTACATTTCGACGTGTAATTTAAAATACTGTAACCTACAACCTGGGATTCATGTGAATTCAAACTTTTTCAGCTATTACTTTCATCTAATAACCTCTAGTTACACACCTATTTCAATTACAGTTTAGTTTGAAATATGACACCTAAAAGATTTTTTCCACAGTTAAGAAGGATTAAGGAAATGTATTAAGAAACTAAACCTCACAAAAATGCATGATTGTCAGATTTAGAGTGAAACTTCAGTGCTATCTAAATAAAAAATCCAGATTTCTGGATTAAAATTGAATGATCTTCATGTCAGGTTTAGAATGTTCTACCTGTTTTTCTTTTCACAATAATTCATGTCATTAGTAGCTTTATGGAATTTTGTTTGTCAATGAAATCATTGCAGTTGAATTGTTACCCATGGCGAGTGTTGGTAACATATAAACTTTTAAATATAGACTGAACACTGGACACATTTTTATTTAAAAGGTTCAGCAGTTTTTATACTTCCAAGTATAGTTTTGGGTAGATATATTATGTGTTTTATACATTTTTCTCATTAAAATGCAATTTTTTGGATAGTAATAATAGAATTTCAGTAATGTGAATTTGAATATTAAAATTATGTATTAGGAAAAATGGACAAATTTATATGTTTGGAAAAATTGCAAAAGGGAAATAATTCACAGTGCCAAGTTTTGGGCTTCTTGACTTCAATATTCTTGATAATTCTTTAAAGATTTTTTTTTTTTTTCAATCTATTGCCTATCAGGTCCTAACTACAGATCCTCTAGCTTGTGTCAATGCTAGATGCCTAAAAGAACCCCAAACAGTAAGTGTGAAATCCCGTTCAGTAGTCAAATTCACACACAGTGTATATCCACTAAATCCAGAAAGCCACCATAGATTTACTCTGTCTAAAAAAGTCTTGGATTATTCTCACATTTCAGAAAATTTATAGCACATGTCTTGCGCAGTTTAAGAGGAGATATGTGAAGAATTGTTGTTATTATTATTCTTAAATGCTCGGGGAAGAGGTTAAGTCACAGGCTGCTTCCATGTCATTCTTGCAAATTACTTGCCCAACTACCTTACTTGATCTACTGGGACTTTCTGTAGCCTAAAGCTCTAAGCAATTGCCTTGCTGGCATCCCCTAGATTTTCCATCTGTTCCTGTGTCATTGAATATTTAGTGAAGTTGTTCAAGTGGTTGTGGTATGGCTTAGTTTTTTTCCCTTTACAAATTTAGGAATAAAAGTGTCTGTTCTTCCCAATTCAGGAGGAGAAATATTTGCATATTTTGCAATTAGCTGAAAACCTTTGAGAAAATTCTGTTCCATATTTTGAGGTTTTACTCCTTATTCTTCCTGTTTTTGTGGAACTGCCTAGAAAATACTGACTCCTCCCTTGATAAAAGCTTTCATTTTTAATTTAGAAATTAATTGGTTGCTTCGAAGAAAAATATTTATTTTCTGCTTGGAAATTTATCTCTTAACATGGTAGAGTGGCTGATACGCAGTCACTTACTTCTGCTTAAGATTGTACACAAAGCTGCAATACAACAATCTTTCTTTCTCAACTGGTGCTTCTTCCTGCTTTGGCACAGCACTTGTCTACACTTGGTAGAATATCTTCTCTTTGAAATAAATCATGTTGAGTTTTTTGGTCATTATTCCTGTAATTGTTCTAAATAATTTAAAAAAAATGAGAATAAGAATATTTTTATTCACCCAGAATTACTTCCCACATTGACCTCAGCAAACAGACTTTCACATAAAATCCAACCATTGTTATTAGTACCTGAGCTTTTTCTATATGAGATTACATAGTGCATTATATTTCCAATGGCTAGTCTTTTACATATCTGGATACAATGCTGAAAAATTGAAAAATGTTCTTAATGAAGAAAAGGCAGTCTCATCATTAAGACAGAACACATTCATGTCGGGTCTATGAGGCTACACCTGCTGGCAGCCAGTCACCAGGGGTGTTCCTCAAGACTCAATTGTAGGACCAGTTCTGTTCAATGTGTTATCAATGATCTGGATGCAGGAGTTGAATGCACCATTAGAACTTTGTTGAGGATACAAAACTGGGAAGTGATGTTGACTCTCTTGGGGCACACAAGGCCTTCCAGGGGGATCTTGATAGACTGAAGATGCCTTCACAGAAGCATTGGGCTATAACTACTGGGGTGAAATTTAACATTCAAATGGCAGATTCTGCATCTGGAATGGAGGAGTAACGCCAAGTATAAACAGAGACAGTGGCTGGAGAGCATCCCTCCAGAAAGGGATCTGGACTTAGTGAGAAGGTGGTTAAACATTGGAACAGGTTTCCTGGAGGAGTGGTTGACATCCCAAACCTGTCGTTTTTAGGAGGCATTTGGACAGTGCCCTTAAACACAAGTTTTAACTTGCAGTCGCCTCTGAACTGGCCAGGCAGTCGGACTAGATCTTTGTCAGTTCCTTCCAACAGAAAAGGATTTTTATTCTATTCTATTCTATTCTATTCTATTCTATTCTATTCTATTCTATTCTATTCTATTCTATTCTATTCCAATAGTTGCTTATTTTTGGTTGGATGTTTGTTGGCATGGATTAATCTTGTTTGAAATATTTCTTGGGTTTCTGCACCACAGAGAGACTTTTTGGAGGTGGTTGAATTTCCCTGGGTTTCAAGGCAATTTAATCATGAACATGGTATTAGAGGTTGCTGTTTCAAAGCTGTTCTAAAATATTTGAGAATAACAAAATTTGCTGGTGATAGAGGATACAATATATTTTGGGTTTAGGTGAAATGGAAATGCATTGATTTTATTTGGATAGTGTTTTTCTTACTTGAGTATGAGTACCTGAGGCAAGTATGCTGCTTTTTGAATTAATGCAGATTTTTGCATTGCAGTTACATTGACAAGCATATCTGAAATAAAAAATAGGAATTCCTGTACTTGTACTTGTGTGTCTTTAAATCTAAGTAAATAAATGTGCCAATCGAATTGAGTTTGCACACTGGTTATACTAAAAGTTGGCATTCCCTTTGAAAAAAACTTGCACCAAGCAATTTCTAAAACATTGCAAACTTTTCCATCTACAAGCAATTCTAATGAGCAATACCATATGAGCTACCACTCAATGTCTAAAGGAGGAGATAAGATGACCACTTCAAATTGTTATTGACAAAAGCAATAACAATATTGCTATTAAAAGCACACAATGCATCAGATAATAAATCTCAAGTGTTTAGTAGAACTGTCAAACATACATTATTCTGAATGTTTACTTAGAAATGTTTTTAGATCCTAACTTGACACCTAACTGTAACACTCCTGCGGCTATTTCATAGACTAACATTAGTAATAAAGTATGTAGAACTGTGCTTTTCTCTTGTCAGTAATCACACTGTAGCTGAGATGAAATTTAACAAAAGAAGAGAGATTCTTCAGGAGAAAAGATAAAACAATAGTTTTATACCATACTTGTTTAAGGAAAAAAACAAAACAAAACAAAAAAAAAACCCAACCCCCCAAACTGAACTAAACTAGCCAAAATGCTAATATCACTCAATTGGAAAAGGCATTCACTTTGTTTCCCTTTTCATGACTCAAGTTCAATATGAGGCAATTTGACTGAGCAATTGAGCACCTATGAAGTGTTACATTAGCGATAATGAAGGATTCTAACTGCAGCTGGTTGCTGGGGGTGGGGGTGTAATATGTTTTTATTTGGTTTGGTTTCTTTTTAGTCTTGGCTTTTAACCTTATGTGAGTTGTGAAGTCTACCCTTAAAACATCTGGGCTTCTTACTGAAACAATGGCATAGTTTCTGCAGTAATCTTGTATAATTTCTGATGAATGGTAGGGTACATTTAAGCAGTTCTAATGGGGTGAGCAATATTATTTTAAGGGGCTTTGATCATTACTTATCTTCCTGCTGATTATAGGAATCTTGTTGGAAGCTTTCAAAGGATTTTTAATTTTGAATCTCTTTATGTCTTCAGCTTAGTGATGACATTAATTTCCCCTATTGCTTGTGAAAGGAAGCATAGTTTTGTTTCAGATGGGTTTTGTTCCATGTGTCATGTCTTTTGTGCATGCAGATGGGACTGATTAATTCTGTGGCCTTACTTTTACAAAATAAAATAAAATAATATAAAATAAAATAAAATATCACAGAATGGTAAGCATAACTACTTCTGTTAAAGTCTATCAATAATGAAAGGAATGTGGCTTTTACCTTACCTTAGAAACAATACAGTTCACATAGCTCTGTATGTGAGCTCTGAGTGGGGGTTTTTCTCAGTTCATAAAGTATTCAAGATATTTTGCAACAGCTAATCTTTTCTACAGGAAAATCTTTTTCTGTGTGAAGATATGGCACAGGCCATTTCGTTTCTCGAATCCCAATTAAATCTTCAAAATAAGGTTTAAGTGGTGTATAAATACAGCATTCACCTCCAGCACAGGGTAAATTTTAACCTTTCTGAATTAACAGTTCTCTTTCCATTTCACAATGACTGAAGAACACCTAAGATTAAAAATTAAACGTAAGAGAAGGATGATGCATAAATGACGGCATTAAGAATTATTATTGACATTACTCTATATTTAAATAGAGAAAGGTTAATATCTAATTTACATTACTTTTGTTTATTTGGACTTCTGAATTGTGTAGTGCTGAATATATGTGTTTCAAATTTGGAGTAATTTCTTGCATGCAATAACATTAAGTTGATCTTATATATTTAGATCTAAATATTGTTTGCATTTGTTTCTGGTTTTATGTTGGTCTTTTTTAGTAAATATTAAGGTATGATTTACTGAAACCAATCAACAAATACAATTAAGACAGTCCCTTTTTTATTCTGTCCTTGCTGAGACAGACCCTGGATGTTAACTTTATTACCTATAAAGCACTGAAAACCATCCCAGTGCTTATAAAAAAAACAGTCTCCTTCTTCACAGAATAAGACTGAAGGGGAAATTTTAAAATTTTCTCAAAGTTATATTAAACTTTTTTCTTAGTGAAAAAAGTAATCAAACAAACAAACACTTCCTTCAATTCAGAATTTAAGTCATTTGGGCATATTATGCCTTCAGTTTTCTTGAATCTATTTGACTAGAAAGTGTTCATGTTAAAGTGACAAAAAAACCCCAACAAACAAACAAAGAGAAAAATCCCCCAAACAGAGCAAAAAATCCCACCCCAACCCAAAATATTTATTTTGGTTCATATATAGGAATAGTAAGCTCACTTACCAGTAAAAAAAAACAAACATAAAAAAAAAATAAACCTCCTGAGCTTTGCAAAATAAGAAAAAAAAAATTGAATTCATTATGTGATATATTCATAAAAAATTAACCTGCTCAATCTTTCTGTAGGCTTTTTACCCAAGAAGGTGAAGCATTTTAACTTATACTTTCTTTCATCCTGTATTTTGGTTTATTTTATTTATTTATTTATTTTATTTGATCCTTATTATTTCTTTTCACTAAAAAAAAAAAAAAAGAAAAAAAAAAAATAAAAAAAAAAAAGAAGTTAAAAGCTTCCTGACCACAGGGTAAAAAATACTAGAATAAATGCTGAACAAATGCTTTTCTACTTTCAGACACAAGAAAAAGCTTCCTGTCTGTAACCAGGCAGTCAAATCTCCCAATATTTATTAACAATAAAGGTGGAGTGAGGAAGTTTCATGGCTTCAAA
The DNA here is from genome assembly GCA_035583235.1 of Hafferia zeledoni. NCBI lineage: Eukaryota > Metazoa > Chordata > Aves > Passeriformes > Thamnophilidae > Hafferia > Hafferia zeledoni. The sequence continues at coordinate 82,231,335 of JAWWEV010000001.1, read as the reverse complement.
TTAGTTTCCTGATTAATAGTAAGTTAAAAGCTGCCCAGGTGAATTAGAAACAAGGAGTGGACTGAAAAACACAATACATAGCATTTTAACAGCTGAAAAGTTACTGTAGATGAAATTTCAAGAAAAAGGTACTTTATTGTCTTTCTTATCTTTCTATGGCTTTGAATATTGCACTGAGAATAATGAAATCATCTTTTGTGTTCATTGGGAGACTTTGAATCTATGCATGAAGTAAAATGGTAATTTCAAAATGGCATGCTTATAGAAGTAATGGGGAGGGTTTTTTGAATTAAGGAATGAATGGATATAGAATCTATCTTTGCATACAATTTTCAATAACAAATTTTCAGACTATGTAGATTGACTGCTTTAATAAATGAAGCACAAACTTCTTAAATAATTGTAAAGTGCCTCTAATTCATGGTATTACTCATATGTTTCTGCTTCTGCCTGTTTTGTAAGTATCTGCAAAGGAAGATTTAGGATGGACTACAGCTTATCAGCTCTCACTATATATATTTTAAATAATCTATTTCTAAAATTCAACCACATTGAACTGGACAAGAGATTAAGGCAGAAAATATACTCAAATTTTATGGTGTTGAATGTGAAGAAGCCTGCTGTGGAAATATTTGGGCACAGCATTGAAGATTTACAAAAGTAATATAGGTGGAATTTCTGCAATTGTCTTCAGATCACCACTGCCAGTCACCACTTATTCACTAAGCTGTGTGCTATGACACTTGCTGTGTTTTTCCATGTTTGCTGTCCTCTGTAAAGAAAATCATGTTATGTATATCATATTCTGGTTTATAGGCTCCCATAGCTGCAGATTGGGGTATATTGTGGATCTTCCCACAGTACAACCTACAGGACTTCAAACTTCAGACTTTCTCCCAAACACATTTTATGTAATCCAGTTTGTTTCTTCCACAGAACTAACACTTTTTCTCATTAGATCAGAGCATGAAGCCCTTTATGGTTGCAAACTGTTGATTTATAAATCTGAAATGCATTGGTTCTCTGCTTTTATCAGCTTTTAAATCACTTCTTTACTTCATCAATTCTGAGAGTTTTTCAGTGCCTTTGTGCTTCACAGCTCCTTTGACAATGACTATGAATAAAAATATGCCCTTGGACAGACTCCTAGCCTTTCTTAAAGCTAAGCAATAGTGAAAGAAGGAAAGGAATATGACAGTATCAGCAAATATAACACCAAAATACTTTTTGCATAAGCTAAACTCAATTGAATGTCAACCTTGTAAAAATGTATGAGTTCACCCAAGTTGACCCACTGTCAATATCATTCAGAAAAGACAAATAGACTTCTGGACTACATATATATTTCCCTTGAAGGTCCTCAGAATTTTCATGTTACCTGTCTATTTTTGTTGGTTTTTGTGCTTTAGGTATCAAACCTTGAAAGTAATACTAGATCCTTCCTTTCACCTGCGTTCCAAAATGTACCGCATCATCAAATCTCTTAAATTCTTATTTTGAGAAGAAATCAGTATAAATACTTCATATTCCTACATACATTGGAAATCAAGTGTTAAGAATACCATAGGATAAATACTTTAGTCAGCATATCTCTCAGAGAAGACATATTCACCTATTTTATAACAGTAGTTATTGCAAGCCCCAGCAAGGAATACTTGATAGTACGTCTTTATGTGATCTCATTCCAAAGGGATCATAAGTAAAATAAGACAGAGAGAGCATAATATTATTAAACTGTTAACACTCTTTTAGAATCCACAAATCAAAATATACCACTCTTTTTTTCCTTAAGCCATAACAGGGTTGAACAGTGCTTGTTTTATAAGATTTATATTAAAATTATGTATGTATTAATTTGATAAAAGTGAAAGACATTAACATGAAGTAACTATGTGTGATATTGAAAGTCATAAAATTTAGTCAATATTTTTCACTGCCCCTAAGTCTCTTTAATAAATGAAAAAAAGAACAGTGACTATTCTATGAGCCCAAAGGCCAACTGTGATGGTAGAAAATGACAGTAAGGAGTTGAATTCTCTTAACCCCAGACACAAGCATTAAAACTACTCATTTGGAATTATTCGATCTCGAACCATGCCTGTATATGGCTTCTGAACATGCTGCTTTGTTAAGTCAGACTAGGTCAGGAATCCATTGCAGCTGTTTAACAGTGTAGAATATTGCATGCTAGTGCTTGCAAAGGTAATCAATCTCTGTCTGCTGAACATGAAAGAAATGAAAGAAAATAACTGAACTTCAGCATTTCAATTAAACCATATAAAATTAGGAAAGTTGAACCCTTAAGTAATTACTTGTTCATAATATATGTTGACATTAATATTTTTCTTTTGTATTTCTGCATGTGCATGCAGATATGTGGCTGTGCCAAATATTGTATAATATAGTAACTTGATTCATATAGTGAAAAAATTGTTTTATTTGAGTGTAGTCTTCGACTAATTGAACTACAGTGCATTCAAAATATAACACCATACAATATGAATAAATCCATGATCTTTATTTCTCATTAAATGTGAAAATGTGAGACTTTCTTTCTACTTACCAGCAGCTACTAGAAATTATTTAGCTACACATTTGTAAGAAGTGCTTACTCTGCACCTTCTTACGGTAAATATCTCTTTGTGAAACTATCCAAAGAAAAATGTCAAGATCCTAAAAGCTTAAGTATTTGCTTGATTTATCATTATGTTCCTGATTATAATATGTGTCATTCTTTTTATCTTATTGAGCTTTGTGATTGATTTTGTCTTCTTTTGTCTGTTTTCAATGCTGCTAGTCTTCTATTGTGTGAAGAAATGTTGATCTGCTATGCCTACTTGGAAAGCAGTACCAACTAAACCTTCCTCATATGTTTAGTAAAAATTTAGATATATTCTTACATGACATACTGTAATAGAATTATAAAGAATTATAAGTTTTATATCAAAGTCACTATCCATGTCCCCACAGGCCATGGAACTGCAGGATAACCTTAGATATTGAACTATTGGGGGTGGGGTGGGGGTGGGGTGGGGGGCCAAGAACAATGCTTTCCAAGACTTTTGTCATGTTTTCTTTATACAGTCAATCAAAGCAACATATGTACCAGTTGCAATAACTTAAGTATCTATAAAGTTTGTATTACTGGCATTTTAATTTCATTATAATTAAGAATAATTATCCTATTTTTACTCTGTGGTTGGAAGAAAGATTTTATTCTGCCAAGTTCTGGTTATTATTATTTTCTCTGAATGGACTAATAAATACATTAGCTATGTACAATGATGCTCAGAGCATATGTATGCATAGAAGAGGAAGAGCTCATTAACCATAGTACTTTAAGCAATTTTAGCATAATTTTCCTTTCTCTGCTAGGTCATCATGTGAACTGGGTATATGTTAAGAGCAAGTAGATTTAAATTAATAGTTATTAGTGTATCTGAAAGGATTTTATGACTGCATAACAGTCAATAACTCATTTTAATTCAGCAGTCATAGATATTTTTTAAAAAATATTTTTCCACTTTTTGAGTTTTAATTAACAACAACAATGAGGATTATTTTTACAGTTATTCCACCTCTGGTTTCAGAGCACTCATTTTGAACTATCTCAGAGCACTAAGATACAGTGTACAACCCATGTTAAAACTGCTAGCACAGAAAAATTAATGAGAAATTAATCCAGTGAAAATTTCTTATGAATTTATTTCTTATCTAGGGAGAAAAATATTTATTTATTTATGTATATTTAAAACAACTGATGAAACTATATTAGCTCTCCATATATTAGATCTAATTCTTTCTGAAGTTTCTCATCTCCAAGTCAGATTATGTTCTGCTATAGGTAAACTTGTGTTTTACTATGGAACAACTTTCCTGTTTGATTACTTGTAAGTTTTATTTGAATGATTTTCGACTGTCATGTGTTAAATTTTACCTCCCCTACTAACAATGACACATCAGTCAAAACTTTAACAGGAAAGAAAAAGACTAATTGTTATGATACTTTAAGTTTCTCATAAACTTGTGTAGTTATTTTTGTGTGTAGCTGTTGACTTGAAATTTATGGAAAGTACAGAAAATAAATATATAGAGTGAGAATATAAACCACAGCTAACAACTTGTAAAATGCTGCCTGGTAAATATCAAAAACACTTCAAGCATCTGCATGTATGCTATGAGACATTGAAAATAAAAGCTGCTATAGAGACCAAGAGAATGTCTGCAACTTTTCTGTGCCCTTGTGAAATACACTTTTCTTTTTTCTTTTTTCTTTTTTTTTTTTTTTTGGTGGTTGAATACAAATTTAATCCTGTGAGTATGCTTCCTTAAGTAAAACACATGAAATGCACTTACTGATACTCTCAAACATAGTGTTAACGAATAGTTTTGGCAACACTTGTTGAATTTTGCTGTTTTCTAAAACAACAGTAATGGTATTCTTCTGAACAAATAAGATAAATTAACAGAGTATGAAAGGATAGCCAAAAAAAAAGTTTTCATATGTGTTTAATATTGATGCCTACTTTGTATGATAACATGACAATCTGTGGTGTGGACTAGTTCTGGATCAAATGAAGCAAAATGACACATAAAAGGGCTAGGAGCAAGGTTCCTCAGTGCTAGGGAGTACATCTATTCCTACAACATAGGAATCAACAGCACTGTTTTCTAAAGGCATGTTTATGTTGCCAATATATACTTTCAGGTCACTATATGAAACCCTGTAGGGGTAGGAGAGCATTAAATGGCATTCTGTCTTGTTCTTGCCATTCTTGCCAGAGGAAATACCAAAAAGGTAGTGTACACTGTAAAAGCTGGGGATTCATCTCACCCAAATTTTTCTGAAATTCACATCAGTTATCTTTACTCAAAGAAGTGGAGGCCTCACTGGGATGTGCTGTGGCATGCCTCAAAGTTTCAGCATCTGTATTCCCTGCACTGGGACCCTGGTGGAGCACAGCATGGGTGTCTAAATTTACCCATGCACATGGTTTCTTTGTAATGAAAACTGGCATATATCAGTTGAGAAGAAGCAGCAGAGAAGAACTCATGTGCCCTCAGGGGTCAGCCTAAGTGGGAGCACAACCAAGCACACACCCAGCCCTATGAATCTGGAAATGTTTAGAGGTACAATATCACAGACATAGTTTCTCATACTTGCTTTAGGCTTATTCTAGGATCAGCATTGAGTAATCAAATTGTCTGTGCAGCAGAGGTTTCCACCTTCTCCAAAGCAGGGCAATGTAACCTTAAATTGAAGCCAGCATTTTTTTTTTTTTCCTACTAAGTTCAACATAACTTAGCAGCAGAACTTTCTGGATTTTAGTCCACAAAACTTTCTCATAAAATTCACTAAGTATCATGAAAGTCACATGTTTTAGGGTCTTTTCCATCTTGTGGTTCCTGTATTTTTACTAAGTGTGAGCTTTACACAGTCCCAAATTGCAATATGCATTTCAAAGAGACAAAACTTTTCAGCTCAGAATACTTCAGTAATGGGAAAAATAGAGAGGCTATTTTTGATTCCTTGAACTTGAATTAGCAATTACAAATTCACAAAAAGTTTTGGATCAGACAATCACAGGACTGGTTTCATTGATCTTTCTAATTAACTAGAAACTAAACTTCAATGATGCCTAAAAATGAAAATGTAGAACTCTCATTGTAAGAGTTAAGGTAAATGCAAGTTGGTTTTTATGTTGCTCCTTTTTTTTTTTTTTTTTTTTTTTTTTTAAATTTGTCCCCTCTAAGTTAATTTTATAAATTAAAATTGTTTTATAATTAACACTTAAGACAGCTTTTCCTGAAAGTATAATGAAAGTATTATTGTTAAAGTTCACAGATGTTCTGCTAAAAGAAATACACTCTTCCTCACTCTTAATGAAATTCTATATAGGTCTTACATTCATGCCATTTTAATGAAATGCTGCAGTAACACCAATTTTATCTCATTAAAGTTTGCCTAGCTATTTTCAACACAATGAGAGAGTTACTTTGTTGACCAGGGAATGCATTTGGTTTCTTCAGTGGTAAAAATACTTTTTTTCAACTTCAGTATTAACTCACTGTTACAAATCTATGACACATTCCAGCTGGAATAATTTGTATAATTATGTTATTTCTTTGCTTTAATATATTTTTTTCCTTCTTGTGAGCTTTCAATTACATCATTATTTAGTTACCAGATAGCTCATGGAGACAAACAGTTGTCTCATCATATGAGATAGAAAGGCAATATTTTGTAAAAATCATTGAGTTCCTTTACTGGAAAAGAAGCTGTATTCATAGTCTTGATCAGTAATTAAATAATAATTAATTTTTAAGTCCACCATCTGATACTCAGCAATTGTTGAAAAGCATATTTCTTATTCAAGTGGGAGTGTCAGTTTGCTCATAACTTGTGTTTCAGCTTCAGTCACTGAGAAAACTATACAAGTTCAGTGCTGTTTTCTTTCCACTACTTTGCATGTTGTAAAAGAAAAGCATGTCTGATGCAACTGAAGAAAACTGATAGTCTAGAACTTGAAGGAAATGTGTTCCTACCCTCATCTTCTCACTCTGCACATGCGCAGTCCAATCTTATAGACTGGCAGAACACACTCTACAATATTCTAGGCTACTGGGGTGCCTTGAAAGCTAGGACCTTTAAGGAGCTAAGAGCTTATTATATGCTAAACTAAAATTATACCCATCAGGCTGGTCAATGCTCTGAAACATCAGAGATCATCAATACAGGCTGATATTCTTGCATGGGTGAGACAGGCAGTTTTGAAAACTCTACAAATGTGTGTGTCTATGTCTGTTGGCATTAGTTATATAGTAATATAGTACACGCAGCTGAGATGAAGGTATAGTGAGTTCTAGATATGACTAAAGCTACTTGTATATTTTTGGCCAGCTAATAATAATCAAATTGTAAAAGACCATATTCTGCAATTTTATTGCATGTGTCTGGAAGGAAAATATCTTGACACTCAGATGGTTGCTCTCATACATTAACCATATGCCTGAAGAGCATGATGAAAATGACAAGTAGTGAATTGTGCCCGGAACATGCAAGTCAAAAAAAAAAAAAAAAAAAAAAAAAGCCCAACCTTAAATTAATGTAATTGATTTCATATCTATACCTATATTCACATAATGCATAAACTACATATTCCTTATTAGGAAAAACAATGCAGTCCTCAACCATCTAAGCCCATAAGAAAGAAACAATATTTTATTTTATGTTTTCAGAGAAGTGGATCCTCTGAAATAGTCTTATAGATGCATTAACCTGATCAATTAACACTAGACAGTATCTTCTGCGCAGAAGGTAACCAACAAACTTGAAGCTAACATCTTCACCTGCATACCTGAATCTTAGAACTGACAGAGAAAGATAGAACTGATGAGAAAAGAGTAGCAATCTACTCTGCTTTTGTTAAACTCGCTGTGAAGATTAAACTATTTTCTGTCCCAAATTCCTACCAGGAAAAGTACCCAGAATTTAGAGAAATCTGCAGTCCTTCACTAAACCTAAGGCCTATAAATCTTAGCATGAGAACTGATCTGGAAGGGGTTTTTATTTGGCTCAGTTTCAGGGGTGCTCTAAACAGTCAGTCATCAGAGGGCAATGGAGAGTAGCTAGAGCTGATTGGAGTATTTGAGCATACACCCACTCTAAACAGAAGGCCAACCCTGATCTAGTAGTAATTACATTTTTGATCAATCCCAGAGGGCTAAAGTATGGATTTTATGCTAGTCTAAGTTAAATGAGAAATTTGTGATGAAAATACAATAAGCATGTCTAAATTACTATGTCAAGATTTTTTGTTATGCAGTAATTGTAACTGAAATGCAAATGGAGTTCCTTTACAGTTCTTTCATAGCTCACATGTTTATGAGAACTAATAGTAATTTCCTTGTGTGAAAAAATCTTGATAGGTGTGACATACCTCCTCCTGATTTGCTCCACACATTGGCAATGAACTAGTTTGGACATCACGTCTTGATCCAATGTTTATGGAAACATGGATAGTACAACACACAATTTGCTCCAGTGATACCTTGTAAATGTTATCAAATTACTTTGTTCCAAAGCCTTCAGCAACATGAATAAGTATTTGAACAATTGAATATATTAAGATATATCAGTTGAAGATCTTTCCTCTTTATTTCTTCTGACACAGATAATCGTGTTGCTCGTCATTTACCATGTCCTTCCTGCCCCCACCTTCTTTGAGTTGGACTGCAGCCATGCAGAGTGAATAATGACACGTAAGAGTATTGTTTATTTAAATAGATTTGTGTAGTTAAGTGCATGACCTGTGATCTAGACCTGAGAAAAAAAGAATTAAGCACTGATTTCTAAGTGCTCTGTGAGATAAATCAGCCATCACTCCAAGACTCAGCCAACAGATACTTTTATTTGTACTTATCACTTCAGTTTGTTTGAGTCTTGTGTTAATAGTTTAGATTAGTTTTTGATGTCTGTGCACTGTTAGCATTTTCAAAAAATAAAAAATGATGAAGTTATGCACTCTCTGTTATGTAGTTAAAGTTTTCACTTAATGCAATGAAGTGCTACTTACCATAACAGCTACACTCTAAGGATTTGACTCTCCTGTCACTTACAACACTTTTCACAGTAAGGTAAATTCCCTCTCTTCAGAAGGATTATTAATAGGTTATGTTACTTCTACTATTCAGTCCTTCTGGTTCTTCTTAAAAAATATATTTACACAAAACACATTCTCACAGATCTCATCAGGGCTACCTTCACATGTAAAGCTATTTGAAAGCAAAAATCCTTTCCTGAATCAGTCTTCGAGAAGAAAATAACTTTTTTTTTTTTTTTTTTTTTTTTTACCCTCATCTTAGATGTGTTTATGGCAGTGTGGTCAGAAGCTCGACATGTGCTATATACTTAATTGTAACACAGGTTTTGCTTTTTGTGTAGACAGAAAATTCACAGCTGCTTAAAGTCCTTTCAATCTTTTATTGGTAACTTTAGAGTTATTTGACCAACTATTTGCCTTTTAGAGTATTTTCATAGTGAATGCACATGTAAAAAGTAAGATATGGTAAATTAAGAGACTATGTTTTATTATTTATTCCATATAACACATATTGTTTTCCATCATTTCAAGAAGTGAAATGTTGTGATAAAAAATTATCTAAGAAGATATATGTCCGTATGCTGACATACTCTCTATAAAGTTAATAAATCATAATAATTTTAAAATAAATTTAATTAGAAAAATATTTTAGAAATAACAGAGAAGGTTTGTTTTTGTTGGAAAGATTGCAAGTTAAAATGTTGAAGTGGACTCCACCTTTTAAAATAGAGTGGTTTGTGGCATTTTGCAAATATCACAGTAATTCAAAAACATACTTGTAATTTTATTAATTTAAGAGTTTTGTTGTTTGGTTTTAGGGGGGTTTGGTAGAGTGTTTTTTGGGGGTTATGAGTTGGGGTTTGGGTTTTTTTGTTTTTTTTTTTTTTTTAACTGTTTCTTTTGCTATCTGTAATTTAAAAAAAAAAAAAAAATCAGGTTATATCAGGTTTGGGAAATTCCACTGTAAGTACAGAAATGCCTCTTCATGAGGATTTTTACAATGGTGAGCTACACCTCATTTTGAACAGCTTCCACCAGAAGGTAATGCATAACTAATCATGTAATCTTGTTGATTTTACAGACTCTTGTTCTAATTTTAAAATCTATGTTTTTGCATTTAACTCAGTGGTACCTATTTAGTGGGATGTGTCTAACAGTAGTGCTTATTTATTGATGACTAATAATTTGGCTGTTAGTAAACACCAACTGAAGGCTTGGAGTTGATAACCACAAAGCCTTTTGTCCAAGCCTTTGATCCTTTCCAACCTAAGTAATGCTGAATCTGCAATACACTCTCCTAGTCCTCAATCCAACAGCTAGTTGAACAGTGCATATGGTTTTGCTTGCTCCTGTCTTCTTTAAAATATGTCTGATGCATACAGCCTAACAGGCCTCTGACTTATCCTATAGCTCATGCCGTGCCTGAGAATTCTGTGGAAGACAGTTGTTTTCCAGTAGCTAAAACATTGCCTAACTTTGTGCCAATGTGCAAGCATATGAACAGTTGCATGCCCAAGCCACTGCTAAAGATTTGTCTCTGTTGCGTTTTGTGTCGGTACAGATGTAACCTCTGCTGCCAAGGCCATATCACCACAGAGAGAAGAATGGGTGCCAAGGCTGTGTGTAGAGTAAAAATCTGAAATATCAAATATATATGGGAAGAACAAGTAAATCCAGGAACACAGGAGAAACAATGGCACTGCAAAGCTGATGAAAAGATTAATGGACATAAGAGAACCTGTGCTGGTTTAAAGGCAAACTGGCCAACACGACACAAAAGAGATTATAAATCAGAGTTACAATTCAATGAAAATATTACAATAAATGCAATGGCACAAAGAAAAATTGTGTTTAACTCACAAAACCCAGAAGTATAACTCAGCACCCTGGGGCACAAACACAATGGGGTTTGTTAGCCTCTGTGCTGAGACCCATGTGGTTCCCCTGAGTCCAAAGCAAAAGGAAGAGAAAAACCTGTTGGTGCAGATGATGGTCGCAGTCTGGTCAAGAGTGGTGGTCTCCTCCTGTCAAGGTTCTAGTCCTCCTCTGGATCCAATGAGCAGTACCAGAAGTCTCCAAACCCCAAGTTATATATGCTCAGGTTCAGATTGGAGCACCAAGTACCTCCTCCAGGGATGGGAGTTCCACAACAGGTGATCTAACTGTGTAAGTCATGGGGTATTTTTGGAATGACTGATGGCCTGTTAGCTGACACGTCCCCTCAGGCTGGCTGGGTGTGAAGGTGCTAACGACTTCCCGGAGGTGAGTTATCACAGCTTCTATCTCACAGGCTTCTTTAACACCCAGCTTACATCCTGAGGGGTCGGGTGTGCCCTGGGCAGCTGCTGCAAATGGTCCATTGTTAACAGTTCGTGAGAGATTACATAGAGGGTGTAGAATACACAGCTTTGGTCACATCCACACAGTGGTCCCGGTTGTTGAACCAGGACAGAATCTAAAAGGAATTACAGGAAGCTTAGTGGGAGTGAGTAGATACATAGTGGACTGTAAGCTCTTGAGATCCTGGATAGGGGAAATGAGTGGCATAGTTACCTAGTCTGTCTTGACAGAGAGAAACAGAACAGCTGTTCATTCATTATATAGAGAGATTCTCTACGGTATTTAAGAAAAATTTCAAGTCTAGATTGTATGTATGGCTAGGCTTTGTGAATGAAGATTTGGGAGGGGCTCTAACCACATGGGTGTGTCCTTCAAGGCTGCGCAGTGGATTTTTTAGGTAAGGCACAGTGTGCACGAAACTGGCCCCACCCTTTAACTCCTAAAGTTCATCTGCCATGGCTGAGCGAACTTGGATGGTGACAGTAAGGTCCTCAGGACTAGCACCTACAGCACTCGGCATTTCCAGGAGGTCTCCCATCCAAGTACTAACTGGACTTTACCCTGCTTAGCTTCCAAGATCTGATGGGATCAGATGTGGGGCAGGCACTAAATTGCCTACGTCTAGATTAATGGCATTAAAAAATTACTAACTAACTCTAAGTAAGAACCAGTAACATTGAAAGAAAAAAGCAAGTATAAATTTCCATATTGAACTGCTTCCTTCAAAAAATTATTTTGCCATTTAATTTTAAAATCTAAAAATGCAGTGTGTCTCTCATACATGTGTTCAAGACCAACAGTACAGAACATTAAAACTTAAAAATATAAGAGTAAAACAAATATTAAAATGTTAGAAGTATCTTTTTCTTCTTTTATTAAATACTAAAAATAATACCTTATGCAACTTGTTTTCAGCAATCAGAGAGGGACTTCTGCCACCAAATACATTAAGAGCTTTACTTTGGCAGACCAAATTAATTTCTTAATTCCTGACTGACTGTCCACTACAAAATAAAGATAAATGTTCCTAAAGAGAGTGTGCAGAAAGAAATAAAGGACACCTGAAAATCCAGAGTTTCCTTTACCCAATTATTTCTCATTGGGTTCCTATGAACACTTGAATTAAATCTGGGAAATTAGGTAGGTATATTTTTCCTTTTATACTTTTTTATATTTATGGATATTGGACAGATACACAGGAGCCTCCAAGGAAGAAAATTGGAAAATCTTGGAGGCATTGATTTGTTTTAGAGTTACATACAAATATTTGTTTCATTTCCATTTCTTGTCTGTAAAGATGAAAGACATTCAGCTGTAGCACAATAACTGGAGAGAAAAACAGGCCTGACCTTTAAAGAGCAATGCATGACTTCTTGGTAATTACAATTAAATACAGGCAAATCCTTGTTAGTATTAACTGTCTAGCTGGGAGGTGACACCAACTGTGGTCTGTGGTCTGCTGTCGTCACCCTGAGTACTGCTGGCTGCAGTCGCATGGTCTCGGACAGCTTCTGTAACACACCACTAAATCATAGCAGCACAATCAATGGATTAAAGACTTGCTGAATGATTTTATTCCATCAGGTAGTCAGTCTAGCTGCTGTGGAGGTGTTATGTGCTTATAACCAAAATGGAGCAGGAAATATTGTTTCTAAAAACAGGGAAAAAATATTTATTTGTGCCATTAACTCCATAAAGGTTCAGTGCATATTAAGATGAAACTTTCTCACCTCATCCCTAGTACCATTTATGTACACAAAATATCAGATATTGACAGAATTGATAAAAGAAAGGTATTGATTTTTTGACTGGGCATCTGATTTTGGGGGTGATTATACAATCACTGGCACTCCTCCAAATACACGTGCACAAAAGCGATATAATAAGTGCATTTCACCTTCTCTGGTGGTAATATTTTTAAAATTATAGAATTTTTTATTATATTATATTTTTATATACATTAAAACTATGTTTAAATGCTACTCTTTTCTTAAGTAAGATGCTGGTTCACCTACGGACTGCGATTTTTAAAATGACAACTCCACCAACAAAAAACATCTACATTTGCCACAATACAGCTGTAATCTTGTCTAAATTCTCCTGTAACTTGCCACAATAAAGTTGCTATGAAGAATGTAATCAGTGTCAGAGTATTTTCATAGACTGCACTGATAGTTCTAGTCCAGGTTGGTACTTCTGTCTTGACTCATTGGATAGAAAAAAATAACATGAAAATAGATAACTTTAGCTAGTATACTTATTGTCTAGTGGTATTAGCACATTTCTATTAAATTTTCTCTCATTATGTCACAAAAAATAATAATTAAAAAAAGAACCTGTAAGTTTTATGTAGTTTTGTTCAATAACTCTGTTTTCTTGTTAATATGAGTCCTATTGAAACAGCCTAACATTTAGCAGAATCAGGTCATAGGGAGATAAGATGAGATGTGAAAAGATTTCCAAACTGAACTTCTTTTTCTGAAATACAACTCTATAGTAATTTCATTTTTTTAAAGGAAAAAAAAAACCCAAACCAAACCAAAACCAAACCAAACCAAAAACCAACCAAAAAACAAAACAAAAAACAAACAAACAACCCCCCCCCCCCAATAACTTGGTAGTAACTACAAAGGTTATTTTGGAATGCCAAATTTTTATTCCAATACAGACCGAAAGGCTATTTCACAGATATTAAAATTTTCTGGAGAAAATAAATTCCAGGATGTTTTGTACAGAGCTGGAATACAAATCAAACATTTTTCAAGTAACTTTACTCTCTAAATGTACAAAGTCTACTAATGTCATTAATGTATTTTTTTTTTTAAATTTAGTTTTCTTTTTTTTTCACTAATTTCCTTCTTCCATTGCTACTCATCTCTTTCAGATATGAGAAGAATCTCTCTGCATTTCCTCACTATTCCTGTTCTGCAGGTTACTTTCTTGCAATGAAGTAATGTTGAGTCTTTTTAAAGTTATATGTGCATTATATGTAAAAGTGAGATGAAGTCAAATGTTATTACTTATGAACATCTTTCCAGGTCAGAAGTCTGACCCTTTAAAGAAAATGTTGTTCCAATAGTGCTTACTTGATTAAATAAACAAAGGATTATTTTCACTCAAAAGTAAGAGGTTGCTTATGTCGTAAGATAGAAAAATTTGGAGGTCTCAGTTGAGCAGCACCTCTTGATGCTTCATCTTCTGAATGTCATGACATAGATCCTTTCTTAGTGATACTTAAAAATTGACATAGCAAAATGATTAACACCCATAGTAGATGTATGTGACTAGGTGCACACATAAGGATCTCTGTGTGAAAATGGATACAGAAGACTTGATCCTAATGAACACTGAAGACACTTGTCTATATTTCCAGATGTGTCTTATTTATTGTCCTCACTGTGAAATAGCCTAGGATTCCATGCCATGGTCAGGATGTTAGTTTCTAAATAGACTTGCAAAGTTTCTGGTCAATGTGATTTCATATGGCTGTTAGGTTATATGTGGTGCAGAAAATTGCATTAATAATGGAACCATAGAAATTCACTGCTTTTTGGAAATGCCAGACATGGTTATATGTAATGAAGTGCAGGTGATGTTAAAATAATGGATTTTTTAAGGTGAAAGGCGGCAGAAACTTCTCAAAAGCATAGACAAATGCTGACAGGACTTAAGGCTTCTCCTTCATTTCTTCCTATTATTAGATCTATTCCTAATAAAAGATATCATTCATATAACCTGAGGTCTGTGATTTCACAGTGGAGGCCAAAAGGATATCATTTTCATAGTCTCAAACCATACCTCATGGTTTGTTAGTGACAGCTAATTCTATTATTTCATTAGAGTATGTTTCCACTGGAATTCTTGAGATATTTCTCTCCATTCATGAAAAAAGCATCACTTTGCTACCAATTAACAAATCAAATTATGTGATTTCTTCTTACATATATGAAGTATTTTACACACAACTCCCTCTCAGACATAATTAAAATATTGCACACCTAAAGACTCCCTCTTCATTGGCACCTCACTGTCTTCCAATAATAATGGACCAAGGTTAGGTTGCTTGAAATGAGGAGTAGGGCCTTCCTTGTTTTCCTGTTCCTGTTTTTCCTTCAAATCTTTTCTTTTTCAATTAATTCCACATGCACAGATTTAGTATCCATCTTTCATTTAATTCAGATTTCATGAACTATTCAATATATGAGTACTTTTTATTTTAGAAGTTCTTCCATAGACATTAAAAAAGAAATAGCCAGTTTTAAGCTTCCTTAGATGCAATAATGACACAAACTTATTTAAGTAATTCTATATTTTATGTTTTTTATTAAAGAACTCATCAAAATAGAATGAAATTAAATAAATCAAAATACTCATCAAAACTTCTTGAAATAACTGCTCACTCTGAAACATTACACGTTCATGTCTTTTTTTTACATACAGTTCATCTGAATATGAATTTCTGATTTTAAAATACAGACATCACTTCTTGGACTCAGAACATTGCATTTAATTGAATTCTTTGGACATGCCATGCCATGTGCAGTCTAACAAGCTGTTTGCCGATCTTCTAAAATGTTACATGGCTTTTTCACTTTAATTCAAAGGTAAATTGCTGTAATTAAAAAGACAGGTTTTTTTAAGAAATCATGTGATGAAATATACCAGAAAGATAGTGGTGCTTTTTTGAATGATTTTTTTCATAAAACATTGATGTGATTATTTGAAAAAACCCCTCAGCTATTAGGACTCACACAACAGAATAATTTGCTTTAGTGTCTGTGTTTGATATATCCCCTGGAAACATTTAAAGAATTTAAGCAGAGGGCAAATAGACATGTAAAATTCCTAAGAAGACTTTTCCACTTCTAGAAATCCACAGTAAAGGTTTTTTGAAACTACTGCATTCTCAATGAATCAGTTATGCATTTATACTTCTCTGTTGTCATCCAGAGTCTGTGAGTTCCACATTCATGTAAAAGGATATTATTATGTGTGTAGTAAACAGTGCTTGAATATTTCATTGGGTTACTTTTTTGGTCCTTTGTTGTCAGAAGTTGTGAGCAAATATTCCTTATTCAACCTTTTGAATATTTAATGATTTTATGTTCATCTTTTATATCCCATCTTTGATTGTCCTTGTCATTTCCTCTACCTTTTTTTCTAAGATATGCTGTTAGAGAGGAGGTGATCAGAATAGCAGCTGGTATCCAAGACAGAAGTAAAATATAGCATACATAACAGCAGCTTGCTGATATTTTTGGTTTATTTCCAGGGTTTTTTTCTCCTCTAGCCATTTCTCCCAGCTCTCTCCCCTTTTGACTGTTTTAAGCATTGAGCTGACATATTTAGAGACTCCACAGTACTCTAGTATCTTTTTTTTCCTAGCAGTGATAAGCAATTTATAGATCCCTAAATATTTTCCTGATTTAGTCCTGATTACAAATATTAAATTTATGATTTCTTTTCATTCCTAGATTTTCTCCAGACTAAGATGAGAAATGCATTGATACTTAAATTTATGCAGTCACAGAGGGTCATATCTCTTTGTTGATTTGGTCTATTTGGTAAATATCTTGTTATCTTTGAATGACATTTTAATTGAATTTGTTTAACTTTTTATGGGTCTTAGAGTATATTTTGTGTAGATAATAAACTATAATATTATACATATTTCTCTCTTTTTCCCCCATGCTTCCCTAAAGTAGCCTTCACACTCTGAGCTAAATCTTAAGGGCAGAGCAGCTTTGAGATATACTACATACATACTAATGCAAGGTCAAAATGCGGCATTAGAATTTTAAAGTGAAAAATATGTATATACTTGCGTGCATACATATATGTATGCATATATATACACATATGTTAAATGAAATGAATTGTGGTTATCTTTCATAATTTGCAGTTAAGTCTGTCCTGTAACTGAGGATAAAGTTATATATAAACAAGAGTAAGATGTATAGGGGAAATGGCAGGCTGATCAAACAGGTAGAATTTTCTTCTGTTCAAATTATTTGTTCAAATTTAACATTTCATTTATATTGGTTTGATTGCTTTTAACCACAAAGAGGGCCTGAAGGTAAGACTAGGAGCTTTTAGTAAAAACACCGTATTTTGCTATGTCTGATAACCACAATAGTTCCACAGATGCCTTAAAATGACCATTGTAAGGACTATGATTTCGCATTTCTTTGTGCACAGGTGTAGTAAAAGGATCAGTAACATTTGTTACTGACCAGTTCTATTTATTTACTCAGTACAATTTATAATAGACTTCTAAATGAGTGTGAACTGTAGAAGGCAATACATAAGAAGAGGATATGAGGTGTGCACAGAAGATATGAGGCATGCACAGTCTTTTATTTGTGTTTCAGGTCATTAAAATATTGCATTACAATTTAAAATTTAAAGCAATAGAGACAGGATGTTTTCTAAATGCATATGTAACTACATCAACATATCTTTAAAATCTGAAGATATACCATAGAGTTTTACTTAATTACATGATTGAGTATTTGTTCTGGATACTAAGTCAGAGTCACATATCTAAAGACGGTGTTGCCGAGGGTGATATTTTTAACTGATGGAGAAAACCAGATTTTTTTTTATTTAAGTCCTGTGAAGGATTTATAATGATAAATGATTGTACAGACTTTTATAAAAAAACCTTGTGTTAAAATATGGGAAACTTTAGCAAAATCAGGTTGAGGTTATTATAGGAAAATGACATAAAAGAAGGAAAATTTTCATTAAATAATCTGAGATGAAAATAACAATTTACTTTATTGAATTTTTAAAAATACTTTTTTCTACAAAGGTACATGGTTTAAAGTCTAAAGCAAATACCAGATTTTAAGATTTTAAGATTTTAAAATTATAAATTTCAGTAGATCTCTAATAAAATTCTTGTGAGAATTGTCTTCACAGAAATTAATTTTTTTTTTAGACTTTTTTTTTTTTTGGGGGGGGGGGAGATAGACTTTTAAGAAACAAAATTCTTTACATAAAATTCATACATCATAGCCTTTATTTAAATAAATGGCTCTCTATGGAAAGCATATGAGGTATACAGAGGATAATAAAATAGGTCATGGCTATATTTTATCCATCCCAGAAGGGAAATGGCAAGACATAATCTGCATTCATATGGGCAAAATGGCTTCAGAAGAGGCTGTCTTGAGTCATGTCTGGGTATTTTCTGAGAGTACTACTATGTTGTAGTCTAAAATTCTATGAGTAATCATGCAGACATTTTAAATGGCATGGTTGTTATGCTATTGATTACTTCAATTCACCTGTGTAGATATAGCTGCAACAGCCTTATGAGATGTCAGTATATCAGAGTTACAATTAACAATATCCATCTGACTAGAGAAGTAAGAAAATCCCATATCACTGAAAAGTTCTGAAGTTTTTCTGAGGGCTTAACTTTGGTCAGAATTTGCCTTAACTGGAGATTAAGATACAAGAATTTTATAGATATATTTATGTGTATATGTCTATATATTGTATTTATATACAGATAAAATATATTTTAAAAAAAATATTTCATTTGTTGAGAAACATAACCTCTTATCAAAGTAAAGATGTGCACATACTGAGTTTCCATTTTAGGGAAGCATGAGGTCGGGCCTGTTTACTAAACATAACTTTTGCAAACATCTGATCAGAAGATGAGAGAAATTAGAAGGCCACACAAGAAGAGACAGAGCCAGAACTACATCTTGAATGAAATGTGTCTTAAAGTTCCTGAATAAATATAACTATGGAAGTATTAAACATCTAGGCATCTTCTTTAAAGAGATTACCCAGTTCTTATCTTAAATCAGGAAAGAAGAAAATAGCATTTGCTCTTACTTAAGCAGGTGTTTTGCTTAAGTGCACACCAAATGTTTATTAACACTGAGGTATTCATTATTCTGGACAACGGAAATAATTTAGAAATATTCTTCAGCACATTTCAATTTTAAAATATTTGATAAAAGGGAAGTGGGGTAATTTGAGTTGCTACATTGATACTATGCTGAGTTTGAATTGCAGGAAAAGTCATGAATTAGTAAAAAATTCCCTCTACCTGTCACCTTGCTGGTAGGTATGAGAGGCTTGGTTTAAACTGAGATCACCTTGCAACTCTTACATAGAATGCATTGTGTAGCTTCACAGCCAGACGACGCCAAAGCCAGACATCCTGTCATGATGATAACAGCCTTTCAAATGGACACACACAGATACACGCACACACAAAGCTTAAAAGCTCTCCCCTACCACTCACTGACATAGGCTTATTTTGCTAAAAACAGACCTTGTCTGGCAGTCACTTTGGTCAATGACTTTAACATAAGAATGTAAGAATACAGAAAATATATTGACAGGAATATGACTTCCTCCTATGTAACGTTGCAGAATTCACTAGATATTGCACCTTCAACTAAGGGGCCTATTTCAATTGGTCTTCCTCCTACAAGAACACATTAATCAGCTTAGATTTTTTTCCTTCTTTCCATTCACAATTCCTGATACTAAAGTGGAAGATGCGTCATGTTTAAAATTACTTGCATTCCTTAAGCCTTCCCATTATTGTAAGTTTGTGAGTCCAGGTTTTCTGATTGCTTTCACAAACTGGTAACAATTGATTGCTGCCTAAAGGGCTTGATGTATTTTGGTTGTAACACAAAGGCAGGTATAATGTTGCCAGAATCTCTTCATTATATCACTGAGAAAGAATTCAGGATGAAAGGAAGAAGACTGAGATAAAAGACAGGGAGGAATTTTAGTGACCTGCTCCACTGAAGACATTCAATTTTTTTCATGTTACCTATGGGAACGAAATAAAGAATCATAGAAGAAATCAGAAAACCAACTTTTGCAACTGATTCTACAGTGTTGATCTAAGAGTACATACAGCTGCAGAATTATACAAAGGCCTTTCCTCAGTGACACAGGGGGTCATGCAGCATGATCCAGCACAGTACAAGCCATTAACCCCGAGTGCAAGTGAGAGGTAATGTAGAAACAGAAGTGTTTACATCAAGCTGCTTCTGCCACTTCTATTTTGTTTTATGCTAGGTGAGCTCTGCTGAGCCCTTTATGCACACAAGAATCATTTATTGATGGTCCAAGATTGGACCAAATCCCAAGAGTGAGATCAGATTGCTTGCCTATGGCAACTTGCAACTATTACTACCATCCCCTTCCACAGAAATCTTTAAAACCCAAAAGTCTTTACTGTTTGCCTTTTCAGGCTGTTTTAGCTCTCTTACAAACCTTTTGAGACAAATTAGGCATAGTCATCTTATCGGTTGGATTCAGACAGCACACTGCCAGTCAGACTTGCTGAAATCCTGCTTGCTTAGAGTAAAGGAAATATTAAATGAATTACTGCTCCCAGTTTGAATATTTTCCACGTGCCATTGAAATCAACATAGAATACTAGGAAAGAATGCACTACTTGGTTTGGCGTGAGAGAAATAAAACTTCATTTTTCAAGCTTAGTATTAACATACCCCTGTATGCTTGGAACTTGAGGGCCCAATTTCAGAAAATGCCTAGATTACATAGTCCAGTTACAAGACTAACAGTAATGCAAATATTTATCAGGGATAGTATCACTGTAAAAATATTTAGTTCTTGTTTAGACATAAGTAGAGCTAAAAATATATATAATATACACATATGTGATAATAAAGGAGGGGTTTTATTACAAAAGGTTGTCATACTTCTGTAAAATTTTCTCTCATTGCCTATTCTATAGTTAGACAAAGCATCAGAAAACGTGTGAATGATATGTGTGAAGAAGAAAAAGAATAGAAGTTTAACTAGAAGTGATATTTAAGATCATGAGCCCTCTTTTGTCTCAACCACCTCTAATGCTTCTCACCCTCATGGTAGCTGCAGGGTTTACTATATTACCTGAAATTTCATACTTTCTGGTTTAATTGTTATATTGAGCTAAATGATAGAAAAAGAGTCTAAAACAATAAGCATTATTTTTGTACATGCCTTTTCACATTTTACTTCTCAGGTTTGTGTCCTCATCATTTCTTTCTATTCTCTACTCAACTGCAATCTGCTAGCATGACTTTTCTTTCTGCTAAAAATGTTCCTTTCATTTAGTGACATTATTTGATTTCAGAGTTGGCATTATCTAAGCAGTGGAGTATAGGAAGTGAAAACTTGACTCCTGTTGTGTATGCCTGCATTGAACTGTGCAGTTTTGTGGAGATACCTGAGCTGCTCTGACAGAATCCAGGCAATGTAACAGTGTCAGTGTGTTGCTGTGCCACGGCTAATTAGCTTCACTGCTTGTCAGGATTAGGTACAACAGCTGTGTAGTGTATGCAGTTTCTTTTAATACATGGAAATTGATACCAACCTTTTTTGAGGCTAGAACCTCATTCAAAATGTCATATTTCAAGGTAATTTTTCAAGAATGAATATTTATAGAGTCATAGAATGGTTTGCGATGGAAGGAACTTTAAAGATCCCTTCCAAGCTCCCTGTCATGAACAGGGACACCTTCCACTAGGTCAAATGTCTCAAAGACCCATGCAATCGGTCTTGAACATATCCAGGCACAGGACATCCACAGCTTCTCTGAGCAATCTGTTCCAGTGCCTCACCAACCTCACAGCAAAGAATGTCTTCCTTTTATCTGATCTAAAGGTACTCTATTTCATTTTGAAGACATTTTCTCTTGTCCTATCACTATATGCCCTTCTGAAAAGTCCCTCTACAGCCTTCTTGTAAGTCCTACTTAAATACTGGAAGGCTGCTTTAGGGTCTCCCTGGAGCTTTTTCTTCTCCAGACTGAACTGGCTCAACTTTCTCAGCCTGTCTTCATAGGAAAGATACTTCATGGAACTCCTCTGGACTTCCACCAACAAGTTCATATCTTTCTTAGATAGATGCAATAATCCAGGTGAGGTCTCTTGGAAGTGGAATAGAGGGGCAAAAATCAACTCCTGCAACTTTTTGGTCACTCTGCTTTTAATGCAGCTGAGGATATAGTTGTCTTTCTGGGCTGCAAGCATACTGCTAAGTCCTGTCACTCCTCATTAATTCACATTCCAAGTGCCTCTCCTAAGGGCTGCTCTCAATCCATGCTCTGGCCAGCCTGTGTGTGTGCTTGGGATTGCCCCAATGCATATGCAGAACCTTGCACTTGGCCTTGTTAAACTTCATGAGTTTCACATGGGCCCGCCTGTCTAAACTCTTAAGGTCCCTCTGTATTGCATGCCTTCCCTCCTTTATGTTGACCACACCACACAGCTTTGGGTCCTGGAAAAACTTGTTGACGGTGCACTCAATCCCACCACCTGTGAAGCAGACAAAGATGCTAAACTGTGCCAGTCCCAACACTGTTTCCCTGAGGAAAACAACTCTTCAATGGTTTTCACTTGGACATAGAGCTGTTGACCTCAAGTCTTTGATTATGACCATTCAGTCAATTCCTTATACACTGAGTGGTCTATCCAATCCATACCTCTCCAGTTTAGAGACAAGGATGTTGTGCAGGAAAGTGCCAAATGCTTTACACAAATCCAAGTAGATTACCTCTGTCGCTCTTCCCTCAACCAACAAAACCATAAGTCCATCATGGAAAGCCATCAAATTTTTTGGACACAATGGGCTCTGAGGGAAGCCGTATTGGCTGTCACCAATCACCTCCTTATGTACCTTAGTAGAGATTCCAGAAGATCTGCTTCATGATCTTGCCTGCACCAAGGTGAGACTGTCTGACTAGTATTTCCTCAGCACTTCCTTTTTTTCCTTGTTAAATAATGGGGTTATGTTTCTCCTTTTACATCATTGGGAACTTCACCAAACTGCCACATCTCAAATGTGATTCACAGTGGCTTAGCAACTTCTGCCAGTTTCCTCAAGATGCATCTCATCAGATCTCAAGGACTTTCGGACCTCTGGGTTACTTAAATGTTCTCCAACTTTATCTTCTCCTGCACTTGGTGGTTATTCATTCTTGCAGTCCCTGCCTTTGCTGTCTGCAAGTTGAGTGCTGCAGTTGCAGCACTTTTCAGTGAAGACTGGGGAAAAAAAAAAAAAAAAAAAAAAAAAAAAAAAAAAAAAAAAAAGCAAAAAAAAAATCATTGAATACCTCTGCCTTCTCCATGTCCTGGAGAGGGCTCTGTTTCACTAAATATGGTGTTTACTTTTGTGACTCTTGTCTTACAAGATGAGGGAACAAGGGAAAATTTAGCCAAGATAAAGTGATATTCATCACATATCATCATATGACCCTGAATGATTCAGTACATCTATAACCAGCAATTTAGGACTAGCATGGGCATCACTAACACAGAATGAGATTTCACAGCATAAACACCCCCAGAAATACTCTCTCTTAACACTGAAGAAGAGGAAATGGGTATGTCTTACCAGAGTGAGGTAGCAAGTTCATGTTGGAGCTGAGAGAGCCTAGCACCTGAACTGACTCTCCAATTCTGTATCTCAGATGAAATGTGCTACACATTTTCAAAACATTTAGAACCAAAATAAACAACTATGGAAAATTACTGATTATACTCTTTTTAACCAGATGGCTAAAGCACCCTCCTTTCCCTTCTGCTGTGATACTCAGATTAAAGAGATAGTTATTATGAAACAAATTTTCATTCCCAAAGAATCATTACAGAAGATGTACAATAGCATTTTTAATTAATTCTCTGTCATCCAGGGTGGTATCATTTTCCTTGTATTAAAATATATAGTGTTCATTTTACTATTTTTTTCCTTTAAATATATTAATTTACTTACTCTTGTAACTTTTTTTCCCTTTATGTCTCTTTGCTGTTTGAGAATAGAGAACTGATCTTACATTCCTCAATATCGGAGTTCAGAATTCAAAATAATTTATAGTGCTTTGCAGTTTATTTTACAGGACTGTCAGAATGAATCGTCATCAGTTAGTCAGAAAAGCTACTTAGGAAGAGGAATTTGATTTTAGAACACAAAGTATTCATATTTACCTCTCAACAGCAAGCTGGGTGGAAAGTGAGCTTTGGATTAACATGACCATTAAATACCCCCAGAAAAAGTCCAGTAATACTACAGTCTAAAAGTAACTTCATTGGTTATTGTATTTTGCGACTCTTGCACATATTTAGTAATTTTATTATTCAGCTATCATTCCTCCATAAATTTCATACATTTATGCCTTTTAATACATATGAATTCTCTATTTGTTTTGCCTCAAAATTCAATACCTAACTGAACAGTACACCTGAATATTAGTTTGGCTGCCCTTGTTCTGTGACCATTGATAGGACTGAAAGTTTTTTTTGTTGTTGTTGTTGTTTGGTTTTTTTTTACCCTTCAGCTGTCTAGTTTTACTTCAGAATAGTTGGGAAGTAAAAATAGAAGATAAGAATGCAGAGAAATTATCTATATTCTCTAAATATAGGGAAAGAGAAATGGAGAAAAGTATTTCTTTAAAATAAATAGTGTACTGCTCTAAACAAAGCTACAAACCAGCTTTGATGTCTGACATATGTGAGTGGAGGCTCAGCCCTATTTTGACCACTTCAGAAGCTGATGAAATCTTGTTAGTGCATTTACTCACCCTCTCCATGCACTCACTCCAGCTTATACATGAGAGTATGAGTGAAAACAGTAGCTTTTTAATGATTATTTTTTCCTTCAGCACCTTCATTAGCTACACAGAGAAATAAAGTACTTTCACTCTCCTTTCTCTATAGACAGAAGCAATAAAAAGCACTGAGTCCCAAGATTATATCAGTTTCCTATTTCTTCAACAAATCTCATAGTTTCTTTACTATTAGACAAGAAACCAGTCTATGTCAGCTCCTCATTTCACTCAAAAATTATTTTTTGCCATTTATATTATGTAAAAAGACTATGTTCTGCAGAAGTCTATACAAGTGTGATACCAAAAATACACACTAACAAGTGTCTGTAGGAATCTTTGTGTGACTATGAGTCATACTTCTTCTTCCCACTAGTTTCTTTAAAGGAAATGCCACAATAAATTTTCATTATATGTGTTATAGTCAATGACTATTTATTATCATCAACTAGTTAAAGATGGCAAAAGATTCAATAATTCATCCACATCTCTGTGTACACCTGGACATTACCTACAAAATTAAAAATGTAAATATATGAGATAAAGTTAGAAATTAACTGACACACCTCAGTTGATATCAGCAAATCGATGCACTGCATAGATTCATATTGATATGTCACCCCTAGAAGCTATTAGTTCATACTTGCTTCTCTAGTAGGTTTTTCAAGAAGACTCAGTTATTAAATTTAAGTTGTTCTTTTTTTTTATAATGGGAAAGGCTATTTTATATTATGCTAAGTAGTTCCTATAAAAGCCTATTCAAAGTACTCTTTACTGTCATTGCTTGTGCTTGTAGGCATATCAACTTTGCTGTTAGTAGGACAAGTGGAATTTGACCTAGGATATTTAGGATTTCTGACATTACATGTTTTTCCCTAATACCTGTCCTTTCATTTTTTTTCCCCATAATCTATTTATTTGGTTTCTAACAGAAAAAATCCTCAGAAAGCCAGCATATAGATCTGTCACTTCATTAATTTAAAATAAGGAAGGTAATGCACATATTTCTCTTTTCCAGGACTTGGATCTTAAAATATTTTAATACGGGACTTTTTTCTATTCTTATAGAAACAACTTGGGAGAAGAGAGATGAAAGCATCCAAAATTATTTAGAAAAATTAAATGGCCTGGGAGCTAAAGCAAATGTTATGCTAACCCCCTCACTGCATGTTCTCAGATCTAGAGCCATGTAGAGATAGAGCATCAAGCACAAAAAAGACTCGGGCAAAAGGTAACTGTGTCACATTTGAAAGCACGTTAGGGTAGAAATGTGATTCTGTAACTGCTCAAATACGATTTAGGTGATCCACTCTTTTCTCCTCCCTGTCAGCAAATAGGTTATGAACTTCATCAGGCACTAGTCTCACATCTCTCCCTATTATCTTCACAGATCCCAGCAGGGTTTAGAGATAGCCTGTGAAGACCAATATGACAGTACAGTAGGGTTAACCTGGCCCCCATTTAAGATATTTTGAGGGCCTTGAGCAGAGACAATAAGAATATTTGCCTGTACTATCCCCAGTTTTCCAGAGAGGGAAGGAAAGAGAGTTGAAGCCTAGACTCCTCCAGATCTCAATGTGAAGCAATGTAAAATACTAATGTGTGGTTGACAAAAAAAACTTAAAGCTAAAGTTCATATGCCAGCACTTGGATCAAATGTGTTTGAGAGTCAGACATAGCCAGGATTCAACTTCAGAGAAACTACAGATCCTACACAAAGTATCATGTGTCACAAAACTAGAAAAAAAAAAAAAAATTGCTGTGTCTTCAGAGGGAAGATATCACTTGTTTTGATGGATGGAGAGACCAAGCTCATGCAAAAATGCAAAAGAAAACTGTAAAGCAAAGTAACAATAAAATAGTAACAATGAAAGAAGCAAACAACTATTAAAAAAAGAGAAAAAATTATATGGATATTCCCTGAATATTCTGCAGACAGCTTACTAAAATGCTTTAAATGCAATAAATGTCTCCATCAACACAATGGGACAGGATGCATACTCTGACCCTGAAGAAAAGTGCCATAACAAAGCTCATATCTGTATAACAATACCATTTTTAATTCCAGATAAAGAAGGAAATATTCATGATGATGTTAATAACAGCCTTGCCCTATGAGTGCCCCCTCTCTACCTAAGTTTGCCTGACAGGATGCTTCTTTAAATAGTAGAAGGCATGTATTAGGAGACATTTGAGCAACTAAGCAGTCCGACATTTTGCATGAACCACGCTCCAGACCTGCTTAGTTTATTAGTATAAATGTAGCCATAAAGATAATTGTCACCTTTCAAGTAACTATAACAAACTGTATTTTAACACTTCAGCATTTTTCTCCAGAGATGCACAACTTCTTTATTGAGGCTTCCATAGCACAAAGGTAATCTAGATGTTTTCTTAGGTACAAAGTAGAAATCAAGTAAATCAGTGTATAAAGCTTTAGCTGCTATGGAAGATGCATAAGAGTCTGAATAAATCAATTACTGTTCAAATATTTTTTTATATTATGTTTGTCTGAAATAGAACTAATTTGTGTGAGTTGAAGAAAATCTTTTTGAAGCCAGAATCTTGCTTCTCATGAAAGAAAAAATAAAAAGGACAGAAAAGTGGATTATGATCGCAATTACCAATTAAAAGCCCATGTCAGTGGCATAACTAATATGGCTTCCAATGGTTTTTTACATGCTGCTAACAGGTAAAAAAATTAATAACTTAAAAGTGATAGGATGTATCTTAACAACTAATCTGACTGGTATAGTGTTTGGGAAGATCAACTCAGCAACACTTGAACAAGACAAAGTTAAAAAAAAACCCATAGGCAACAGAGGTATTCACCCCTTTACATACTATTTCAGTCGTTGCTCTCTAATTTCCTATTTTTTAAGATATATTGCAACTTAAGAGAAGTTTATTTTATTCTTAAAAAAAAAAGACAGAAAAAACAAGCAAAAAACCCAACAACCCAACAAAATACAACAAACCAACAAAGAACAACAAACCAACAAAAAACTTTCCTTCAAAGGTCTGTGAAAAAGAGAGGGTATTGTGAGCGGATGTTAGAATTTTTAAATCTTTCAGAATATTTTTTTTTTTATGTACTTGACATCATCTTGCTGAGAACAATTTATGTATTTAAGTGCTTGTTGAATTTATCTTTATTTTTAGTGATAACTCAGTGGAATAATACTGAAATTCAGCTCTAATAGAAATAAAAATGTAAGATAACAGTGTATATATATATATATTTTGGAATAAGGAATAGCATAAATGTCTTCTAACGTAATTATTTTATTTTAAAATAAAACCTTTTCTTATAATGCTTAGGATTCTGGATATGCTATTTCATAGTTCTAACATCTGCAGAGTGGAAAGACAAGCTGTGTTTTTCCCAGAAGGAAAAGGGCAATTGCAAAGAGAGAAAATTAATTTTGATTAATTGTTTTTCAGTACTGTCCTAGCTACCCAGGTCAGAGGACATTTGTAGTCTTTTTCAAATACAAAGGAAAGAACTTATATCTTGTGGAGTTTATCATCCAAGTACTAAACCAGGACTGTTCTAGACAGCCAAGGTGAAGGAATGGTATTAACTTATTTTCACAGAGAAAACATATAATATCATGCCTCACCAATGTGGAGGAATTTTTTTTAGAGGTGAAAAAATTTGTCTCCGTGGTGTGAATCTAACATTTCATTTGACAGAAATAAAAGTATCATCATCTGCAGGTTCATGTGGACACACTACTTCTGGAAGATAGAATTCCTTGCCAAATCACAGAAATTACAATCCATTTCACATTTTGTACATTTATACATTTTGTTCAGTATCAACATAAGATGCATGAGAATTTTTCCTGCAGCAAAACAGTGTACCTTACAAGAAAAATATTATTTTACTAAATAAGATACTTGTGTCGCTACTAAAGAACATAAACTATTGGAAACATAGAATCATTGAATTAGCAAGGTTGGAAAAGACCTCCAAGATCAAGTCCAACCTTTGACCGAACACCATGCCAACTAAACCATAGCACTCATAGCACTAAGTGCCATGTCTAGTCATTTCTTGTATACTTCCAGGGACAGCGACTCCACCACTTCCCTGGACAACCCTTCCAATGCCTAACCACCATTTCAGTGAAGAAATGCTTACTGATCTCCAACCTGAACCTCCTCTAGGGTGGCTTGAGGACCTTTCCTCTTGTGCTGTCACTAGTTGCCTAGTGAAGAGGCTGACTCCCATCTGAGTAAAATATCCTTTCAGGTAGTTGTTTTAAGACCCCAGGTTCAAGCTATGTGCTTTCCTAAGCATTTTACTTATATTTAAGAATCCAAGAATTTGCCTATCAAATTTTGCAGAACCTTTGGTTCTTAATACCTCGAGGTAATGTAAAGAGAAAATGCTCCATACATTTCCCAAAAGATTTCTTTTAATGCACTGAGAAAATAGGCATTTTGGCAAAAGTTAAAAGGGGTAACATACAACTAAGACAAAGTATTTCACCAAAGTACTCAGCTCATGCTAACCCACATACCTTAGTAAAATACAACCCATCTGTTTTAAGTTACCCAATGTAGATTAAGGGAAGAGTAAAGAGGGAAAGAGATTAAGAGAAGAAATAGGAGTAAAAAGCTAGAGAGAAAAAAGAGATTAAGAAAAGATATTAAGAGAAAAATAGCTAGCTCTGAAGAATGCTAGAGAGGTCCAGCTCTACATACTGATGGCAGTCCTGAGGGGAAAGGGCAAGATGGAGTCTATGTGGCTGCTGTATTTATGTGGTTTTGCCACCGTAGCCACTCCTCCCAGGCAGGATGTTTGACTCACTGATCACTCAGTGCCCTCCAGGCTAGAGTGAGAGGTGGTGCAGCCAATCAAAGGCTCCAGTAGGCATGGTGTGGGTGGGCTCCCAGTCTGCCCTTTTGACTGACAGCTACTCCATGTGAATTCCATGAGCCTGCAGGAGACTGCCACGAGGCTGAAGCCATGTCAGTTTCATGGCTGGTCCTCCCCCTACACACACAGTATTTGTTACAACCCAATAATTAAAAAATCTAGTGAGATTCGAATGCAGTGTCTCCGAACTGTAGAGAGTGATAAGCTCTCCCGGAGCAATCTTTTTTCTAGGCTCAAAAACCCCAGCTTTGCAACTTACTTTCCAGACCCTTCACCAGCTTTGTTGCCCTTTCCTGGGCAAGCTTCAGCACCTTAATGTCTTTCTTGTAGTGTGGATCCCAGAACTGGAGACAGGACTTGAGGTTTGACATTACCAGTGTTGAGTAGAGGCAGACAATCACATCGTTAGTCCTGCTGGACACTGATTTTTTTTTATATAAACCAGGGTGTTCTTGGCTTTCTTGGCCACCTGGGCACACTGCCAGTTCACATTCAGCCTGCTATCAACCAGCACCCTGTGTCTTGTTCCACTAGGCAGCTTTTCAGCAACTCCCAAGCCTGTAGCACTGTATGGGGCTTGAACATCACACCATTGGCCTTGGCACAATGATCCAGCCTGTCCAGCTTTCCTACTCCCCAGCAGATCAATGCCCTCCCCCAACTCAGTGTCATCTGTGAACTCTTTCAAGGTTTTTTTGTTTGTTTGTTTGTTTTTGTTTCTTTTGTTTTGTTTTGACTTTTTTAAAATATGAGTCATAAAATTATTCCCTAAGGTGTTTAAAAAGTGGAAAATTCTGCAGTTGAGGACCCCTCTCCTATAGCCAAATAATTTCTCCTAATTAAAAACCGGGGGGGGTGTTGCTTTTTTCAAGTCAATGCACAGTGGCTCTCTTTCACCTATCCAATCCAATTTAATTTATGTCCTCTCTTGTAATAGTTCAAGCTGATTAATACTAGCAGAGTGAAGGTTAATCATCTTTAAAAATGCATACTTCCCCCTCTCCCCCCGATACTATTTCTGGTTGTGGGACAGAGTTTTTAAATTGGAAATGTTTTCATGGTCTGATTTTCTAGGATGTCTCATAGAAAGTCGATTCAGAAGGGAGCTGCAGTCCAAAAGTAACACCTTCTGGAACATCTAAGAGATACCTCTTCTTGCAAGTGCTCATTTGATGCTGTCCTTTACTTACTGTTGTAAAACAGCTTACTCTTGAAAATAAATTGTGATCAAAAGTTAATTCTGAAGAAGAATTTGAATCAATTGAACACATGCTCTGAACTTACCTTTATTAAAAAACAACAAACAAAATCATGTTATTTCTAAATACAACTGATAATCTTCTTGCCACTAACAGTTTTGACATTACTTCTTCTTTAAACACCTATTAAATTCTATCATTGTAAGAACATGTCATTCTCATTC
The DNA here is from genome assembly GCA_035583235.1 of Hafferia zeledoni. Taxonomy (NCBI): domain Eukaryota; kingdom Metazoa; phylum Chordata; class Aves; order Passeriformes; family Thamnophilidae; genus Hafferia; species Hafferia zeledoni. The sequence goes on along the minus strand of JAWWEV010000001.1, from coordinate 82,200,484 downwards.
ACTGAAGCCTCAAAAGCTCACTGAACATTTATGCTTTGTAACAATTTCATCTTTTAACCTTTGTGATAATAAACTAAGTACAGTTCCTCCAATTAAAAAAAAAAATTGTAAGGAATTTTATAAATGAAAGATTACATAGAGTTTATTTTTGAGATTGTAATATTTGTGAATATTTGGATAGTCACTGAATATATTGAAACAGACTTGAATCCTCAAAATATCCAGTTATTTGAAGGAATTTTCATGAATGTGTAATGTAGCATTTCTGATTTGTTATTTCTAGGGCATTGATAATTTTCTGCTTACAATCTTTTTCATCATTTAAGGGATTAGTGATTCTTATTTGAAAAAATATTGGTAAATCTGAGAAATATATAAGCATGATGAATCTTTTGATTTGATTTAAAATTTACAAAATTTTAATACATTCATTGAAATAAAAATCACCCTGCCAACACCATTCACATAGAAAAAAGGATGATAAATACACTGTTGAAATAGAAAATTCAATTTATCTAGACGATGGTGCAAACTTTTAATCAAGGAAGCACTTTTCAATCAAGTTATTTGAGATATCTACTAGAATACACTGTTTGGTTAATGCAACATTAGGCTTTCTCTTACTTTCTTCCAATTTTAATGAAGGTCAAACATGCTATACCTCTTACACTTAGGACAATATCGCTGTTGAGTCTGATATTTCCTGATAGCAACCTGCAACCTTTCTTCCTTGTGTATTAAAGAATTTTTCCATCTTTCTAGTACTTAGAATCTTTGTAAATCAGGAAAAAAAAAGTTTTGATAGTTTTCTTTCTTTTAATCAACACTTAATTGTATGAACTGAACAAAAAAGACCCAGAGTTCTAAAGAAAGGTTCAGCAGAACACTGAGACAAGCTGTGACCACAACTTAGAATGAATGCAATTTCACTTCTTGGAAGGTTTCCTCATTTTGGAGCAGTAAACACAAAAGGATAATCCATTAAACTTTTTGATTAAAATCTTAGAAGCACTTGAAACTTAGCAATCAAAATGCATGAAAGCTCCATAAGCACATAGATAAACATACATGTGCATATTTAAGCCATGATGATCTCTACTTGGGGTAGATCAACAAATAACTTTATGAAGTAATATGTTTTAATGGCTCAGACATGAACAAGACAGTTCATTTCGTGAATGAGAAAGGAAAAGTATAAAAAATTTAAACCTGTGTCCTGGCTCAATGAGGAGATTCCATATGAGTGGAAATTGGCGAGTGTCACCCCAATCCACAAAAAGGGGTGCAAGGCTGACCCTGGCAACTACAGGCCTGTCAGCCTGACCTCGGTGCCTGGCAGGATTATGGAGCAGATCATCCTGAGTGCAATCACACAGCACCTTCAGGATGAACAAGGGATTAGACCCAGCCAGCATGGGTTTAGGAGGGGCAGGTCCTGTCTGACCAACCTGATCTCTTTTTACGATCAGGTGACCCACCTGGTGGATG
>JAWWEV010000001.1:82177209-82191216 GCA_035583235.1 Hafferia zeledoni | reverse complement strand
AATGGACTAGAGATGGACCAAGGGTTGGACTCGATCTCAGAGGTCTTTTCCAACCCAATCGATTCTATGATTCTATGATTAATGGGACTGTATGCTGGCTGGTGATCTGTGTCAGTGTCTCTTATAACTGTAGTTGCAATATGCTTTTCTGTAATCATAACAGACAGTATTTGTTCAATTAAGTCGACATCTGGTGCAATGCAAAGACTAGGAGTGGCAATCAAGTCTTTTATTTTTTCTTTTAAATCTGTATTAGATTGCTTTGTGCCTTAAAGTGGGATGATATTGCTATAAATGCAACCTACTTGTTTTTCACAGATTCCAGTTAAAAATGTAGCTGTTCTCCACATTTATTTGCTTTGTTTTGCAAAAATGCATTTACTGCACTATTGCCTTGAACTTCCTTAGACATGGAACTGTCATGTTTCTCCTGTGAGATTTCCTGGAAGCATGGGCTACAATACCATTAAGGCCATTCTACTAAATAGGTTTAGAGTGAGTCAGCCCAGAAAGAAACTGGAACACTCCTGAGAAGAAACATTTACACAAAAGTTGGATGTATCTACCTCTCCTCACATAGGTGAGCTGTGAAGCTACTTGGTGTGGACAAAGTTAAATAAAACAGTCTTTCCTAAGAGGAATACCATTCTACTTACTAAATCTTGATGCCTCAAAAATGAAGGAAGAAGGAGAGTGTGTAGCTTTTCTCTGCTCTGGTGAAAGTCTGTGAAGACAAGGAAAATAGCTAACTAAATAAAACACCAATAAGAATGCCCCAAATCACAATGTTTCAAAAATAGGAGTATTATTTGGCTGTATAGATGTTCTTTGTTTTTCTGATAGCAAACAGATCTTTCTGTCATGAAATAGTTGGATTGTATAGACCATAGTTTTAAGAAATATCAAGAGAACAGTAATGAAAAGAAATTTATTATTGAAAGGATCAACACTAACTTTTAAAAAAGTGTTCAATGTGGAATATAGATTAATAAGTAGGGTATGTTTCAAATACTGTACTATGAGACTTTCTAAAAACTAAAAAAAAATATTTATTTTTTAATTTTAGAAATGAATTAAATAAGATATTAAAGTGAATGATTCATAGGCTGTCAATTTCTTTCACTTACATGGAGAAAAGTCAGGTTAAAAATAATGATCTTCAAGAGTAAAAGAGTGGGAACAAGGAGAAAGAATTAATTTTCTTTCCCAGCCCTCAGGTTCCAAGGTCTGTCAATAGCACAAGTGATTAGTCCAAGTGTATGTGCTTCATGGTCATGTTTTAGTAACTTATTTCCATCTAGAACGTAGCTAAAAAAAGCCACATTTTGTCTTTCTGTGAGACAACAATCTCACAAATACAACCATGGTGTCCACTTATTTTTCAGCAGTCTGTACTGTGCATTACCACCTGTTGCAGTAAAATTCAAAAAGTAGTCCATTTATTGCCTAATTGCAAGTCACGGTTTATGAGTTAATATTCAGTTGCAGAGGTTTTAGAAGTTGGTAAATTATCATTCTCACAGAGTCACTGACACTGTTAATTGTAATGTCCATGAAATCATCTTTATTGGTGTGACTCCTTTATTAAGAAAGTATTCAAGAGCCCTATTGTCTGAGTAGGGCTTTTTCTTATCATTGAAGGACCTCAAAATAATATAAACCTACAATGTTTAGATATTTCTATGTGTATGTCAAACTCACACTCAGGTTTTCACCATATTACATGGAGGGTCAGTCCTATCATTAGCATTGACAGAGGCTATAAAATGCATGGAATGAAATCTAGTTGAATTTGAGCACACCAAAAGAAATATAGACAAAGTGGGCGATTTCAAGAGAACTTGGGCAAAATATATACAGCGTAGGACTGTATTATCTTTCTCAGACCTCCTACACTTGCAGCTGTTGCACCAAAGAGTTGATGTCAGTAAGAATTTAATTACCTTTCAAATACCCTGTATCTTTTTTTACAGAATGGAAAACACTTTCCACTTCATTAAGATATAGTTCACATTGCCTTAATGAAAAAATAACCACAAACTGCAGCTGCCATATGCTTTTCCTTTCAGAATACAGCATGGAGAAGAAACACTAGTAAAAACATACCACAGTCTAAAATTTAGAGCACTCAGACATATTCAAAGACCCTTAAAGGCAATTTCTTGTCATTAGTCTTGAAAACAAAATTGAAAGATGATTTTGAATAGCCCTTCTGAACTTGTTGCTGCTGTGTAACTTTTGATGACAAATATAGGGGTTTTTTTCTAGATTAGATTATTTCCTTGTTTCACTTGGCATTTCTTCAATTGTATTTTGCCATTCTATGGTTCTCAGTGCTTTTCCTCCCTTTCAGGGCTATTCCATGGTATTCCCCTCCTATTTCCTTTTCAAATTCAGAGGAACCTGTGGTTCACTTGCTGAAATTTTAGCCATCACATGTCCCTCAAAATCCTTTGAGCCTTGAAGCATTATTTCTTTCCTTTAGTATTCCTCCTAATTAATATCTGACAATCGTCGCTGGCTCCTCCTTCCAATTGCACCCATGTTGACATTTCTATAACCAGAGAAAAAATAGCAGAGGACAGATATTTTATTTCTGACACTCAATGGCATAAAACCTTCAGCAAAGAGGTCAACTGTATACCATCTAGTGCTGGTTGTAACATTGTTCAAGAAATCAGAACATAACTGAAGTATTTAAGTAATTTTTATTCATGTGAAGTAAATTTTTTATTTACAAATAATAGCTATTCTCTTTACATTTCAGTATTGCTTTTTCTGTAACAAGAATCATGTGCAACTTTTAAATCTGCATGGGGCACAACACTAGCAAACAACTGCACTAGCAAATAATATGCTACAACAGGGCAGAATATAAAATTTGTATCCCTAGACTACATAGGGCTATTCAAAATGTATTAGGCTGAAAGATTCACTAGAAAAGAGACACAGACTATCCCCAACTAGAAGAGAAATCTCTGTCTCTCATACGTTTGGCTCCTGAAATATGTCGATTTATAAACAGTAAATTATGTAGAAAAAAATTGACTACTGTGTTTTAATGATTTTATGTTGTTACACCATTACAAAGCAAGGCATCCTTCTGCAAAGTTTGCCATGTTTTGCACCTCAGTGAAAACCGAGAAGAAAACAAATGAATCCAATACAATATAAAGAGTCTGGATATTCATTGTGTATTCTTGAAATACTTGATAACTCTTTTAAAGAATTCATAAGAAATCTGACTATATGTCATGACCTAAAGGGTTATCCAGCCTTTGGGTTTATAGATATTGTTACTGTGAGTTCATAGAATGACATAATACACAAGGACACAGAAGCTTTACATTTCACTTCTTTATTACCGATTGCCACAACTGTCACAAAAATCACCAATAGCAAGTATAATTATGATTAGTAAAATGAATAAGAATTACTATATATCAAGTTGTTACCAATTTCTATCAGCAAAAAATAGTGTAGTATTAATCATCAGTATGGTACCAATCAATAGTAGCATCAAGTGGTGTTTTCTATGCCCAATAGCAGCAATGTGATAGAAGAAATCACGACTATTGATTTTGGGTTGCAAGGAAATAAAATTAATTTATTAGAAAAGAACAAATCAGCAAATGGCTAGCCGAGCGTCTGGAGGAACCTCTCTCGTTCCGTCGCAGACCGCGCCCAGAGGAGCGGGAATCGGGTTTTTATACCCCCTGCAATCCCCCTCCCACCAAGTCACGTCATTAATTGATTGGTGCTGGTCGATAGATCATGAGTCTGTTTGGTTCCCCTTTCGCGGGCTGCTCCTGGGTTGGTTCCTCTTTTCGCGGGCACGCTGCCGATTGGTTCCTCTTTTCGCAGGCTTGCTGTTGCTGAGGGTCCCGGCAGACGGTCCAGTGGGGGTGTATCTCCCAAAGCCGCGATCATGGAAAATTCTACTGACGCCGACCATGCCGGTGATCCCTTATAACTGTAAATGTCCTTTTGAAACATATATTCCTAGAGACTAAAAACAGTTGTCATCATGACAAATCACTTTTAATTGTGGTTAGTATCTCTGCGATGTGATTTCATGTGGTTAGTCTTGCTTAATATAACTTGTGACTTTAATAGGAACTTATGATTTTTAGAAACATGGACAGGAACACTAGAATATACTTACAATACAACTTAATAAATGTATTTATTAGTCATTTGCCCGATCTGTAAATTTACGAGGTTTAATTACTTATAACAAGCAACAAGAAAATAGATAGAGTCTATTAAAAATAACTACTATTTTTCATTAGTTAGGAAAACTTATCAACAATATGACAGCAGATATGCGTAATATAGATTGCATATCAAATTTGCAGATGTAACCAAGTTGCAGGGGTAGTGTTGATCTGCTGGAGGGCAGGAGGGCTCTGCAGAGGGACCTGGACAGGCTGGATAGATGGGCAAATTCAATGGGATGAGGTTAAACAAGACGATGTGTTGGGTCCTGCACTTTGACCACAACTCCCTGCAGCACTACAAGTTGGGGACAGAGTGGCTGGAGAGTGGCCAGGCAGAAAGGGACCTAGGGGTTCTGATTGACAGAAATCTGAACACAAACCAGCAGTGTGCCCAGGTGGCCAAGAAGGCCAGTGGCATCCTGGCCTGTATCTGGAATAGTGTGGCCAGCAGGATGAGGGAAATCCTCTGTACTTGGCACTGGTGAGGCTGCACCTTGAGTACTCTGTCCATTTCTGGGCTCCTCAGTTTAGGAAGGACATTGAGGTGCTGGAGCAGGTCCAGAGAAGGGCAATGAGGCTGGTGAAGGGACTGGAGCACAAGTCCTGTAAGTAGCAGCTGAGGGAGCTGGGGTATTTTAGACTGGAGAGGAGAAGTTTCAGGCAAAACCTCATTGCTCTGTAGGAGGAAGTTGTAACGAGATAGGGATCAGTCTCTTCTCCCAGGCAAACAGCAGTAGAACAAGAGGGCACAGTCTTAAGTTGCACTGGAGGAGGTTTAGGTTAGACATTAGAAAGTTCTTTACAGAGAGAGTGACAGGACATTGGAACAGGGTGCCCAGGGAGGTGATCAAGTCATTGTCCCTGGAGGCATTTAAGAAGAGACTGGATCCACTGGCACTTAGTGCCATGGTCTAGTAGGCTGGGTGGTATGAGGTCAAAGGTTGGACTCGATGATCTCAGAGGTCTTGTCCAACTTAGTTGATTCCATTATTCTATAAGTTCTCAGAGAGAGAAGTTTGTTTTTGAAAAAAAAAAAAAAATTCTTTTTAAAACAGTGACATGAAAGAGTGTAGGACACCCTACTTTGAGAAGCCAATAAAAAATGTTAATTTTTGGTTTTCACTTGTAACAGACAAAAAAAAAAAAGATGATGTTTTGTGTTATTTCTGGACAATTTGATTTTTTATGAACTGTTTTTCAGCTTCTCAGACAACAAGTTGTCACTACAGTTCCATGGTTTTGTACTAATTGGTGGTATCTCGGGATGTCTCTGGTTTCTAGGTAGCCTGACTGCACTTCAAAGAGGCCAGCTGCACTTTTCAAGAGTGTTTCACATTCCCAGGTCTGGTTCCCAGGATTATAGTTCCAGACCGGCAGGTCTTTATCTGTCATTATTTTTCAGAAGCCAATTTCTTCTGTTCAGTAATTTTCCCTTTCCAACCAGGCCACATTTATGACTGCTCACATCACCATAGCTGAATTTTTATATGCTGATGGAGTATATTTCAGATGAATCTAAATCACTAATAGTCCATTCCATCCCAGAAATATTATTTCACTGAATTTGCTTCAATGTTAAATTTTTACTGCAATGTAAAAAAGGACTTCCCTGAATGTCTCATGTAAACAGAAGGTTTTTCAAAAGGGTTGAAAACAATAAAAATTATGCTGAAGCTTTTTTTTTACCTTATTAACTATTATATCTAGTACTATCAAAACTTTTGTTGCACCTCTACTCTTTCCAATATGAACAGTTCAGTAAAAACTGGCAGTTTCTGTTCTTGAAGTGCACCTTTGCTTTCATTGATAGAAACATCGGAGAAAGAAAGATGAGCATGATGGAATGGCCTGAGGGCTCCTTGTCATAGCACCTCACAAGGTGTAATGCAGTGTTGGGGGGAAGGGAACGGTCCCCACCTGTCCTTCGGAGCTGGGGAGCACTGAGACACAGAACTTTTCAGTCCGGAGACAAGGGGCAAAAACAGATTTATTGCAAAATACACAAGGTCTTTATGAGATACTGGGTGGAAGGAACTGGAACTGGATTGGATAAGGGCTTCGGCAGAAGGGTGTTGCTTAGGTCTCAGCTAGCAAATGGGGAAATGGGAGAACCACAGCCAACAGGATTGGGAATTGGGGATAGACAGGTGAGATAACCAATAGGGTTAGGACAGAGGTGGGGCTGGCTGTGTGGGCGGAGCAACATGGGGCTGACCAGGGAAGCCACATGGCCGCGGTGTGCAGGGATCTTCCAGCATGGAGCATGGGTGTCTCTGAGCCGCCGGGCGCAGCCCTGGCTAGTCTGGGACTGGCAGAGACCACCATGGCATTGTGAGGCAGGGCCAGGGGCTCTCCCCCGGGCAGAACTGCACTCAGCCCGGGGAGAAACAATACCATTGCTTAATCACTGTGGTGAGTCACCTGGTGAACAATGCTTCTGGGGAATACAGGGGAAAGACAGCAGAAGGGTGTGACAAGACTTCAGGAAGGTGATAACACAAGGGAGAGGGGGATTCAAAAAAACCTTCTGAACTCAAAACTATACAGAGAAAATGGATTAACTTTAAAACTCTAACAACAAGTGTTATATCTACAGCTGGTCAGGTCTGCTCTGCTTCCCAGCACTGTCCTCCAAGGTCCACTTTGCAGCAGTTTCCACAGGTGTTTGCAGAAAATACAGTATCAGCAACTGAGAATAGCTAGGAAACTTAGTTTAAAGCCAAAAATAATAAAAAAATTTAAAAAAATATGTTTCTTTCCTTGTTGAGGATGCAGGTTTGAGAAAAGGTGCAGACCAAGGTTCACAGAGCACTCTCCATGTAAACAAAAATCAGTGAAAATCAGATTTTTTTTAACATGTATTTTTAAAGGGGCCTTTGCTTCCTGTGGCTCTTAGACTTCTGAAGAGCTCAAAAAAGGAGGAAACAAGTCTCTTGAATGCTTCTCTTGCTGCAGAGAAGCATGCACTGACAAAAGAAAATTGTAAAATTTTCTCATATTTGTTACCTTTCTTTCTCAAGAAAGGATTCTACTTTGAGGATGCAGTAGTTTATGCCTGTCAGATACTAGGAAAAACAGTATTTTACATCCACAGGCATAAAAATCTGGGGAGAAGATGTGAAGAAAGATTGAGAAAACTGTCATTCACAGAAGATTAAGTCCTACAAAAAGTAATGTGCTCACCTTGGAAATGGGAGAATCTCAAGGAAAAAAAAAGTAATTTAATACAATATTCATACTTTCATACCTCAAGTCTTAAAATATCATTAAAATCAGAGCTATTTGGTTTTTTTCAGATGGGTTAATCCTCTATAGATTCCAATGTACTTGCTGGTTCACCATGCTTTTTACAACTACACTAAATTATACACAGTGTTTAATGTGGAGTGAATAATTGGCAGGCTATAAACTATGGCTTGGGTTCATCCTTTTTTCAGATTGATCTAAATTTGGTTGGCTTCTCTCTGACACCTTTTGATGTATTACAACCGAGTAAGTCCTAGTTCAGGGCCCATATTTCCTTCATTATCTGCATACCTACAGAAGAAGTAGCTTTAAAATGAAAGCAATTTTATATTCAGTGCAGATAAGCAGTTTTATTAACCAGTTAAAGTGGTTAAGAAGTTGAGAAAAGCTGGTGTAGAAAGTATCCCACAAAAAATAGATTATTATATCTCTGTGAATTAACTGTAACAGAAACTGAAAATGAAGATGGTCTGTAAGGAATAGCAAAGGGAATCTCGACACAGAGGCAAACCCACAAAAGCCTCCATGAATAACCCTTGATAAGAATCCTTGATGCAAATGCTGTGTAAAAATTATGGTTTGTGAGACTGATAGTGACATTGATGATCCAGGGAAAACAGTACAGTTTTTCAGAACATCTCCAGTACTATTGACACAAAGTTGTCTTTTAGGGATAATGTTTTTCCCTTGGATGAATTTCATAGGTATTCATTCTGCAATTTCCCTTTCCCTATGAGACAAATAGATGGACAGAAAACAATTTCCAGTAGTTTGCTGAGGTATTTTGACTTATATAAAGTGCTTTACATTCTCATTCAGACTTGTTTGGCAGAAGAAACTACTGAAGAAAATAAATTATATATTTAGGTCTCTAACTGATTATTGGTCTCTTAATAAATTATCAGTAAGATGATTGTATTTGTGCACTAATTGCCACTAGAAATTATACTTCATCTACACAGAACCGTCAACTCACTTCACAACTACTATGCATTCCATGATCAAAATACCATCAGTTAAACAGGTAATAGGTCATCTAGCCATGTCTTTGATGATCTGTCCTAATCTCATCTCAGAAGATGATTGTTTTACAGAAAGGTCCAAATATACTCTTATTTCTCTTTGAACTTTTAATTAGTAGACAGAATTTTCTAAACAAAACTAGTTGTCAAATATTTTATTGCTTCCAATCCTACAACATTGTAATCACTTGTATTTCGCTTAGATACTAAGACTGAGAACTATTTTCTGGTCATCCGTTAGTATCTTAAAGAGATAATTGACCACCAGTTTCCAATGTGAACCTTATTACTCTGCTCAGGTTCTCTGTAGTAAGTTGACATTTTTAAAAGCCATACTGTCATATGTGTGACTTCAATTTATCTTAATCCTGATTCTATACTTAAAGTCAATAAAAATGGAATTTTCTTTTTCAAATAATATAATCTCAGACTTACATAATGACATGTGGGTAACAGTAAAAGAAGTTTACAACCCAGCTCAAGGAGCAAAGAGCAGAAAGGGCAGCCAAAAACTAGTTCTAGATAGCAGATTTCTGTATTTATAATTGTGAGTCACTTGTCCCATTAAAATTCTTTTCATTAGATTTTGTATTTAGAAACAATATTGATTGTTTACTTTTTATTTGTCCTCTGCCAAAAGTACATGTTTATTTGACCTTCTATTCATTATTCCTAGTGGTGAGGAAAGGATGATACATCCAGAAAGCTATAACACAGCTGTTCCAGCTTGAATGAGAATTTTAAAGAAGACTTGTTAATTGTGCAACAATTCAGAAAATATTATGGAAATATATCTATAAAGAAATAAGATTTACTACTCAGCATCTTCAGGAAAATGGACAATACCTTTGAAATGCTTTCACAGATATCAATATAGAATAATGAGAACCCAAGAATTTATTAATATTAACACACAAAATTAGTTTCAAAAATATTTGTCTCTCTAATAAGCTTCATACAAATTATTGAATAGAATACATCCATCTGAACAATTTATTGAACAGTTCTGTGAGATTATGGTTTAAAGTTGTAAACAGACTGCTACAAACAGAAATCAAGATATCTAAAAATAACAGAGTATGCACATGCATATTTTTATTTCTCTATTTAAGAACTTATTCAAATGGCAACACTGCTGAAGGCTTTTTCACACCTCATATGTCTATTAATTTCACTGAAATTATTGATTGCAAAAAGCCATTCAGGTTCCCTTAAGGTCAGGGATGTAAAAAAATTCTCTTTAGAAATGTAAAATGTTTGAAATAAATTTTTAAAACAATAAAATCAGGCACATTAAAATATTAATTTATTCATAAATGAATGAAGTAAGATACTCAGGGCATTTGTGATGTCATTTTAATTCCAAAATGCGTGGCAGGGAAAAGCTTAAGAAATTAGGCACAGTATGGTAAAAAACAAAGAATTCATTCAAAGACCAGTTAATGTTATGGAATTAAATTCATTCCAGAAGAAAGGGTTAGGACCTTGACTGAGCAAGGAATGCTCTCAATATGTACCAGTGTTCTGTACAAAAAAAAAAGAAACTTTATGCTAAAATTCCTGGTAAATATTATTTAAAAAATGAAAAGTAAATGCAAATAAAATCACACACATAAAACTTAATTCTTTTAAAACAGCCTATAACCTTTTATTTTGTCTTTTAATTCTATTATTTGTTTTTGTGAACACCTGAGATCATTTTATCTGCAGCTGCTGTTGTTTCCACACTTTCACTATTTCTGCTCTTTGAGGACTCTCATACAAGAACCTTTTATGCCATTGTCACCTTCCCTTTCTCCCATGGTGAATCTTTCTTCATGATACAAGTATTTGCCTGAAATTGCTACTTCTAATAGGAATGATTTAATGTAAAAAAGGTTAATTAGATTAGAAATGGTTATCATGATCATTAGTCCTCTAACCTTTTTACAGTTCTTGACTTTGGTAGTCTTTTCTGGTCACAATCTGTCTTCAATCATACCATCTCCTACCTAGGTAATTTCCTGGATTTCACAGAAAGTGCTTCATGTTTTATTGTCCCTCAGATTATTATGCAGCCTCACTGTTTTCTGGGAAAAAAAAGGGAAAGAAAAAGAAAAAAAAAAAAGAAAATTAACCTGTTATGTCTTTTCTGAGATTTTGTCTTCCTTTAAAGTCCTCCAGGTGGTGACTTAAAGACCTGTCTTGTCTACTGCTTCCTCTCATTAAAACAAAATTACTTCCTGATTACAAATGCCCTCCTGTGGTTCCTTTTCCTTATGTGTTGCTACACAGCCAAATTTGTTTCAAATTTATGTGAAGAACCCTTTCTTAACTGGAAATAATTTTTCTCCCCACGTTATATATTCTTCCAAATTTTTTGTTCCATTTCTTAATATGTATATATATTAATTCGCTTTTTTTGTTTTCTTTCTAAAGTTATGAAGAATTTCTACTTAATTTTGTACACAAGATAAAATTTTGTATCACATTTCTTATAAGCTGCTGAGTGGCTGTCTCTCGATCTTTCTGAATGTAGCAAAGACGTGATTTCTCAAACAAGTCTGAAAGGATTGTTAATAAAGAAATTAGACAGATTTTTGCAACAGTCACATATATTGAATTGTTCTACGACTAAGAAACAGGGGTACTTAAATACTCCCCAGTGAAAATGTCTTATTTAAAGATATTATTTAATGTTGCATTTATATATAATTTTCAGTTACAGTTGTACATGTATGCATGGTGTAATAAGGCAGGGTTTTTTTCTTAAAGTTCATAAAAATCTTTATTGACACATAGTATACTTAATTCCCACTTACATTGTTTTAAGAAATGTTACATGCCATTGGTAATACAAGAACTCTTGGAGTAATTTTCCAGCAGATCTATGTGATATACCTGAGTTATAAATCTCTAAATTAATGAAAAAGTTATTTTTATGATTTAGTGTTATTTTTAAGAGTCTTTACTGATTTTTAAGATCCTGTCTTCCCTGAAAGGCTTATTAAGGGACTATAGGCTGTCCAGGGAAAAGTCTTGAGTCACTGACCCTGGAGGCATTTAAAAGATGTGTAGATGGGGCATTTAGTGACATAGTTTAGTGGTGGACTTGGTAGTGTTAGGTTAACAATCCGACTTGATGATCTTAAAGGTCTTTTCCAACCTAAACATTTCTTTTATTCTATGAATATGTACTGAATTCTACAAGGATGTAGTGTTTATTTTATTAAATGAAATTCTGAGATACTTCTGCTTTGGGAAACCTGAGATTCATGCATGTGACATCTTTGACTAGCAAGTTGTGTATTTGCACCTTTCAGTTTGCTATTTCAAACTAGCTTAACACTTTTTATTATTCTCTGCATTACAATGTATTCTGAAATATATAGTAGCTGTTAGCTAGTGTAACTATAATAGAATATTTTAAGGAATCATTTAATTATATACAGTAAATGCACTCTAATAATAAAGTACCTGTAAGAATAAGTCCCATTTTCAAAGGAGGCATAGCCAATTGGAAGATGGTGTCTATGAAAGCAAAAGTGGCATTTGGAGTGTAAAAACAAGAAATTAATTGTTTAACTATTATGGTCTATGCAGTGAATATTGAAACGTAAGTGTTTGATGAGAGGATCCAAAGCAATACCAGAATATGTGGTGGTCCACCTAGATTGCATGGGTGGAAAGAAAGACCTCTGCAACTATACAGAGTTTTTTCCAGGTGTGGAAAATAGAACATTGTTCTGACTGTGTTTCTAAAACTCTGGGTTTTGTTTTTTTTTAATCCTGTCTTCTTTTCATAATTCACAAGAAAACTGTTTCCTTTAATTGTCCAGTACTTCATGCACTTGGGATCCATGTCTACTTCTGACTCTTATACAAGGTAGAACATACAAATCATCAATGTAAATAAGCTTGAAGGTCATGGAATTTACTATGTATATAAAATTATCCAACATATGGATAATTATTTCTTAACACTATGACTTCTTCTGACAAAGATGCTATTAACCATGGGATATTTCACTATGCAGATGATGTGAGCCATCAGAAAGGCAACCTGGTTAGAGGGGGAAATTACTGAAGAGAAAGAAATGTTTGCTGAAATACTAACAGAGAAAATGCCTGGCCAGCTTGGAAAATGTTACTCTGGGAACTAGACCTGAGCACTGGAAGCATCCTGGGGAAGTGTAGCTCTTATCTTTGATGTACATCAGTGTATCTAAAAACTGTGGACATCCTGAAATACGAACAAAATCAAGGAAGAATAGTCTGGAAATAAATGGAAAGCATCCTGAGAAGGTAAGAATTGATAACTGTTATCTGTTCTAATTTCAAGGATAGCACAAATATGAAAAAGTCTGAAAAAAAAAGAATCTGTAAGGCCAGAAAACATCATTATATATTGGCTTAACAGGTGAAAACAGAAAGCAAGAGTATTTATTGGCTGCCTGAAGTAGTCTTATGCCCTTTTGTGCCTCCATAAAATGATTTCATTTCTACCCCAAATGGAGCTTCTGTCTCTGAGAAATTCCTGTGCTGTGTACTTTTCCTTTTTTTAAAAATGGGTTTACATGACCTTTCAGCAAGATCTTGGACCATTACTGGGGACACCTGACTGACTCCAAACTCCAAGATGTGGATCATCTTCAAAGTGAAATTGTCTGTTACTCTATCACTTCCCTTCTGGGCCCACTTCTGGAGACAGTTCAATTTGTCCTCCCACTTCTGGGATGGCTGGGTCCCCTTCTGGAGTCTTTTTGGTCCCCTTCTCATTTCTGTCTGATGTGCTTGGGGCAATGCATACATGTAAGAAATTTATCTTTACCATACCTTTTGCTGTATTATTAATGCTTTCTTCACTACCAATAAGTTCATCATAACCTGTAATATTTTACATATACTTAATTGCTGTTCTTGGGTGCTTCTATAATTTCTTATTGCTATGATATTATTTGCAAATAATAATTTGCAATAACTTGACAGATACATTTATAAATACACTTTATTAATCATAGGTATAGTTGCTAGTGGTGATTTTACTGGTATTGGTGGCAATATGTAACAAAGTAGTGAAATTTAGAGGCTAAAGTCTACACATCCTGTTATATTACAGAATCTTGTGAACTCATTGTCACAATCTTTATACACCCATAAGACTGTGTAACCCTTTAGGTCATTACAGCGGGCAACACAAATTAAATTTAATCTTAAGAGGGTTATAACTGCACATAGAAGAAGTGAAATGCACATGTGACTGATGAATAAACTGAAATAAACCAAAATGCACATGCTGTCTTGAAAATATTTGGAGCATTGAAGGAAGAACAGTTTCACCTGTACTATTTTAATGAAAGGTAACTCTGCAGAGCTTAACCCCATGCCCCCTTGTCCTATTGCTGAGTGCCTGGGAGAAGAAACCAACACCCACCTGGCTAGAACTTCCCTTCAGGCAGTTCAAGACAGTGCTGAGGTCACCTCTGAGCCTCCTCTTCTCCAGGCTAAACAACCCCAGCTCCCTCAGCCTCTCCCCATAG
>JAWWEV010000001.1:82159798-82176933 GCA_035583235.1 Hafferia zeledoni | reverse complement strand
ATCGTAAAAAGAGATCAGGTTGGTCAGACAGGACCTGCCCCTCCTAAACCCATGCTGGCTGGGTCTAATCCCTTGTCATCCTGAAGCTGCTGTGTGATTGCACTCAGGATGACCTGCTCCATAACCCTGCCAGGCACGGAGGTCAGGCTGACAGGCGTGTAGTTGCCAGGGTCAGCCTTGGTACTTATGCTTACTAAGATTACTGTTATTAGTGTTTTTTCTATGAGAAAAGTGTAATGAATCAAGTCTTCCACATTTCTTGTTAGGAAAATATCTATGACCAGACAGTAAAGATGGGAGTCTAATACCAGCTACTTTGCTAAATTGATGTCACAACCTGCTCCATTTTTCATTTCCTTTCCTGTACTTATGAAGTATTTTGACAATTGCCCTAAAAGCTTATGCAAAACTTTTATCAGGTTAATGATCCTTCAATTTCCTCAATCACATCTCTGTTGACCAAATATTGATGTTCCATTTTCTATTACTTTTTGATAAAGATAGGTTCATTAAAATACCTTGTTGCTGGGTCTATAATTTCATATACCAGTTTTTGCAGTTTTCCTGCAGCAAATATCATATGAGCCCTTTGATTTGAGACTTTGAAACTTTACTTCTACCTAAGAGGTAATTATATATTTTTTTGACATCTTCAATCCGTGAATTAATCTTTTTCTTGATGTGTCATATCTTCAGTCTTACTTAAAAGTGAGCTAGATATTCTTTTAAGTTTTAAATACTATGCAGTTTACCTTTAATCTCTACTATACTCTGGCCTAATTTTTCTTGTGCACTTGTTCTCTTTTTATTTATACAGCAAAAAACTTTTGTTATTTCTATTAATTTCCTCTTCAGGGCTAAGCCATCTTGACTTTTTAAACAGTGCTTCTTTTATTCTTATTGCTGCAATTTTATTTTCTGGTCAGTGTTGGATTCTTTTCCACATAGGCTTTCTATTTGCTCTTAATACCTCATCTGAGTAAGTGTTATGTTGACCTTAGCTGGATGCCAGGTGCCCAACAAAGCCACTCTATCACTGCCCTCTTCAGCTGGTCAGTGGAGAGAAAATATAATGAAAAACTCATGGGTTAAGATAAGAACAGGGGGACAGATAATTTTCCATTTACTGTCACAGGCAAAACAGAATTTACTTGGGGAAACAAAACAGAGTAAGCTAATAAAAAATAAAGTCCAAATCCTAAAAATACCTTTCCTCACCCCTCCCTTCTTCCCAGGCTTAATTTCACTCCCTATTTCCTCTACCTCCATCCCCCAGCGGTACAGGGACACAGGGAGTGGGGGCTGTGGTCAGTTCTTCCCTTGCTGTCTCTGCCACTTCTGCCTCAGGGGAGGATTTCTCATAGTCCACCAGTGTGCGGTCACTCCCATGGGAACTTCTCCAATGTGAGTTCTTTGCAGAGGCTGCAGTTCTTCACAAACTCCATCAGCATGGGTCCCTTCTGCAGGGTGCAGTCCTTCAGGAACAGCCTGCTCCAGTGTGGACCGCCCACAGGTTCACAAGTCCTGCCAGGAACTTTTCCTGTGTGGGCTCCTTTCTCTATGGGTCACAGGTCCTATCAGGACCCTGATCCTATGTGGGTTTCCCTGTGGCTGACAGCCTTTTTCAAGCATCCACCTGCTCCAGCGTAGGGTTTTCCATATCCTAAAGGTGAATATTGGTTACACTGTGGACCTGCATTGGCTGCAGGGGGAAATCCTGCCTCATCATGGTCTTCACCAGAGCCTGCTTCCTTCCCTATCCATCCTATATCTGCTATCCCTGAGGCTCTACCACCCTTGAAGATGGGCTCAGCCTTGGCCAGTCGTAGGTCCATCTTGGAGCTGGCTGACATTGGCTGTTTTGGACATGGGGTACGCCATCTCTGTCACGCCCCCACTCCTATCAAAACCTTTCCATGTAGTCCCAATACAGAGTGGTTATTGTAATTGGCTTGGTTCTTCTGCAACTAGTTCAAAATTATTTTCATTCTATATACTCAATCTTATTTCTAATTTAAAAAGTGAGGGGAAAATTAAGTTCAATTATGCTTAAACATAAAGGCTCAGGTTGCGGACACCTAATACTGAGGCAATGCAAATTTGGTGTGAAGTTCTAAATTCATAGTTTCTTGTATCTATATTGTGCAATCATCAGTTACAAGAGAAAAGCACTGAAACTTTTGTCTGTACAACCATAGTTTACACTGCTGTGTATCCTGGGCCTCCTGTTACCTGTCACCCTATAAAAAGGTAACCAGAATAAAGCCAGCTCAGGAATACAGTGTTCCTGTGGTATATACTTGTTCCTTGAGAATTATTGTTCCATAGGGATGGAAAAGTAAAAATAGTCTACAGGAATGAAAAGTTCATTATTCTTTTACAACTGAAATAGTTCTAGCAAAATCAAACTGGTAAAGACCAAACACAGATTTTGGAAAGTCAGTGAGTTATGTTTTTTTTTTTTTTCTGAGAAGATGTAGCTTTTTCAGAATTATATTATGAGCAAATGTGTCAGAAATTGGACGAAATACAGGCTGCTGCTCTCTGTGAAATGTTCCGTATAAGGGTGGTCTTTTGTGTGCTCATCAGCTCCTTCATTCCTATTGTTCATCTTCATGAGAAAGAAAAGAGAATATCTTCATCCTCCTTTGTGTCTCCCTCAATTAGAATATTGCTTCTCACATCCTACAGTTAATAAATTTCGTGGGAAAGAGCAACCTTCTTAAGAATGCAAGAAAGGTTCTACTTGAATTTTCCTGTTCTGGCTGATTACTTGGATCAGTTATCACAATGAATGTATAGCAATGTCCTAGAATAATGATTTCTGGAGTTGCCTGTAACTGCAGTTTTAACTGCAGCAGTTAATGTTAGTATTTTACAAATAACTAATTCAAGTAACAATGAGATAAAAATTACAAGTGAAGACTGGAGCAGTAAATTCTATCTCAACAAAATATAACCTCTTCTTAATTTTTTGACATTCTAGGAGAGATGATATTATTAAAAGCAGGGAAAGGAAACACAGGTCTCATTCAAATAATTGAAATGGAGTATTGTTTTCTGCGTTCAGTTGGGCATCTTGGTTGCATCCTGATTGTCTATTGGTATGAAGCTTGAAAATTTTGTTAATGTATTATACATATACACAAACAAATTCATGTTTCCCAATGCTTATATTTTCACTAAAGTAACTTTAGGGGCACAGTAAGGGACAAAGCTCAGATAATGTTCAGTCTTGATGAACAGGTGAAAAATATCATGGAATGTAACATATAACTTTCCTCAGAGTTGACAAGGTCAAACCCCACACATCTTCATGTTAGAACACAGGGAAAAGTAAAACTTTAAAATTTCACAATTGTGATTATGATTATTAAATTTTAAATGCTTGATTATTAAATTTCAAGCTAATGATTAAATCAGATTTTTTTGTTTATTTGGTTTTTTGTTTGTTTTTTTGAGTTCTTGGAAGAAATTCTATTATGAAGTTTTTCCCAAAAAAATTTTGGTAATTTTACTCTGGTAATTCACTTGGTAATTTTTTGGGGGACAGCACACACACTGTGTTAATGCTAATAGCTTTTAAAAGTAATCATAAAGGTTTTAATAGAAAGTACCAAAAAAACCCCAAAACAACAACTTAAAGCTATATATTTGCATTTAAATTAACAGATATTGGTTTTGTATTTTTCAATATGCCCTCAATATCTCTATGTTCTAAAATATACAGAAGATGCTTCTTTGCATACATATCAAATGATTAAATATTTGGACTTTGGGGGCATATTTGTAAATTGACAAAAGTCATTCCTAATTTTCACACTTTTGAATGCATAATTTAGCATGAAGTTTTTGATTCAATTCTTGATGATGACAAAAAAAAAATGTTTCCACATATCACTCTTCAAAAAAGTAGGGAATCACTTTTCTTTTTCTTTTTCTTTTTTTTTCCTCCCCCCTCTCATTTAAATCTAAGGCATTGTGGCCTCCCATTAATCTCTGGTAGCTAAAAGTTTAGATATTTTTTTTTTTTTCCTTTATTCCTAAGGTAATACAGTTTGTAGGGATATTGAAATATAATATTATTGATCCCTAGGGAAGATGATAAACAAAATGGAAGAGCTGAATTCCTTTGACTAACTCATTTTTCTTAAGGTGCTAATTTGACCAAGCATTTCTGAATTATTTCATATACTTTGAGTATTGTATTCTGGTATTGGGTAAGCTTTTATGAAGAGCTTTAAAAATATCACTAGTAAATGTTTACTCAGTGTTTCGTGTTTGATCTTTTTTGTACAGTCCTTATACCAAAGCTGGAATTTATTTTCAGTGACTACATATAAATGCAGCACACGCTCTGC
The DNA here is from genome assembly GCA_035583235.1 of Hafferia zeledoni. Classification (NCBI taxonomy): domain Eukaryota; kingdom Metazoa; phylum Chordata; class Aves; order Passeriformes; family Thamnophilidae; genus Hafferia; species Hafferia zeledoni. Next base: position 82,172,572 of record JAWWEV010000001.1, on the reverse strand, counting down.
GTCCTAACAGATGCCATCTGTAAAAGCATTTACTTTAAATTAGTGGAATAAGTAATCAAAAGGGCTTTGTACTTAATGCAAAACTTTTGGTGACTATTAAATACTCACTAGAGGGTGTTTTTGCTGTATGACTGTCAAAATCAGCAGGACGTTTATGTTAGATTTCCTGAGTGGGTCAAGATTGAATATGATTTTACAACTTAAATAACATAAATGAATGCAGGTTATTTCAGAATCTCCAGATGTTCCTTAAACTCCCTGCCCCTAAGCGAAACTTACAGCCAATTTAAAATTTGCAGTAATATTACAGTGCAGATTTTTGCTTCAAATGTTTAGCAATTCTCTTGTTACATTCCGCTCATTTGTGCCTTAACCATCACAAATGAAAAAGATGAACAGTATTGTATTGGGTGTATCTCTTTTTAAAACATGTATTAATAGATTGTCCAGATCAGTCTAGCATGAAAAGGTTTTTGGTGGGACAAAGCCCTTTCAAAATTTCCATATAAAATCTCTATAAATAATCCTTACAAAATCAGGTTTTCTGCCCATATTTGAGATGTCCTGACTTGTCTGAACGGAACTTAATTTCATTTAAAAAGTAGGTAACTGCCGAAAGCATGTTCTAAAGGTAAATAGAAGCTTGAAAGTTAGATGTACAAGTGCATAGTTTTCAGTATCTCAGTAAAGACTTCTTTCTTAAATAAAATTTATTATATGATAATTTCTTTGTCAATAAGTTGTATCTTGTTAGTCACTGGGGTTTTTTACATTGCACATACTCATGCTGATTCCAACCTTTGAAGATGGTAACATCTGTTAGGGGAAAGGCAATAAAGGTAGGTCAATAGCCAACTTAGAAAGTGCAGTAAAAAATGCTTAAAAGCAGCCATTAAGCAAGACACTTTTCTAGGTAAACTTTCACTGAAAAATGATAGTTCAGGGGGTTTGCAATAATAGCATAAAATGGCCTGATAAAAATTATCTTTAAATATCCAGGCTCCGATACAAAAACTTTGAAATATTAAATCTTTTTATAATAAACAATATTTTTCCATAATTTGGTTCCAAGACAAGAATAAGAATTCATGACAAAAAGTAAAAGAGGGAGAATACCACAGATCATTAACAATAGCTCCTCTGGTAGCTGCAGGTGTTGAGTCTCAGATCAGGACCTGTAGGAATAGCTTGTATAATATTCATTAATGAATCACTGTTTAAGACCTGTAAGAAGTCTTACAACTAGATATTCAAGAGATTCAATCATCAGTTGAACTAGGGTCTCTTTTAAGTAGTGAATGTAAGGAATAATTCAAAGTCTATGGAAATAATAAAGGCAACTCAGTTCACTCTGAATTCTGTCAACATATTCTGGGATAGTGTTTGTTAGCCCCTGTGCAAAGCACCAAGTGGTCCCCCTGAGTCCAAAGTGAAAGAAACCTGTTGGTTAGGATGATGGTCAGTCAGGGTCTTACAGAGAGTGGCAGTCACAGTCCTGTTGAGGTTCTGGTCCTCCTTTGGATCCAATGAGAAGTACTAGAAGTCCCAAAGCCGAAGATTATATATGCACAGGTTCAGGTGGGAATGTCCAGTACTTCCCTCAGGGTCAGAAGTTTCACAATGAGTGATTTAACTCTGTGAGTCATAGGATATTTTTAGAATCTGTGAGGGTCTAAGTCGTTGCAACTGCCTGTTATGTCAGTCCCTAATATTAGAAGACATGATCACTCAGGCTGGTTGTGAAGGAGCTAATGCCTCCCTGGTGGGGAGTTATCACAGCTGACTCATTGGTGTGAAGACAGAAACACTGCCCTGCCTCACAGGGTTCTTTAACACTCTTGTAGCCTGAGGTGTCAGGTGTGCCCTGGGCAGCTGCTGCAAACAATCCATTATTAACAGTTCATCAGAAATGGCATAGAGGGTGTAGAGTACACAGTTTTGGTTATACCCACACTGTGATAAACTGATACCGGATGCTGTAACAAGAACATAGAGGAAGATACAAATTTTCTTTGATCTCCTGTTGGAGCTCCCGGCGATGCAGCCTCAGATACTGCTGGCTATTTTTCCTGCCAGCGCTTGCTTGCTGGCTCCTGCCTGAAATCCCTGTCCCCAGTGCCCATTCCCCAGAGCTATTCTCCAGTCAATCTATCCCCAGCCTGATTCTTTTTTTTAAAGCTCTGTGAGTTCTGATTCAAATAATCAAAAATAACTCAATTTTCCCCCATCAAAAACCCACACCAAACAGAACTGATGCTACAGACCATATAAGCCACTGATGGAAACATTCTTCGATTCTAGAAAAATCTATACTTGATTGCTAACCAGGGTATCTAGCTGACTACAAATAAAGAACAAAAAACATTAACTTTTTAAATGCATTCAGATTCATCCCTACATTTATTAAAAGAGTCCTACAGGTACTGAGTGTTTATTTCAATATCCACTTTGTATCTGAAGATACTGGGCTAGCAAGCTAACGCTTATCCTTCCAGGACAGTTATTAATAAAGGATGTAAACTTTATAGCTGAGTCTTTTTGTTTATAAGAAAGAAAATGCAAAAATTTATGAGAAACAAAATAAGCAGTTTGTCCCTGGGGCATAAATAATCAACACTCAATGTATGTCTCTAAACCTTCCACCACCAAAGATATTTTAAAAATCCTGCAGCTACTTGTATGTGCATCTTTATTTCAATTTAAGAGTGATTTATTGAAAGGGAATTTTATTTAAATGCTTGTAAAGAAAGGTCATATGAAACCGAAATAAACAAATTTTTAAATGGAAGACACCTTTCTGTATGGATTTTAGCACCAAGTTACAATGATTAACATATTTATTTGTGTGTAGATTATGCATTTCAAAATTGTATAATGCAAATATTTTATGCTAAGTAAATATTGTTTCATTTGAGGATGGAAGAAACACACAGTCAACACAGGAAAATATACTGGATAAAAGAAGAGTAAGAACAAATGGATATCAATAAAAAAGGCAATCAAGTCTTTTGTAATTAAGATTAAAATTCAAAAAGGTTTTGTTCTGGAACTCTTCTAACCGCATTCTAATTTTTTTACCCTGTGGCTCAGAAAACTTAGTGGTCCAAAATCACATGACAAATAGTCTTGCCATGAAGACAAAAAAAAAAAAAGTGTTTAGATTTTCTGTATCACCTATGTTTCACCTGAAGATTATTTGTCTAATCTTATTGGTGAGATATTTTTTTTTTTCCTTTGAAAGAACAACTGCTCACCTGCAATTTTATTTTTTGCTTGATAATTTGCAGATTTAATCCAATGTCTGGTTTAAATCAGTTTTACTTTTAATTTGTTAGATTATATTGCCAGATTACTGATTCTTGAAGTCAATATTAAAGAATCAGTTCTACAATGACAGATATCAGAGAAAAATATGTATCAGTTTTATAATAACATTGGTTTGAAATGAATTATGAAGGTATTATACTTAAAACTCCAGGTTCAAAATGGAAGACTGTATAAACAATTAGCCTAACTGGCAAATTCTCAGTAGAGTGTTGAATGGCTGTAGTGTATATGAAATATCATTATAGCTTCCAATTCTTTTGGGAGTGGAACAACATTCAGTCCTTCTCACAATAAATGATACATTTGCACAATAAGCCAATCAGTGGAGCCATAAAACTGTCTCTGATATACTTCAAGTGACATACCATTTTCTTTTGTTATTCAAAAGTAATTCAGGAAAGGATGGGCTATGACTTTTTTTTTTTTCAGTCATGACTATCATATTAATAGAGTAATAGCTGATCTGCCATCAGAAGGCTTAATATTCTAAAGTTTATAGTGAAACAGATGCATAGAATAAGTAAAAACAAAACACAAACTTTTTGTTTTTCCTAATATATCATCTGAATGTGTTACTAATGTCTAAGCAGGTGTAGATTTTAAGATTCAGTGACAAAAAAGAAAGCAAACAACAGTGGCTATCATATAAATCTGCATTATCTTATATTTGTTTAACTGTTGATTTATTTTTTCAAGCAAACAACTGACTATTTCCTTCCAATTGACCAGGCAGCACATTTAGGCTTCAAAGGCTGTAGCTTCTTTTAGAATTTCTTTCTAAACAAAGATTTCTAAATGTGTGTTTCAGCAGCTGTCTTGTCAGGTTTCTGAAAGAGAAAAATTAAAGCTCTACTATATTTATTCCAAGTCTTCTCAGTGGCTGTTCTAGTATGAGAGTTAATTTTATTTTCTGTTTATCAGGAATAAGGCTTATCAAAAATGCTGTATGTAAGTAATTATGAGAAACTATTACACAGATGGTGGATAATAACATGTAGCTGGGGAGGATAATTTCTTCCTTTTGACAAGTAAAGAGAAATGGCATTTGACTTCTCTTCAGAAATTATAAGACTCAACTCTTGACAGAGATATAGTCTGCTTCCATTTACCTAAGGAAAGGAGACCTGATGTTGGTAATCAACATGTCTTCCAGAAAGCTGTTCATGGCCCTTCATCACTCTAACATTTTATTAGCTTTCAAATTCCTAAGTGGTTACTCTACCTTTAGGATGTCCAATTGTGGAACTCAGCTTTGCACAGAGGCTCATGAACCTGTGTTTCCATTGTTTGCACTGAGAGAAGTTAGAGAATGAATACAGCTAATTTTATTTTCACTACTGTTCAGATGCCTTTCTTCTATATCTGTACAGTTTCCAGGTCTTTGGGCTGTTTCAGCATGTTGTTATTTCCTGGACTTTACTGCTGTTGATAGCTAAAAAGTGAAATTGCAGTCAGCATGTGTGTCTAGATGTTTAAATTAATCTGTCTGATGGGGAGTTTGTGTATAATGACTCTGGAAGGACATTAATCTCTCCTGTGGTGAAGGCTGAGACAAGCCTTTCACGGACTCTGTTCTACTCTCACTGACCCAAAGGTGCCTGCTCTTGCCAAACCAAAAAGAAGCTTCCTGAAATTCAATGTGCAGATTTTAAGCAGAACAGGAATCTTCTGTGAGTTTTGTAATGTGAATCAGAAAAGGCACTTTAGGGGACAGAGATTCAAGAAAAGGTATACTGGTAATGTGAACCTTTTATCTAAGATTTTTAACATTACTACTGTTTTGGCTCTGTGCCTGACTGTGTTCCTGGTGAGCAGGTGCTGCTGATTTTGAAATGTATCTGCAGCTTGTAGCGAAGAATTAATTTTCAGTGGTTCTTTTTGCTTAAGTAAAGCTATGCAGATTTTCCAAATATTTCCAGATTCAGTGTGGCTCTGATACCAAGGGATGATTTTGCAAACTTTTTATGATTCCCATCACTCTAAATGGTTAAATGGAATCACTAAGTTACTAGTATAATTTTTTTTCATAGTTTCATTTTGGAATATAGATTTTAACATAAATGTTGTCACTCTTCAGGCTAAAAAGAAGACCTATGGGGAAGGTGGGAGCAGGAAGATTGTACAGGAAAGGAACTGAAAATCAGACACACTGGCCCTCCAGGTCTAAAAATAGCCTAAGGGAAATATAAGAATACAGAACCTCAAGAAAATTTATGCTATTTCTTCTCTCTATTCAGTCACTTGTATCAGAAATTCAGGATAATCACTTTGGATTCCTGAGAGCTCTTCAGGTATCTGTTTTGCTAAATTGATTTTCCCAAGGAAGTTCCATCTTCCCATTTCTAAAGGGCTTGGTGTTCAAAAGGAGGAGACATCGGGAAGAGATAAAGCAAGATAGATTGTTGCATGTCACAAAATCTACATTTATATTTTACTGAGTCATGGTCACTTTTGTTAAATTGGTTGAGAGAAAAATATTAGAAAGAGAGAATTATAACTTTTTCAAAACTTCTAAAGTTTACGGAAATCAGCCTTGTTCCTGTGGTGAATGATTATTCAATAAAGGGCATTAAATCAAATACAAGGGTAGGACTGAGAGTCAAAAAGTGTTTTGGGCAAGAGGGTTAACAAATGCCTCAATTTACTCCTAAAACATGAGATAAGGTGACACCAGAGAGAAATAGAGTAGTCTTACCAAGAAATTAGAAGTGGAACATTAAAGTGATAACATTTTTAAGAAAAGGAACAGACTGCTCTTCTCCACAATCCTGTTATTTGTGTTGCTTGTTTACCTTCTCTCAACAAGAAATCCATGTTTTGCTAAGTGCTATATTAATTTTTTTTGAGAGTAAGGTAATAAACTCATAGAGTACATGCTGTCATTTTAGATTTTCTCAGGTGTCTGGATAAGAGCTCAAGATAGTGCTTATTAGTGGTTCTCCAAAACTTGATACAGTCCTTGCAGCTTTCAACAACATAATTACAGGAGGTCTTTACAATTCTTAACACATAGTAATATGAATTAAATTGTAGATTTCTGTGGAAAGAAACTATTCTATCATCATATGTGGATATGCCTTATGGCAATTAAACTCTGACCTAAAAAAATGTCAGAGAGTAATTAGCAAAAAGAATATTCCAAAATACAGGAACTATGTATAAAGTCAGATCTTCTTAGACCTAAGCTTAAAGAAGTTAAAGCATTCTAGTATGTATTATATCAGAAAATATAGAATCACATAATATCCTAAGTTGGAAGGGACCTACAAGGATTACAAAATCACTAAATCAGTTAGGTTGGAAAAGACCTCTGAGATCATCGAGTTCGATCTATGACTGAACGTCACCATGTCAACTAGATGATTGCGCTAAGTACCATATTCTGTCTTTCCTTAAACATCACCATGGACAGTGACTCCACCACCTCCCTGGGAAGTTTATTCCAATGCCTAATTAGCCTTTCTGTGAAAAAAATTATTCCTAATGTCCAACCTAAACCTCCCCTGGCACAGCTTAAGACTATGTCCTCTTGTCCTGTCGCTGGTTGCCTTGGAGTGGAGGCCACTCCTCACCTGGCTACTACCATCTTTCAGGTAGTTGTAGAGTGATAAGGTCTTCCTTGAGCCTTCTTTTCTCCATGCTCCCTCAGCCACTCCTCACCGGACTTGTGCTCCAGGTCCTTTACCAGCTTTGTTGCCCTTCTCTGGGCACACTCCAGCACCCCAATATCTTTCTTGTGGTGAGGGGCCCAGACCTGGCCTCACCAGTGCTGAATACAGAGGGACAATCACTTCCCTAGCCCTGTTGGCTGCACTATTTGTGGTACAGACCAGGATGCCATTGGCATTCTTGGCCAGATGGGCATACTGCTGGCTCATGTTCAGCTGGTTATCAACCAATGCCACCAGGTTCTTCTCTGCTGGGCTGCTTTCCAGCCACTCTGTTCCCAGCCTGTAAGCACTGCATGGGGTTACTGGGGCCAAAAAGTAGGACCCAGCACTTGGTCTTGTTGAACCTTATGCCACTGGTCTCAGTGCATTGATGCAGCCTGTCCAGGTCCTCTGCAGAGCCTTCTTACCCTCAAGCAGATTGACACTAACACCCAACTTGGCATCATATGTGAATTTACTGTGGTAGACTCCATCCCATGTTCTAGATCGTAAATAAAGATTGAGTAGGACTGAGCCCAATAATGACCCCTGGGGGACACCACTAGTGACTAGCCACCAACTGGATGCAGCGCCACTCGTTAAACACTCTTTGGGCCTAGCCATTCAGCCAGTTTTTAACCCATTCAAGAGTGAATTTTTCCAAGCTGTGGGCTGCCAGCTTTTTCAGGTATGTGCTATGTGAGACAGTGTCAAAGGCTCTGCTGAAGTCCAGGTAGAGTGCATCCACAGATCACTGAGTGCAGCTCGTGAATCCTCAGAGGACAATCCCAGAAATCCCACCATATCTCTAGGAACAGTGTCCAAACACTTCTTCTGCCAGGCTTGGTGCCATTTTCTGATACCCAATCTATGTCTCCCTTGGCACAATTTCATACAATTGCCTCAGGTCCTGTCACTGGTCACCAGAGAGAAGAGATCAGTGCCTGGCCCTCTACTTCTCATGAGGAGGATGTAGACTGCCATAAGGGCTCCCCTCAATCTCCTCTTCTCCAGGCTGAATAAACCAAATGACCTCAGTTACTCCTCATACGGCTTCCCCTCTAGACCCTTCACCATCCTTGTGCCCCTTTTTTGAATGGTATCTAATAGCTTTAAATCCTTCTTATATTGTGGCACACAAAGCTACACACGGTACAGAGAGGCATTTTTGGAAATGCTTTAATGGCCATCTTTTGCCTAGCCACTCAGTTTAGTGCATTTATTTTATAACCATTTATTAGAAAAAGGAAACATTTGAAGAATTTTTTCGAGAAGTGCTTACAAGAAATAATAACTACTGGCTGTGGTGCCTGGACTCCACACAAAGGCTAAGGATTTTTTCTTCTATTTTCTTCCTAATCACAGTGTTTTGCAGTAAATGTGAAAAACAAGTACAGAGAATGTTATAAAGACACATTAAAAACATGCAGAAAACTTCTAAAGAAAAAATGATAACACTGTAAGAATTCTTCTTAATAATATAAATAGAGGAAGTCAATCAATTACAGACAAAAGAACAAGTTTAACATATTTCTCACAAAGAGTAGCTAGCCCTCAGAAAAGAGCCATGTGACTCTTTTGTATATGTTGTTTTCCAAGCAGAAACAGAACTAAAATTCAACTAGAAACAGTGAGAACAGTTTTAAATAAAATGGATGAACTTATGTCTACCAAATGAAAAATTCATAAAATAAGTAAACTACCAGAGCAGAAATTAACAGCCTAACAACGAATTGAAGAAGCAACCCTGCATGGAAGTGAAACAAGAGTTTTGTTGGTTTCCTACTGCAAATTAAACTGCTAAACATGAGGATTGTTACTTGTTGCATTCAGAGATGAATGAATATTTTTTTAAAATAAGCAATGAATAATTTATTCAATGAATTTGGCTGTAGGATTTTTTTTTTTCCCTACAGCATAGTTATCACAACTTTCTTAAATATAGTCATTATGCAAATTAATTCCACTTATATTCATTTACATTCTTAAGAGGCTGTATTTAATTATTCAAAGGGTATGTTGCTCATAATATTTTTGACTGGTCATAAGGAGTCAAAGAGAGTTGTTTATATTACCTGACTGAGTAAATAAATAACTAGTTAGTGAGACTATAGAGCAGTATAATTATCATCAGGTAGGACCAAGTACAAGCTTTGAAATGTACCTTTCAAACACTTATGCTGAGGTGCCAACCCTTAGACACTTGCTTTCAAGAAACAGAGGCAAAGGGAATTAAGTCAAAACTTGAAATGAAATGCAATTCTTTAGCTCTCTCTTTCTATGTACTTTCTGTAAGCTGGAAGAATTTTTCCAGGAAATGAACCTTGTATATTTGCCCTGTCACTTTTTTAAGGAACTGTTGCTCACCACTCTTAGAAACACAACTTTCAGGTAGAGCAACCATTGGTATAAGCAAGGACAGCTCTTCTAACAATTTAGGTACTCAAATCCCAGTAATGTGAAAAAAACACAACCAACCAACCAACCAACCAACCAAAAAAACCAAAAACCAACCTAAAATACCAGCAAACAGCAAAAGTCCATTATTATAGTAGTGCATGGAAAGGGCTGGAAATAGGAAACATTTTAAGACTTATATGTCAATGATTTGCCTTCAGAGATACCTCTGCTTATGTTTTCATTTAAGTGCATCTCTTAAGAACAGTCAAATACGTTGCTATTAATGACTGGCAATAAGTGAGTTAAGTGACTACCTTATAAAGGTCTACTACACTCATTTGCTAAAATTTCCATTTTGTGCTTTAACAGTAATGTCTCAGAAACAAATTTTTGCTCACATTTTGCTTACCCTTTCCCATATTTCTTTGTCCTTAACCACTTACTTCATTAATTAGAATGATTTTGCCTGGAGTGTATAATTCAAAAATTAGTTAAGATGTCATTTACACACACACACACACACACACACACACACACACACACACACGCGTAAGCATGCTTCTATGTTAATTTTAAATCTTGAGCTTTCTAATTGCTTAATGAGGGTTTTCTCTTAAATAACAGTGTATGAGAATTGAAACAACTTTTAAGCAAGCTTTCAGTCAAGAACAGCACTCAAAGAATTGCTTCTATCACAGGCAATGATAAAAATCTGTATTTATTTTAATGTTACAATATCCAATATCTTATATTAAACACATGATTTAGAAGCCTATGTTGTTGATTTAACAAGAGGTTTCTTTTGGAGTCTTACAGTTTCCTATGACAATTAACTCTTACCTTTGAAAAAGCATGTCAGAACATAAATCAAATATTCAAAACCGAATCCTAATTTTTTGATCTGATAGCTTTTATATTTCTTCCCTATAAGTAGAATTGTTTGTAGTATTGTTATAGTTGCTCTGAGGCATTTAACATTTTTAAAGCATATAAAAATACAATTTTTAGATTTTTGAAAAAGCTAGTGATAGATCCTTTCATAATTCAAAACTCATAGTAGTCTTCATTCCAACATCAAAAACTAAGTAAAAAGTTCATAAAAAAACCCCTCCAACTAATAAAACTTCTGATGAAGCAAGAAGACATAACTGATTTCCTGCAATACAGGGCATCAAGTTATCTTGATTTCCAGTGGTCTAGGGAATTTGGAATTAACACTGAATGTCATTTGCAGTCGAAAAGGTGTTGTGCAGAAATGCAAAGAATGCCACAGCTGAAAACTTGAGCTCATTTGAGCTGTTAAAATCTTTTTATTTAAAGCCTAAACTGTTAAACTGAAACAGAAAACTTTTTTGCTTTTCATAGATTCTTGTTCGATGTGTAATGTCTTTTTGAGTCCGGGCTAAGAATTAGGTTATCTGGTTAGGAGGAAAACAGTCCATGTTGCTATGATGTAGGTTTCATGTAGCTTTCTATGGTATGTCTCCAGTGTTCTAAACTCTTCAGAAATCTTGATTCAAATCACCTACACATTTCTAGAAAAGGGCCTTAAGACAACTTACGTACCCAATATTGTCTGTGTTTCAGAGATGCAATAACTGATAAAATCCAGAGTATAGGCCTGTCATTTACACCTCTGATGAATTTGTGTTGTCCCAAATTTTCTCCACTACTGTGCATCATTTTGCTTCCATACAATGCACATGAGTTTGAAAAGATGTATTTGTCACTTTCGTGGTCAATATTCTCTTGGTCTCTTCCTAATATTAACTATTGTAAGCTGATTTTAAGTCTTCTGTTAAATTGTTATTTATTTAACTATATAGCACATACCAAAACATGTACAATCTACTTATTACCAGAGAAAGACTGAGTTTTGGCTAAATACGGGCATCAGATTCCCAGAAAAAGACCTAACACTGACCTTAAAAATTCAATAAGCCAGGCAGTCTTTGCACGCCTGTTTGCCACAGACAGTACAAGATGAAAGAAGTGAATTTAAAGCATATTAAAGTGCAAGGTTTTATGCTTTTTGGTTTTGATGCTATTTTTAAATGATGCAGAGCAATAGAGAAATCAATAACATATGGACTTACCTGATTGACTCCTTGGCAAACAGCCCCTTGTTTCTAGAGACATTTTTATGGAAATAAATGAGGATGTCTTACAAATATGCAGTTTACTATTTTAATGCACAATTTATGAGATTTATTATTTCAGTTTCCAAAAGTAGTTTGTAGGACATAAGGCAGCATTACTTATTCAAAATGCATGCCATTACTCACAATAAATTCAATAAAAGTAATAAAATATGTAGTTTATTTTTCACACTTCAACAACTTTTTCTATCCTAAAAATAAAAGGCTTAAGTGAGAAAGAATCCTTTTGACAACACCATAGCAGTTCTGAAACAGCCCAGTGGATGGGTAGTTCAATTGTCTGTTATAGTGAAATTTATTGACTTCCAACAACACAATGATATAACTTTGTACTTGTAGAGAATGTTTCATCCTAAAAGATATTATAGAGACTTACCAAGATGCAGTTCTGTTTATTGAAAAATGAACTCAATATCTAATTGAAAACACTGTCATTGAATGACTGTGTCAGCAGTCTAGGAGCCAGGACAATTCAGTTCTGTTGTAGGTTTTGACAAGAGCCTCCTGCATGTTTTTAGCAAGTGGTAGATCTCCCATGGTTTTCTTTTGATCCTTTATATTTCTCATCTCCTTGTAAGTTTCTTATTGCAGAGACTGGATATTTTGATACTCCATACAGCAGTTTAAATTATCTCAGATAAAAACTTTTTAATATTATATTTCTGCATTGCCAGAGAAGGGCAAGATCATTGAGTACTGAGAGAAAAATACTATTGGGATATCCAGGTGAAAGAAGTCAGCCAAGAGAGTTTTTTCACTTTTAGGTATTCAAAACCAAATGTGCACTGGTACAAATGTTTTGGATGCATGCAAGGCACTTTTTACCATGAATACCTCCCAGGCTATAAGACTTCCTGGGATCCAAAGAATTTTCTCACTGAAGTTATTATTTTATGCTCTGTGTATTAGATTATTTCTTAGCAGTTTAAGAGCTTCATTTCTCACATAAGAAAGGATAATGTATTTTTAGAATAACACATATAATTTTTATTCAATATTACAATGTATTGTGATCTCTTTGGGAGCAACATGAAATGCCAATTAGGAACAGTCTGAAGTGGCTGCCTGGTTATCCAGGAATGTCTTTGGACTTGAAAGGTGTAGATGATGTCAATCTATGTGTCATGGCTCTGCTTTCCACCCAAAATTATGCTGTATCATAGTGTGAGAAAAATTCTCGGCTCAGAAAATTTTAGAAAGGGACGAGTTAAAAGAGCAAAGCAAAAATGAGGTTTAAT